>JACEFZ010011063.1:0-580000 GCA_014155875.1 Cepaea nemoralis
CAGTCGGTCGGTAACGGGAACGAGAACTTATATGACTACTTATATGAATTAAATGAGGTGCTTCCCACCAAGGTGCTGGGCGAAGCCGGGCCGGGTCAGCTAGTAAACAATATAAGTAAATTGTGGTATCTTATCCTGTATAATATTCAGGTGAATTCCTGTTAATCAAAATGCTTCGAAGATATGCCGTTACCTCATAATCATCATTACCATATTAATAACCATATAGTCACCATAATAGTCATCATATAATCATGATTATCACACCATCATCATCATTACCATCATCATCATAATCATCATCATCATTACAGTCTGTATATTTGTACGTCTGCATGTCAGCATGTCTGTATATCTATATGTCTGCATGTCTGTATGTCTGCCTGTCTGTATGTCTGCATGTCTGTATGTCTGTATATCTGTATGTCTGCATGTCAGTATATCTGTATGTCTGTATATCTGTATGTCTGAATGACTGCAAGTCTGTATGCCTGCTTGTCTGTATGTCTGCGTGCCTGTATGTCTGCGTGCCTGTATGTCTGCGTGCCTGTATTGTCTGCGTGCCTGTAGGTCGGAATGTCTGCATTCTGTATGTCTGCATGATTTATGTCTGCTTGTCTGTATGTCTGAATGTTTAGGTGCCCGAATGTCTGCATGCCGATATGTCTGAATGCCTGTTTGCTTGTATGTCTGCATATCTTTATGTCTGCATGTATGCATGTCTGTATGTCTGCATGCCAGCATACTGTATGTCTGTATGTTTGTATGTCTGTATGTCTGAATGCCTGTCTGTCTGTATGTCTGAATGCCTATATGTCTGTATGTCTGGTATATTTGAATGCCTATATGTCTGCATGTCTGTATGTCTGTGTGCCTGTATGTCTGCGTGCCTGTATGTCTGCGTGCCTGTAGGTCGGAATGTCTGCATGCCAGCATGTCTATATGTCTGTATGTCTGAATGCCAGTATACTCTGAATGCTTATATTCTGTATGTCTGAATGCCTGTCTGTCTGTATGCCTGTATGTCTGTATGCCTGTATGTCTGTATGTCTGCATGCCTGTATATCTGTATGTCTGCGTGCCTGTATATCTGTATGTCTGCGTGCCTGTATATCTGTATGTCTGCGTGCATGTATATCTGTATGTCTGCGTGCATGTATATCTGTATGTCTGCGTGCATGTATATCTGTATGTCTGCATGCCTGTATATCTGTATGTCTGCATGCCTGTATATCTGTATGTCTGCAGTGCCTGTATATCTGTATGTCTGCAGTGCCTGTATATCTTTATGTCTGCATGGCATGTATATCTGTATGTCGGCATGTCTGTATATCTGTATGTCTGATGCCTGTTATCTGTATGTCTGAGTGCCTGTATATCTGTATGTCCTGAATGCCTGTATATCTAGTATGTCTGCATGCTGTATATCTGAGGTCTGCAGTGCCATGGATATCTGTATGTCTGCATGCCTGTTATAATCTGTATGTCTGCAGTGCTGTATATCTGTATGTCTGCAAGTCTGTATGACTGCAAGTCTGTATGCCTGCTTGTCTGTATGTCTGCGTGCCTGTATGTCTGCGTGCCTGTAGGTCGGAATGTCTGCATGCCAGCATGTCTATATGTCTGTATGTCTGAATGCCAGTATATCTGAATGCCAGTATATCTGAATGCTTATATGTCTGTATGTCTGTATGTCTGTGTGCCTGTATGTCTGAATGCCTGTATATCTGTATGTCTGCATGCCTGTCTGTCGGTATGCTTGTATGTCTGTATGTCTGCGTGCCTGTATATCTGTATGTCTGTATGCCTGTATGTCTGTATGTCTGCGTGCCTGTATGTCTGTATGTCTGCGTGCATGTATATCTGTATGTCTGCGTGCATGTATATCTGTCTGTCTGTCCGATCACTTGCCTATCAGTTTCTGCCTTTCTATAGCTATTTATTATTGTCTGTCTAGCTATTTCTGTTTGTTTTAAGCTAATTTCTATTTTTCTGACAGATTTGTATGTCTTTCCGTGACTGTCGGATTGCCTGTTTAGCCGTTTGTGTCTGTCCATGTTGTCAGAATTGTCCGTCCTGCTGTTTATATGTCCATGTTGTCAGAATTGTCATTAAAATATTACTTCCGGTTTCCGGTAACGAGCGGACGTGTCTTGACATGCTCTCTCGATTTTTGAATATTTTAACAAGTTTACTTAATTCAATCGCGATGTTGTGTATATCATTGTGTTCGTTCTAAGAGTGGAGTACATACTACTCAACACTTCAAGTTTATGTGACCGTTTAGTTAGTGAAATGAGGAATTCTTTGTGATATGTGATGGTAAGAGCAGCCATATGTTACCAATATCGATCCACGTCAACGTGAGAATTAGCCATGCGGGGGCTAACAAGTGATAATCACCACGCACAGCCCTACAGAAGGGCCGGCGTTTTTATTTACATCCATTATTGTGCTGAATTTACACACTCTCAACTGTCAAGTTTATGTGACTCTTATTTAGTGAAATGAAGATTTCATGTGACACGTGAGGGTAAGAGCATCTATTTTTGATTTTACCAATTATCGATTCACGACAACGTGAGACATAACTATGTGTGACTAGCAAGAGATAAGCGCCACGCACGATCTACAGAAAGGCCTGCAGTTTTATTTACTCCTTGCCTTGTCGAGCTGCCTATATTTGCCAACATGTCCTCCAACTTACGATCATCAACTGTGTCAAAGCGATGTGAAATGTAAACAAAAACAAGACGGGACATAAGTTAGTTAGCACGCCAGCTCAGCGACTGAATCGATCATCTTCATCGCCAACATCCATCACGTTGTCTAGTGATGTCCAGCTGGACAAACAACACAATTCACCAGCTCAATCTTATCAAACTAACACATCACCTTCAAAGACGCTTTCTTCGGCCGAAACTCAGAGCCACAATGATTGTTGTCGTGATCTAATTCAGGCTTTGGAGACGAGGTTGAAAGATTTTATTACCATCAACACCACTAACATTAGATGCTTAGTGTTGTAGATGCGTGTGTTACCAGTGAATGTTCGTCGCAAAATGACATACAGATAGTTTCTACAAGCAACAAAACCACCACTAAACCTGTAGAACGCCACACCATCTATCTACCCCATCGATGTGCATGTCAGCAACAGGTTCCAGGCCTTAAGTGTAGACTTAGAATCACAGAGCTCAGTCGTTACCACTACTGGATATCAACAACCAACGCAAGCAAGATATAATAAACAAAAACACAAGAAAGACGACAGTGACCAGTGGCAACAACAGTCCAAGCGGACACGCCAGCAGCGTGAAATAACCATAGATCATAATGCAACACATGTCGTCATTGGAGACTCCCTGCTGAAGGGAATCTATAGTGATCGCATGTCATCTACTGACAGTGAATAAACTTCAATCTACCCTGTACCAGGCGCTGACATTGACAGGCTGACCGCTACACTGCGACGATTCCAAGTGAACGACCGAATTAGGAGAGCAACAAGTCCATATTGGTGTTAATGACATAATGGATAATAAAATCATCAGCACCTCACAACTAGCTACATTGGAGGTGCTGTTGCGCAATAGATTTCCGAAATCATCTTTGTTTATTTCATCTATCATTCCACCATGTTACGGGTTCCAGCGTCGTACTGCCGATGCTGCTAATCTAACGTTATATAAATTCTGTAAAAATAATAGCATGAATTTCATAAATAACACCCCTTTCTTTACGTCACCGTCCGGAGCTCCAAAGAAAAAACTATACAGGGATCAAATACATTGTTCCAAGCTAGGAAGTAGCTTCCTAGCGAAGAACATAAAATATCCCTAACGTGCACAACAACCAGCACCAGTCACAGGAGTAAACCGAACTTCACCTCCGGCAACAGCCATCTCACTGTGTTAAGAAAACACTCCTTCTCTTCCCACAAACACCTTGCGTGTACCCCAGGAACACAATGTTGTGGATAGCAACACAAGCTCCAATCCAAATGTTGCTAAATATGATACTTTGTTTCCTACCTTGCCCGTAAAACAGTCTCCCTCTATGATGTCAAAGGGGACACCGTTAAACCATGGTGTTGTACCGTCGATGCCTGCTTCCAATGTAGGCACTTCCAGTGACAACTCATAGCAATCCCTCGCTGGACGGTAATCTACAACCCTATGAGTGGAACCGTCAACTTCAGCAGCTAATGCGATACAATCCTGCAGCCCTGCATCAAGCATTCATGATAGCACTCCAGCAAAGACATTTTCTGCCCCTCTAACAGCCTTAACTATCTCTAAATAAGTTTCAAAATCCCTGCAATTTGTATACCACAAGCGACATCTTCCTTTTAGTTTGTAATGATCGCTAATCACGATCAGTGGCTCAATAAAAATGGTCTATATATAGGCCATCTTAACATCTTTCATCTGCTCAACAAATTACCTGAGCTCTCGGTAATACTGTCCAAACAGTTCCATGTGTTTGGAATCACAGAAAGTCGTCTTAACGACAAAATAACCCACTCCGAAATCTCACTTAAGGGATTTAAAGTAATTCGGAAAGATGCAAATCAAAAATTAGAGACAGGTATTGCTGTATACATTTCCAATTCCCTCAACTGGTCCCGTAGAAGTGATCTCGAGACAGTAGAGATAGAATGTGTTTGGTTGGAGGTGAAGCCAGCCAGCCAACAGCCGTTTCTCATTGGATACCTATATAGGAATCCTTGTGCCGGGTACAGTTGGTATGACTGATTCACTACAATGATGGATAGAGTGTTTACAGCAGGTAGAGAGTTATTATACTAGGTGACTTCAACATAGATATTAGTAAATTCAACCAGACATGGGATGATATCATTCTTTCTTACAATGTCACACAACTAATAAACCGTCCCACAAGAGTTACTGACACATCCTCAACTATAATTGATCATATATATGTTACTTGTCCAGATAATATTATTGAATGTTCTGTTCCTGTTTGTACAGTTAGTGACCACTACCCGGTATGTTGTACATGGTCAAGAATTGGGTTCGAACCTCTTAAACATAAACATGTAAATATCAAATTTAGGAATTTTAAAGCATTCAACCAAGATTTATTTTTGCAAGACTTAAGAAAAGCAGCCCTTGATCACGTTTACCAACTTCCTGACCCGGACGATGCATTAGCTTTCTGGACGAAGACAGTCTACAA
Organism: Cepaea nemoralis; assembly: GCA_014155875.1. Taxonomy (NCBI): domain Eukaryota; kingdom Metazoa; phylum Mollusca; class Gastropoda; order Stylommatophora; family Helicidae; genus Cepaea; species Cepaea nemoralis. Next base: position 5,203 of record JACEFZ010011063.1, read on the forward strand.
TGTGTTCGATAAACACGTGCCAATCAAAGAAGTTCGAGTCAAAAATCAACATAAATCCCCATGGGTCACTAGAGAAGTGCTGGAAATCATGAGAGAGCGAGATACAGCACACACAAATAAAGACTTCATCAATTACCGCAGACTAAGGAATAAAGTTAAATATGAAATTCGTAGGATAAAAAAAGATCATTTTAAAAATGTGATTGTAGATAATTCAAACAGTACAAATATATGGAAGGCTATTAACTTGCTAACCAATAAGAAACGCCCTACAGAATCAGCAATACCAAATTCTATAACATGCGATGAATTCAGTTGGTTCTTTCAATCAGAAATAGAGAATCTAAAATCTTCAATACCAGACTCATCGTGTAATTTAAGTTCACTGGCATCATTCTGTGAGGAGAAGTGCACTAGAAATATTCCCGCTGAGATTCCTTTAATGTCTGTTTGCAGACGTTTACAAATATCTCTTGAACCTCAAATCAACAAACTCACACGGCCTAGATGGTATCAGTAATAGAATTCTTCGTTGTGCTGCACCAGTCATTAGCGAGTCCTTAACGTTTATATATAACCAGTGCCTGGCCAAAAACTACTTTCCATCTGCATTTAAAATTGCTAAAGTGTTTCCGCTAATTAAAAATGGCTCAATCGATAATAGCGTTTTGGGAAATTATAGACCTATTTCCTTACTATCGTCGCTATCAAAACCACTAGAAAAACACATTCATAAAATAACGTTACACCATTTAATTAACAATGATCTAATAATTAACAGTCAATCTGGGTTTCGACCTAAATATTCTTGCCATAGTGCTCTAACAAAAATGACCGATAACTGGCACTTAAACATCAACAACGGTAGAATTTGTGGAGCGGTGTTTGTAGACTTTAAAAAGCTTTTGATATGGTAGATCACGATATTTTAATTAGAAAACTAAAGCAAATGAAGACAAGCACCAACATGGTGAACATAATTACGTCATTTCTATCCGACAGGCAACAAGTCGTGTCCTTCAACAACTGTCTATCAAGACCCACACAGCTTAATATTGGTGTGCCTCAGGGCTCAATACTAGGTCCGCTGCTTTTTGCAGTTTATATTAATGATCTTCCTTTATATATCAATACAACTTGTGATCTATTTGCAGACGACTGTACTATATATACTAGTCAAGAAAACCGTAGTGAATTAGAGAATTCTTTACAAAAGGAACTTGATAATCTTACTAGATGGAGCAATGAAAACCGCATGCAAATTAACATCGACAAAACCAAATCCATGCTAATAACGACCAGACAAAAACTACAGACACTAGCCATAACTGGATCACCGCTCGAACTCTGCATGGGCACGTTACCTATAGTTAATGTGACTGAACATAAAGCACTAGGGCTTTTAATAGACAGCCATTTGAACTGGAGCTCTCATGTTCACGCTCTTACCAAGAAAATAGCACAAAAAGTTTACCAACTTGCTAAAATTCAGCACTTCCTGGACGAAAGCACACGAAAAATATTCTACACATGCTATATCCAATCACATCTCGATTACTGTTCCACAGTTTGGGATGGTTGCCCTAAATCTAATTTAAAACGACTATGTTCTCTACAAAACCGCGCTATTCGTCTGGTTTCTGGCATAAAGCACGTTGAAAGTAATAATTTGTACAGTCATCTAAGACTTCTACCACTACAAAAGCGCTTCCTTTTCAACAAAGCCAAATTAGTGAATAAAATTATATCTCAAAATACCCCAGAGTATCTTCTGCCGCTGATTCAATCTAATGCAATGAACAGCAAGCGCCTAAATTTGTTACATGTCTCAAAGCCTAGATTGGACCTATACAAAACATGTTTCGCCTATTCTGGTGCTCACTTATGGAATGATCTGCCTCCAGATCTGAAAACTCCAATGAGTCCCTACACATTTAACCGAAAACTCTTTCAATACTTAATCCATACCGAATATATGCCACCATAATTCATTTACTGGTATAATTGTTCAGTATAATTGTTCATTATAATTGTTTAACTATAATTGTTCACTATATATGTGTGTGCGTGTGAGAGAGAGAGAGAGAGAGAGAGAGAGAGAGAGAGAGAGAGAGAGAGAGAGAGAGAGAGAGAGAGAGAGAGAGAGAGAGAGAGAGAGTATCACTATTTTTACGTCACATACATTTTATGTACACATTTTTCTCCATGTTTAACATTTTTATGAGACTGCTCATGACAAGTGTCAGTGTATGTGTGTGAGTAAAGTGTGGGAGTTTGTTCATACTAGTTTCAATACTAACGTGAGACATTTTGTATGTGTCTAGATGTAAGGAAGTGTGAGTGTATGTGGAGGATGTGTGTGAGTGTGGGGATATGTGTGGGTGGGGGGTGTGTGGGTGGGGGTATGCGTTTGGATGGGTTGGGGTGTGTGGGTTTTGGTGGGTAGTTGTATTTGTGGGTGTTGGTGGGATGTGTGGATGGATGTGTGGGGGTGAAAGTAGAGGTGTTGGAATGGGTGTGGGGGATGTGTGTATGGGTGGAGGATATGTGTATGGGACGGATGCGGGGATGTGTGTTTATGTGGGTGGAGATGTGTGGATGGTTTGAGGAAGTATGTGTGGGAGGCGGGGTTGTGTGGGTAGGGGATTGTGTTGGGTGGATTGGGGATGCAAGGGCGGGTGGGGAGAAGTGTATGGTGTGTGGGTTTGAGATATGTATGCGGTGTGTTGGTGGGGATGTGTGAATGATGTGTGGGTGGAGGGTATGTTTGTGGTGGTATGGGTGGAGGATAGTGTGTGGTGTGGGGGATGTGTGTGATGGGTGCGGGGAATGTGCGTATGGGTGGGGTATATGTGTGGGTGAAGTACGGGATTGTGGTGGTTGGGGGAAGTATGTGGGGTGTGGGGGTGGGAGATGTGTGTGTGTGGATGGGGAATGTGTGGGTGGGGGTGTGTGAGTGGCTTAGGGATGTGTAGGTGGGTGAGGGAGTTGTATGTGTCGGGGTGGGATGTGTGAGTGGGTGGAGGATGTGTGTGGGTAGGGGTATTGTGATCGAGAGATGTTTGGTTGGGGGTGGGTGGGTGGGGGTGTGTGGGTGCGTAGTGGAGGATGTATGCGTGAGTGAGTGTGTGTTGGTGGACGGGTAGGGAATGCGTGTGTGGGTGGGGAGAGGTGTGTGGTGTGTTGGTTGGGGATATTGTGTGGGTGAGGTATGTGTGTGTGGGTGGGGGATTTTTGTGGTGTGTGAGTGGGGGTATGTGGGGTGGATGGGTAAGGGTATCTGTGTGGGTGTGGGTGGGAATATTGTGTGGTATCTGGGTGGGGGACATGTGTGTGGTGTGTAAGTGGGGATGTGTTGGTGAGGGATATGTGTGTGTGTGGTGCGTGGGTTGGGAATAGTGCGTGGTAGGGGGTGTATGTGATGTGCGGGTGGGGGATTGTGTGGTGGGGATTAGGTTATGGCATGTGTGGTGGGTGGAAGTTGTATGTGTGGGTGTGGGGTGTGTGTGAGTGGATTGGGGATGTATGGGTGGTTAGGGAGATGTGTGTGTGTGTGGGGGGAGGGGGGTAGGGACATGTCAGTTGGTGGGGATGTGTGTGTATGGTTTGGGGATGTGTGAGTGGATGTGCGATGTGTGGGTTGGTGGGGGATTGTGTGCATGGGTGGGGAATATGTTGTCGATGGAGATGTGGCTGGGGGATGGGTGGTTTGAGGTGTGGGTGGGGAGAGGATGTGTGGGTTAGGATGTGTATGTGGATGGGCGTGGGATGTGTGGGTTGGTGGGGGAATGTTTGTGGGTGGCGAGTGTGTTTTGGTTGGGGGATCAGGTGAGGGCAGTGTGTGTGTGGGTGGGGGATGTGCGGGAGGGGGATGGGTCGGTTGGTGGGGTATGTATGTGTCCCTTGGTGTGCGTGTGTGTGGGTAGGTGGGGGTGTGTATGTGTCCCTTGGTGCGCGTGTGTGTGGGTAGGTGGGGGTGTTGTGTGGGTGGGGTGATGTATGGATAGGTGGGAGATGGGCCTCATAACATGGTAATTAGCCTTGTTTATGTTTACAACATTCATTTCACAATGTTTATTTTTCTTCCTATGTAAATGCATAATGCTCATGATGAACGAAAGACGAGTGATTGGAAGGGCCGAATGTAAGACGGGCCTGCGCGCCCAATTTGTGACCCTAATAAAGTTGATTTGATTTGATTTGATTTGATTTGTCCGTCCTGCTGTTTATATGTCCATGTTGTCAGGATTGTCCGTCCTGCTGTTTATATGTCCATGTTGTCAGAATTGTCCGTCCTGCTGTTTATATGTCCATGTTGTCAGAATTGTCCGTCCTGCTGTTTATATGTCCATGTTGTCAGAATTGTCCGTCCTGCTGATTATATGTCCATGTTGTCAGAATTGTCCGTCCTGCTGTTTATATGTCCATGTTGTCAGAATTGTCCGTCCTGCTGTTTATATGTCCATGTTGTCAGAATTGTCCGTCCTGCTGTTTATATGTCCATGTTGTCAGAATTGTCCGTCCTGCTGTTTATATGTCCATGTTGTCAGAATTGTCCGTCCTGCTGTTTATATGTCCATGTTGTCAGAATTGTCCGTCCTGCTGTTTATATGTCCATGTTGTCAGAATTGTCCGTCCTGCTGTTTATATGTCCATGTTGTCAGAATTGTCCGTCCTGCTGTTTATATGTCCATGTTGTCAGAATTGTCCGTCCTGCTGTTTATATGTCCATGTTGTCAGAATTGTCCGTCCTTCTGTTTATATGTCCATGTTGTCAGAATTGTCCGTCCTGCTGTTTATATGTCCATGTTGTCAGAATTGTCCGTCCTGCTGTTTATATGTCCATTTTGTCAGAATTGTTCGTCCTGCTGTTTATATGTCCATGTTGTCAGAATTGTCCGTCCTGCTGTTTATATTTCCATGTTGTCAGAATTGTCCGTCCTGCTGTTTATATGTCCATGTTGTCAGAATTGTCCGTCCTGCTGTTTATATGTCCATGTTGTCAGAATTGTCCGTCCTGCTGTTTATATGTCCATGTTGTCAGAATTGTCCGTCCTGCTGTTTATATGTCCATGTTGTCAGAATTGTCCGTCCTGCTGTTTATATGTCCATGTTGTCAGAATTGTCCGTCCTGCTGTTTATATGTCCATGTTGTCAGAATTGTCCGTCCTGCTGTTTATATGTCCATGTTGTCAGAATTGTCCGTCCTGCTGTTTATATGTCCATGTTGTCAGAATTGTCCGTCCTGCTGTTTATATGTCCATGTTGTCAGAATTGTCCATCCTGCTGTTTATATGTCCATGTCCTTCTAGTCTAAGCCAAATCATTTCCGTTTGTCTCTGCCATGGACTTATATGTCTCTTTGTTTGTCTGACTGCTTGTCTGAATGCCAGTGTACGTGCATTCATCTTCTTCCACACCGTTCGTGCTGAGAAAGACCCGCCGAGACGTGTCCTGTTTGCAGCAAGGCTTCGATATACGTGGCCTTGAACCAACACATCCTGCCTGGAAAGGACAGTACTAATCGCTGCAATGACACTGTATTTTTCGTTATTCTGTTTTGTAAAGCTGCATTACTTTGTGTTATTTTATATTGTTTACATTTCCACAGCTTTACCGCAGTTACACTAATTTTATTCCTGGGGAAATGACCAACACAAGATCCGGCAGGCAGATCATGGGGAAATAGCCAACACAGGATCCGGCAGACAAATCTTGGGGATTTAACCAACACAAGATACGACAGACAGATCGTGGGAAAATAACCAACACAAGATCCGACAGACAGATCTTGGGGATTTAACCAATACAAGATACGACAGACAGATCTTGGAGATTTAACCAACACCAAGATCCGACAGACAGATCTTGGGGATTTAATCAACACAAGTTACGACAGACAAGTCATGAGGAAATAACCAACACGAGATCCGACAGACAGATCATGCGGAAATAACCGTCTGCAATTGCGTAACGGGCAATGAAAGCGTGAACCACCTGACCAACAATGTACCAATACAAGCAGGAAGAAGCATGGACAGGGCCGATATCCTCAATGCAGCACATACCCAGCTGGCAGATAGCTCGAGTCTCTCACGCTGGTTAGACTACACAAACTGGGAGTGAAGAATGGCCAAGCACGTTACTGCTATCTTCGAGGCTAAGAGAGGGATCACAACCAACTATCCATGGGAACAGTGAGATTGGAGACACTACAACCATGTCCTCTTGGGAACAGTGAGAGAGGAGACATTACAACCATCTTCTCATGGGAACAGTGAGAGAGGAGACACTACAACCAACTCCTCATGGGAACAGTGAGAAGAAATGATTTAGGTGTGGCTACTGTATCGAGGAACTGAGCACGCGTGGGAATACCCAATGTGCGGTAATGTCGATCGTTATAACATAACGTAACATAACATAACATAACATAACATAACATAACAAACGTCTGCAAAGATAGATTAAGGAGTTGTGCAAAGGAACTCAGCCTGACCATTATCAGTAGATAAACTAAACTACACCTTTATATTCCTTACGTTGGAAAACTATACTACACGTTTATATTCTTTAAGGAGTTAAACTATACTATACTTTTATATTCGTTAAGGAGGTAAACGATACTACACTTTTATATTCTTTAAGGACGTAAACTATGCTACACTTCTATATTCTTTAAGGAGGTGAACTATACTACACTTTTATATTAATTAAGTAGGTAAACTATACTACAGTTTTATATTCCTTAATTATGTAAACTATACTATACTTGTATATTCCTTAAGTAGGTAAACTATACCTCACTTGTATAATCCTTAAGTAGGTAAACTATACTACACTTTATATCCATTAATTAAGTAAACAACACTACACTTTTAAATTCATTATGTAGGAGAACTATACTACACTTTTATATTCCTTAAGTAGGTAAATTATACTACATTCTAATATTCCTTAAGTAGGTAAATTATATTACACTTTTATATTCCTTAAGTAGGTAAATTATACTACACTTTTATATTCCTTAAGAAGGTAAACTATACTACACTTTTATGTTCCTTAAGTAAGTAAACTATACTTCACTTTTATGTTCCTTAAGTAGGTGAATTATACTATACTTTTATATTCCTTAAGTAGGTAAACTATATTACACTTTTATGTTCCTGAAGTAAGTAAACTATACTTCACTTTTATGTTCATTAAGTAGGTGAACTATACAACTACACTTTTATATTCCTTAAGTAGGTAAACTATACTACACTTTTATATTCCTGAAGTAGGTGTACAATACTACACTTTTATATTCCTTAATTAGGTAAACTATACTACACTTTTATATTCCTTAAGTAGGGAAACCATACTACACTTTTATATTCCTGAAGTAGGTGTACTATACTACACTTTTATATTCCTTAAGTAGGTAAACTATATGATTATAATATATGGAGGAAACACCCAAAATAAACATGAATTAGGAACAGGATTTGTCATCAAAAAAGAGTTATGGGGGAACATTTTAAACTTTAAAGCTTTTAATGACAGGATTAGTAAATTACGAATAAAAGGTAAATGGAAAAATATAACGATGATTAATGTACATGCACCTACTGAAGAGAAAGAAGATGATATTAAAGAAGACTTTTATAATGATCTGGAAGATGTCATAGAAGAAACCCCCAAACAGGACATCCTGATTGTGCTGGGAGACTTCAATGCAAAAATAGGTAGAGAGCAAACTAATAAAAAAAAGTGGCCGGTATGGAAAGCCTACATACAACTTCAAATGATAATGGATGGAGAGTCATCAACCTGGCAGAAGCCAAAGGACTGCAGATTAGCAGTACCAGACTACAAAGAAAGGATATACACAAACAAACTTGGAAATCATGTGACAAGAGAACCTATAATCAAATAGATCACATTTTAATTAACAACAGAAATGCATCAAACATACAGCAAGTCAGAAGTTATAGAGGAGCTGAGTGCCACAGTGACCACTTCCTCGTTGGAGCAAAATTTAAAATAAAACTTAAGAGAGCTTTCTACACTAAATTACAAAGATTACACCCAACATATAACAGAGAAAAACTACAAGACATTACAGTCAAAGAGAAATTTACAGATGAAATAAAATGTAAACTTGAAACTTTGCAAAACCCTTTGGAGGAAAGCGTTGACCAAACTTGGTTGAACATCAAGAATACAATTCAATCTACCGCAGAAGAATGTCTCGGTGTGTTAACCACGCATAGAAAGAACAGATGGTTCAATCAAAAATGTGAAGATGCAGTCACTAGGAAGAAGAATGCCAGACATGTATGGTTAAATGACATCAATAACATCCAAAAGGAAGAGCATTATAGAAATGAATGTAAAGAGGCTACAAAAATAGTCAGACAGCAGAAGCGAGAATATATGAGTAGTATAATCAAAGATATGGAAACTAACCACCAGAAAAATGAATCCAGAAATTTTTTACAGAACTGAAGTCAATGAAACGAGGGCACCAACAAAACGCATATGGTTTAAAAGACAAAAATGGGAATATGATAAATACCAATGAGGAAATGTGCAACACATGGAAAGAATATTTTATTGAATTACTAAATTGTGAAGCTCCAAGTAACACTTTCCCACAGGTAGAGGTTCTAACATGCGAACCACAAATTGAAGAACCTACATTTGAAGAAATCCTATATGTAATCACACGACTTAAAAACAATAAGGCAACTGGGACTGATGGAATTGCTGCTGAATTTATAAAGGCAGGTGGCCATGCATTACATCTAAAGCTATACGAACTAATAATAAAAATCTGGAGGACAGAAGAATTACCCCTTGACTGGAAAGAGTCATTATTGATACCTATCTTTAAGAAAGGAGACAAGTTCCAATGTGGAAATTATAGAGGAATATCACTATTGTCCACAAGCTATAAGATACTATCCGCAGTATTACTAAATAGACTAAAATCATATTCAGAAGACATATTAGGTGACTACCAGGCGGGTTTTAGACAAAACAGATCAACAATAGATCAGATATTTATCTTACGACAAATAGCCGAGAAACATTGGGAATATAAAAGAGATCTCCATAACATTTTTGTGGATTTTAAAAAGGCTTATGATAGTGTCCATAGGAATAGTCTATGGAATGCTATGCAGGAATTTGGAATACCAAGGAAGTTAATCAACATGACCAAACTATGCATGGAAGATACTTATAATATAGTAACATATAAAGGCAGGAAATCAGACCCCTTCCAAATAACATCTGGCTTGAAACAGGGTGATGCACTATCGCCGCTACTCTTCAATCTGGCTCTAGAGAAAGTTGTAAGGAAGGTAAAGGAGGAATGTGATATTGGAGGAACATCCAAGCTGCTTGGTTATGCAGATGATATAGATATTATAGGGCAAAGTGAACAAAAGACATTGGAAATATTGACTCACTTAAAGGAAAAAGCCCAACAGATGGGGCTGGTTATCAACCAAGATAAGACAGAATATATGGTAATTTCAAGAGACGGAATGGCTAAAAACTCTGGCCACATACAAATAGATAATATGACCATTAAAAGAACGGAAACATACAAATACCTGGGTACAATCTTCAACTGCTCCAACATCATAAGGGAAGAAATACAAACTAGAATCAACTCTGGAAATAAGATATACTATGCACTACAACATCTACTAAAATCAAAGGCGCTATCTCGTAACACCAAAATCACAATATACAAAACACTGATCAGACCAGTTGTGCTGTATAGCTCTGAAACCTGGAGTACAACGAAAGGAGACGAAGCCTTGTTACAAACCTTTGAGAACAAAATGTTAAGACGCATCTTTGGACCCATTAGGGATACACAAAGTGGAGAGTGGAAAAGAAGAAGTAACAAAGACATTTATTATTTGTTTAAGTCCCCGCTAATCACTGGTATCATGAAGGCTAATAGACTACAATGGCTGGGGCATATAGAAAGAATGGAAGATAATAGGGAAACAAAACTCGCTTACACTCAGGAAATAAATGACCGTAGACCCCGAGGTAGACCAAGAAGGCGGTGGAGAGATAATACATGTACAGACCTACAAGCACTTGGAATCAACGACTGGCAAGAGAAGGTCCACCAGAGAGACGAATGGAGACAGATTGTATTTGCAGCAAAGAACCTCAATGGCTCGGAACGCTGAAGAAGAAGAAGGTAAACTATACTACACTTTTATATTCCTTAAGTAGTTAAACTATACTACACTTTTATATTCCTTAAGTAGATAAACTATACTTTTAAAACAAAAATTCGCATATCCTTTTACAGGACATCGCTGTCAACAGCAGCATCTTTCAGCTATCTGTTGATTTCTTGGCAAGATTACGCTCAGTAGTTTGCCATTGCTTTCTGAGCGGCTGGCTCAGGTATCCCACAAGTCACCAGCGGGGGACGAACCGCTCCCAGTTCTCGCCCACTACGAGACTCTGCGTGATAAACGGGATTACGGAGAAAGTTGTGTAACCCCTTGGCCAGAGAGACCGGCATACTACACTTTTATATTCCTCATGTAGGTAACCTATACTACACTTTTATATTCCTTAAGTAGGTAAACTATACTACACTTTTATATTCCTTAAGTAGGTGAATTATACTATACTTTTATATTCCTCAAGTAGGTAACCTATACTTCACTTTTATATTCCTTAAGTAGGTAACCTATACTACACTTTTATATTCCTTAAGTAGGTGAATTATACTATACTTTTATATTCTTTAAGTAGGTAAACTATACTACACTTTTATATTCTTGAAGTAGGTAAACTATACTACACTCTTATAATCCTTAAGTAAGTAAATTTTCTACACTTTTATATTCTTTATGTATCTGTTAGGTGCTATTTTCTCATTTGTATAGATCATTCCAATACCCAAAACAATTCCTGGTGTCTATTTTAAACTGGATCTATCTGGAAGTCAGTATCAGTTTTTAAAAACAAAACCAAGTCCCGGCTTCGATGCCTGGTCGAACACAAGACCACCGCCAGCCGGCAAGCCCGTTGACCCCTGCGCTGCCCGGGTCCCGGCGGCAGCAGGGACAGATCAATGGAAGCTCATCTGGCAAGTACTGAAGCAGACTCATTCCCGCTCCAGTGAAGCCAAGCCGGGCCGGGGAAGTTAATCGGTAAAATGAGCTTACAATCTAGACTCTGGGAGCGGCATGTAATCAGCTTCGTGTGCGCATGCCTTTGGCGCCATAACAACAGTCTTTACATCCGGTGTACCATGTGACATTACACGAATCGTGTTCATTGAGACTGATTTATTGTTGAAGTCATAGCGGTCAGACGCTTTCTCCGACCGTTGTGACACTGAGAAGTATATTACGTGGTATTGATTGGCTCTCATAGAAGCACAGGACGAATGTATATATCTATAAATGGAGCTGTGTGCCAGTTACGTCAATTGTTGTTAGTTGTGGGTTCAGCTTTATTATAGATCTCATCAGTAACACTTCATTATTTCCAAGGTCGAGATGGATGAGTGATAAAACATTAAAGTTGATGGACAAAGAGAAACAAAGTACAGATAACCAAAAAAAAAAAAAAAGATATGGTAAGATAAGCAAGCTGACAAGACAAAAATGCGTAAAGGCAAAGTAACATTGGTTACATGAGGACGACAACAACATTGAAGTATATTCTGTTTAAGGTTTGTAAAATATGCGCAAACAGTCTGACAAGCAGAAACATGTGGCAACACAAAGGAAGTTGAATCAAAGATATGGGGTGTAGTTACTGATTCAGTGCCAAACAAAAAGTACTTGTAAGTTGGGAGTAAACGTGGTACACAATCAAATTAACAAATATTGTACTGGTAATTTACCACGACCTAACGTTCATTCTTCAGGAGGCGCTGTTTTTAGTATTTTCCTGTAGATTACGTGGTGTTATTTCGTATTCGTTTATTGGAAGTGTTCACATGAAGCCACGGAAGGCAGGTGGTGGATGATATTTTGAGGGCAGCCGACAGATAGTTGTTGGTCATGGTCTCAACTTTCGCGACGGTAGGCAGAAGATCTCTTTCACGGGACAATGGCTGGCCGTCACCGACCAGTATGGTCACTGCCAAGGAAGGAAAAAAACCTTCTTTAAAAGTGCCTGGTTCATTATGATTCGCCAAATTACAGATCACAAGACAAGGACAGAGACATTAAAGTTAGCAACATGGAATATTATGAGATTAAACAACGACGAAAAATTAGATAACATCAAACAAGAAATGGAAAGAGAGAAAATAAATATATTAGGGATGTGCGAAACGAGATGGACAGGAGCAGGCATTAAGACAGATGAAGATTTTAAGATTAGGAGAAGATCGACAAAGAGGGGTAGCAATTATCTTGGATCGGCAAACATCAAAATCTGTTCAAGGATATTGGGCTGTGTCAGACAGAGTTCTACTAGTTAAATTAAGCGGCAGACCTTTTAGCATAAACGTTATTCAAATATATGCCCCAACAGGAGAATCCAGTGAAGATAGTGTAGAGGAATACTATATTGCCATAGAGTCTGCTCTAAAGAAATATAAAACTTCAGAAATAAACATCATAATAGGTGACTTCAATGCAAAAGTAGGAAATCAAGGTGATGGATACACAGTAGGAAACCATGGTTTGGGAGAGAGAAACGAAAGAGGATACAGACTTGTAGAATGGGCAAAAGAGCAGGAAATGATTGTAGGAAACACCTGGTTTAAACAACACCCTAGAAGATTATGGACATGGAGGAGTCCTGATAGCAGGATTAGAAACCAGATTGATTACATTCTGATTAGCAGAAGGTTTCGAAATGCGTTAACAATTGCAAAAACAGTTCCCAGTGCTGATTGTTATAGTGACCACAGATTACTTACAGGTACATTGAGGGTAAAGTTAAAGAAAGTCAAGTATATAACAGGAAACACTAAATATGATCTGTGTACATTGAGAAATGACAAGGAAATACAAAACAAATTCAACATAGAAGTACAGAACAGATTTGATATATTGTCTGATCTAGAGATCCTATTTCAAGATGTGGATGATCAATGGGAAATGTTGAAGAATTCAATCAGTTTGGCTGCAGAAACAACTATTCCAAAATTAAAGAAGGTGGGTCGTAAGAAATGGATGACTGAAGAAATTTTACAACTAATGGAAACAAGAAGACTCAACAAAAATAATCCTGCCAAATATGAAGAAATTCACAGACAAGTCAGAATATTATGTAAGGAGGCAAAAGAAGCATGGCTTGAGAAAAATTGCATAGAAATTGAAAAACAACACAACAGTCAAAATACCAAATTAGTGCACAAAAGAATTCAGGAACTTACTAATAAAAGAACAAGTACATCAGCAGGCTGTCTAAAAACTAAAGATGGCAAAATCATAATAGAAAAAGATCAGATTCTACATGTATGGTCAGATTATGTGAAAAACCTTTATGATGATAACAGAGATGAACAGTATGATATTCGATTTAATAATGAAGGACCGCCAATTTTGAAGATGGAGGTTCGGAATGTTCTTAAACATATGAAAGCTGGCAAGACCCCCGGTTCAGATAACATCACAACAGAAATGATTAAAGCTTTAGAAGAATATGGAATAGATCAAGTCACCAGACTGCTGAACACATTATATGATACCGGAGATATACCTTCTGAATTATGTAATTCTGTATTTATTGCAATCCCAAAGAAATCAGGAGCCTTGGAATGTGATCAACATAGAACAATTAGTATAATGAGTCACATCACGAAGATTTTGCTACGAATTATCATGCAAAGAGTGAGGAAGAAAATACAACCTGAAATAGGGGAAGAACAATGTGGGTTTGTAGAAGGAAAGGGTACAGTAAATGTTGTGAACATGCTGCGATCAGTTATTGAACGTTCTATAGAAGTAAACAAAGATATACATCTTTGCTTTACTGACTACACAAAGGCTTTTGATAGTGTAAGACATCTCTACATGGTAGATATGCTTGCAGATCTACAAAATGATGGGAAAGACATTAGACTTATAAAAAAACATATATTGGAAACAACAAGCTGCCATAAGGATTGATAATGAAGTGGGACAATATCAGCATATTAATAGAGGTGTAAGACAGGGATGTGTACTGTCTCCAGACCTTTTTTCCCTATACAGTGAAAATATTTTCAGAAATGTAGATGATATAAATGGAATCATCATTGGAGGACGGAACATCAATAAAATTAGATATGCAAATGATTCAGTATTGATTGCAGACAATGAGCAGCATCTGCAACAATTAGTAGACGCGGTTGTTGCACACAGTGAACAACTGGGGTTAGAATTAAATTGTAAAAAGACACAATTATGGTCGTCAATTAGTTAGTCTTTCCTCTTGAGCCTAAGGCGGCGCATAGGGCAGAAGTCCTGTCTCTCCATGCCTGGCGGTTCGCTGCTATCTGTTGTAGATCTTGGATATTTACTTGGCCATTGAATGAGCCTTCTCTAATGATGGTTCTACGCAGGGTCTCTCTTGGTCTTCCCCGTTTTCTTTTCCCTACCGGTGACCATATGAGGGCTTGGTAGGGGAGTCTTGTCTTGTCCATTCTGAGTACATGGCCGATGTAGTTCCAACGGCGTCTTCTTATGAAATTGGATACTGTATCTTGCATAGTCTCTTGTCTTATTTGCGAATTGGTTCTGAAGTCTGTCCAGTGGATGTTTAGAAGTCTTCTAAGACATTTATTCTCAAAATTGTCTAATTTTTTATCTAAAGCTACCGTTGATTTCCAACTTTCACATCCATACGTTAACACTGGAATCACACAAGAGTTGAAGATTTTAAGTTTTGTGTGTTTGCTGAGTGTCTTTGACTTCCAGATGTTTGACAGTTTATTGAAGGCACTAGATGCCAGTGCGATTCTAGATGATATTTCTGGTGTTGAGTCCCCTGTGGATGTCATTTTGCTTCCTAGGTATGTGAAGCTGTTGACTTTTTCAAGAACGTAGCTGTTCAATTTGGTCTCATCTGAACTGTTGGTAAGATCAATAGTCTTTGTTTTTGTGGTGTTAATTTTGAGACCAATTTGCCCTGAAACATTTTGGAGGTGGTTTATTTTCTCTTGGGCATCCGGATGTGTTGAACTCAAAAGCACTATGCCGTCGGCAAAGTCCAGGTCTTCTAGAATTTTGTCAACCCAATGGATACCCATATTTGTGTTGCTTGTGCATTTGCGCATGACCCAATCGATAGCTATTCCAAAAAGCATCGGTGATAAGACACAACCCTGTTTCACTCCTGTTTCGACTGAGAACCAGTCAGAGTTGCCTGTTTCTGTTCTTACGCAGCAACGTGTCTCTTTGTAGAAAGATTTTATGACGTTGGTATATTTGGTAGGAAAACCATAGACGTTAAGTAGATTCCAAAGTGAAGGACGGTGGATGCTGTCGAAGGCTTTTTGAAAGTCGACAAAGTTTGTGATTAATTTCGACTGGAATTCTACGGAGTCTTCAATGATTATTCTGAGGGTGAAAATGTGGTCTATGCATGACCGTTTTGGTCTGAAGCCTGCTTGTTCTTCTCTGAGCCTTTCATCTATCGCCTTTTTCAATCTCTCAAGTAACATGCTACAAAAAAGTTTTCCTGGTACTGACAATAGAGTGATACCACGCCAATTATTGCAATCAGACATATCGCCCTTTTTAGGCAGTTTGAAAATTACACCATCTTTCCACTGTTGTGGTGGGGATTCGCTTTGCCAGATTTCATTGATCAGCTGTAACAAACGTTGTAAGGTGTTCTCATCTGCTGCTTTGAGCATTTCTCCTGAGATTTCATCTTCACCAACAGCTTTGTTGTCAATAGGAAGAACGAAATATCACAATGAAATATACATGTAAATGGGAATATTCTTCAACAAGTGAATCGGTACAATTATCTAGGTGCAGTCATAGCATCTGATGGGAGATGCCTTGAAGAGATTAGAACGAAGAATCGCCATGGCCAAAGTAGCCTTTAGCAAGATGAGAAATATACTGACCAATTTTAAAAAATGTCACTTGAAATTAGAAAAAGAGTGTTTAGGTGCTACATAGAGCCTATACATTTGTATGGATGGGAAACTTGGACAATGAGCAGTAAAGCTGAAAAACATGTGATGGCTGTAGAAATGTGATTTCTGAGGAGAATGCAAAGAATACCGTGGACAGACAGAAAAACCAATGACCAAGTACTACAGGAAACAAATGAAAATTGTAAATTGATTAGAGAAATTAGACTTAGACAGTCAACATTTTTTGGACATGTTATGAGAAGAAATGAATTGGAGAACTTGGTGACAACTGGCAAGATCGAAGGGAACAGACCAAGAGGAAGACCGAGAGGAAAATACCTGGATGGCTTGGCCCCATGGCTTGGTCGAGACAGGAACACTGAGCTGATCCACGACTCTGGTGATCGAGTGAAATGGCAAGTCATGACCACCCACGCTTTCCGGCATGGCCCATGCTGGACGGATGGATTTCCGGTTTTTGCGCATTGAAACTGCGGATAAAACAAAACAAATAACACGATGTCCCTAGTATGGCGCTATATCGTCCTTCTGTGCAAAGGGAAGGTCACATTAGACGATATATTAATCTTCAGCACTGAATGTGTTATTAAAAGAAAAAGGTACCATGATACAGAAATTGAATAAATACATAAACCAGTTATATACCACGATAAAGAGATGGAATAAATACATAAACGAGTTATAAAACGCAGAAAGAGATGGAATAAATACATAAACCAGGTATATAAGGCAGAAAGAAATGGAATAAATACATAAACGAGTTATATAACGGAGAAAGAGATAGAATAAATACAAAAACGAGTTATATAACGGAGAAAAAGCATATAATTCACAGAAATAAATCACTAAGAAAGTTCACCAATACTAAATATAGAAGGCTTTAAGATTATTTAACATTTGCAGACAGGAAGAACATGGGCCAGATGAAACCAAACTCACATGAAATGACGGGTCAACGAAGATGACCTAAGGCGGAGAGCTGCCAGGACCTTGCAAATGGGACAAAATGACAGATGACTAAGCGGCCAGATCTGGAGGACACTTAATAAATTAGGATGAGAGAACTAGTAGGTGACATTATAGATATAACAACTGGAGTTGTCGGACAGCTTAAATGCACTGGGAAACGAACACATCTCTCTAAAGTAGGCAGATAAATGGGTCCAGACGAAGACCAGCTAGACAGGCAGTTTACTGCTGCACAGCCGCGCCAGGAGCTGTCGGCGCATTTCACGCGCCCAAGAGCGGACGATCGGCAGACGGCTAAAAGGATTCTTGTGTTTGCACCTCCAGACGCCATTAAGGTCTTTCTTGACTGAGTTAATGAAACAGTCGCTGACGTAGATGGGCCGGCTCCATTGTGCCGAGTTTAACCAGCCTCCAACACTGAGGCAGAGGGAAGACAAAGAAGGTCACACGTGGGCTGTAGTCAGTGATTGGCCAACTTAATCGTCTCCACGGGTCTTAGCTGTTCTACTTTTACAAATGCTTGGTTCCAGAATGGGTAGCGCATCGCCTTGCCTCACAGAGTATTGCCATGGGTCTCCAGCTTTCAGTAGAAGGGACGTGCCTGCCAATTGTTGGGTTACCGCCATCCAATCATCTTGTGTTTGAGGTATGATGACTGGCAATCATAATGCTATACCTGATACAACAATACGGAGTAACACAGCTATACAGAACACAATTACGGAAAACAAAGGACGACTAGCCTTCATCAGCAAACAAATACCATGGACAGACATCAATAAATGAGAGAACTTGGTGACAACTGGCAAGACCGAGGGGAAGAGAACAAGGGGAAGACAGAAAGGTAAATACTTGGATGGTTTGATCACATGGCATGGTCGAGACAAGAACACTGAGCTGATTCACGACTCTCGTGATCGAGTGAATGGCGAATCATAACCGCCCACGATTACCGCATATACCATGATGGATGGTGGATGGAATGGTCTAACAATGTGTTATACCCACACATTTTTATTTGTACATTTTATATTTAATGATGTGTTCTAATTAAATGTTTTTCTGTACATAGGTTTGTGTTGTCCCAGATGAAGTTTATTCCGATGGAAACCTCGATTTGTTGTGTTGTGATATCACTTATCTGTATTGTTATTATTATTGCTATTTCTCCCCCCCCCCCCCCCCACACCTGTGATTTCCGTTTGCCTTAAGTGCATTCGTTGTAAGGTATCTGTGTGTCACATGTCGGGCCAGGAACAACAACCGAATGTGTCACATGAGCTACCAGGAACCATATCCGAGTGTGTCACATGACCTGCCAGAAACAATATCAGAGTATGTCATATGACCTGCCAGAAATAATATCCGAGTGTGTCACATGACCTGCCAGCCAGAAACAATATCCGAGTGTGTCACATGACCTGCCAGGAACAACATCTGAACACGGCCGTCTTGCCAGATGATAGTTTGTTAGGAGTATCTGCACAGCACATAGCCTAGACTGGATTTAGAGACCATGAGTTGCCCATGCAGCATGATCCCTCTCTCGGCCTGCCTAGTTTACTCCAGAAGAAAGGTAGTATAGTCTGGAACAAGACAAGCTGCAGAAGCTGCCAGATCAGCAAAGCAATGCTCTCTAACTGTCCGTCTGTCAGAGCGTCGATCTTAGACCAGCTGCCAACTAAGGCATGGGGCTTGTCTGCCCTGCAATGACATTTAGTCTCTAGTTTGCATTTTCTCGCACCAGGATAAGCCTGTGCCCTCCCTATTGCGCTCCTCCGCTCGAGGCCGATGGGACACGTGGTAGAGCCGCCCAACATTCGGCGTGAAAATAAATATTGCCTTTTAAATCACAAATAAAACGCCGTGATTGAATGCGACTTCCCTTAACGGATATACAACTAGTCAACAGAGAGAACAAACTGAAGTATCTGGGAATCACATTTAACAGGAGCCTGTCCTTCAAGGACCATGTGGAGACGGTTGTGACAAGGTCTCAAAAGGGACTCAATGCACTTAAAACTATGGCTGCAATGGACACAGAGCAGAGAATGCTTTTCACACTATACCAGCACTTCATCCTCTCAGTAATTGATTATGGATTAGGTCTGCTCACTGTCTCAAAGAGTCAGCTGGTGAAGTTAGAGTGCATACAGAACGAAGCTATGCGGGTCATTCTGAGATGCACCAGAGATACCTCAGTAGTGTGTATGCGTTACATCCTTGGTTTGCCGACTGTTGCAGGTAGGCTCAAGGTGATGCAGGCGAAGGCATACCTCAGAGTAGCTGCAAACACAGATCACTCTTTGCATGAGGCGCTGGACGCAGTTAAGGGTCAGCGACTGATAAGAAGGAAATCATGGATGGCTCAGGCGGAGCGGATGATACGATCAGACATGTGTGCATCTTGGAGAATATTAGGCGAGGAGAAGAGTGGGTCAGAGTGCCAGCGGAGCAGTCAGACTTGTGCAGAGTTATAATCACATTGAGCCGGGAGGCAGGGAGTGGCCAGCAAGGGCCACGAAAGTGGTAATCCAGCAACTAATTCAGGATTATGCTCGCTCGGGTGATGTGATCATCTACACAGATGGTTCGGTGTCGAGAGGTAGGAGATGTGCCTGGGGGTTCATAGCAAAAGCTAATGGCCGACGTTTGGTGCAAGAGAGCCTGGCATATGACACCACAACATCTAGTTTAAGAATAGAGGTGGAGGCGGTCACTGCAGCTTTCCGCTGGATCGAGATACACACGCATCGTGATTGTAACTGACTCAGAACGCATGCTGAGGAAGGTGAGGACAGGCATGCTTCGTGCAGAGTGGCTTGCTTGGCTTCGGAGGTCACGGAAGGCAAGCATCGCCTGGATCTTTTCTCCGGGGCATGCCGGTGCGCTGCGGAATGAACAGGCGGACAGATTGACTGGCTCTGCAGAAATTGGTGGAGTATTGATGCATGACAAGGCAGACGTGGTTGCGGCCTTGTGGGAGCACGTGTACACCTCGGAGGAGCAAATTGATCATCATTGTCTGGCAAGAATGAGGCAGCGAGGAGTGACGAGGGGAGCTGGCCGTCGCTCGACGCTCAGAGGAAAGGCGGGACGGACATGTAATCAGATTGCTGCTGGTACTACTGGTGTTGGAACTCTTCGCTGGCTGCTGTGATGTCGGTTCTTAGATCAATCAATCAATCATATGCATCTATCTTTGCAACTACACCAACATTCAAATACTAAAGTGTTTAACCGCACCAACTTTCTCATACTGAAGTGTTTAAATGCACCAACATTCTCATAGTGAAGTTTGTAACTGCACCAACATTCTCATACTGAAGTTTGTAACTGGACCAACATTCTCAAACTGAAGTGTTTAACGCGACCTTGGCCACACCAGGCAATTTGTTAATTTCTCCAGCACAAGTTAATTGAATGTCAGACTAGAAGTTTCTGGCAAATGTCTGGTCCTGCCCATCAATGCCTGCCCTAAATATGTCTGCTTCCTCCGCATGCCCACACATCTTCATATGACGTGACCCACACATCCTCACATTACCTGCCCCACACATCCTCACGTTACCTGCCCCACACATCCTCACGTTACCTGCTCTCTGCGTCTCGCAAATTCTAGCTTTACATAGTACGCCACTTCATGCAAGTCCCAAGAAACAGCGAAAGGTTTCGAAACCGATGTCACGGAACAAACACGTGAATCCACCATTAATATGTTGCACGATGTGATGTATAGCCTGGACTATTTCGCTACATCTGATCAGGTACATACTGCAGAGTTGAAGCGAATAAATGAATAATACACTGCCCCATATGTTACATCGCTCCATATGTTATATTGCCCCATATGTTATATCGCTCCATATGTTATATTGCCTCATATGTTATAATGCCCTATATGTTACATCGCTCCATATGTTATATTGCCCCATATGTTATAATGCCCTATATGTTACATCGCTCCATATGTTATATTGCCCCAATTGTTATAATGCCCTATATGTTACATCGCTCCATATGTTATATTGCCTCATATGTTATATAGTTACATATGTTACATCGTCCCATATGTTCTTTTCTCACATAATGTTATATTTCCCTATATGTTAAATTGCCCCATATGTTATATTGCCCCATATGTTATATTGCCAGTATGTTATATTGTCCCATATGTTATATAGACCCATATGTTATCTCATCATCTCATCTCATCTCATCATGTTCTTCTTGTACCTTGCGGTGTCGAGGTGAAGTATAAGCAGCGGGAGAGTGCCCGCTTATGGGCTTCATGTATCGATATTCCCATGGACTCTGTTATTCCCTGCGTCCATTGTTTACGTGGTCGGCCTCTTCCTCTGCTTCCCTCTGGTATGTTCATCATTGCTTGTTGTGGTATGCTGTTGCATGGTAACCTACTTGCATGGCCAAACCATTTGACTTGCTGCTTTCTAATAAAAAATCTAGTGCAGCTATAACCCCCACTTTAGTCATGATTTCTTCATTTCTGATCTTATCACTTCTTGATACGTTGAGTATTCTTCTCAGGAATCTCATTTCTGTTGTTGTGATTTTTCTTTTCTCTTTTTCTGTCATTGTCCAGGTTTGGCATTGGTAACATAGAGTTGGTAGGAAGATTGTGTTGTAAAGTGCTTTCTTAGTAGTTATTGATACATGTTTGTTCTTTAGTATTGGTGCCATTTGTCCAATGAGTTGGTTTGCCTTATTGCATCTATTTTCGATCTCGTCTTCTGATTTGCCATTTGATGATATTATACTTCCTAGGTACTTGAAACTCTTTACTTGTTTCAAGGGATGTTCGTTTAGGTAAATCGTTGTTGCTTTTCCTTCTTTAGTTATAGTCAGTACCTCTGTTTTACTTGTGCTAATTGTCATGTTATGTTTCTTACACATTTCGTTTAGACTATTCATGTGGTCTTGTAATTCAGCTTCTGATTTTGCTATTAGTGCTTGGTCGTCCGCAAACAGGAGTTCTCTAATGGTTAGATTTGCAGGTGATTCTCCTTCTGTGTTCTCGTCATGTGGTGTTCTTGCGGTCTCTGTTTGGCTGGTTTCTTTACTTGTGTTGTCTATATATGTTATAAACAAGCGAGGGGACAGGACACAACCTTGTCGTACTCCAGATCTTATGGTGAAGGGTTCTGAGTGTCCTCCAGTTGCTCTCACTATGCATTCACTGTTGTTGTATAAGCTTCTACATAGGTTCATTAGATGTGTACTCACTCCATATTGTTTAAGGATTTCCCACAGCTTGTTTCTATCTACTCTATCAAATGCCTTTTCTTGGTCGACAAAGGCTAAGTAGAGTGTTTCATTGAATTCGATTGATTTTTCTATAAGTTGTCTAAGAGCAAAAATGGCATCTGTGCATCCTTTGTTTTTCCTAAATCCAAGTTGTGTTTCGCTTAGCTGGGGTTCTATAATAGTTCTTAATCTTTTTTCAAGAATTTTGCAAAATATTTTCCCAGTATGACTCAACAGTGAAATCCCTCTGTATTGTGTGCAGTCTCTTTTGCTGCCTTTGTGTTTTTCCAAATTGGGATAATTATGGCGTTTCCCCAGTCTCGTGGTGTCTGTTGTTCTACCCAAACGTGGTTGAATAGTCTATGTAGCCATGCTGTTCCTACTTCTCTTGCTGCTTTAATTAGTTCATTTGTTATTTCATCTTGTCCTGGTGATTCGTTCAATGGGGCTAATCTGACGGCTTCTATAATTTCTTCTTTCAGTATGTCTGGTTCTAGTTCTTCGGTGGCATCTGTGTCGGTTTCTTTAATTCATGTGACATCTGATGGGATGTTGAGAAGTTGTTCGAAGTACTGTTTCAATCTTATTAGTTCACTTATTGGTTCACCATTTTCGTTGTTAATTATTTCAGATAGGTCAAAGGGTTCTCCTCTGGTTCGCAGGTCAAAGGGTTCTCCTCTGGTTCGCATTGCACTTATCTTTTTATAGAAGTTTCTAGTTGCCTCCTTATGGTTTTTATTTAGAGTTTCTCCATACTCCTCGCAGTCTTTTTGTTTGTCTCTCTTTACTATTCTATTCACACGTCTTCTCGCTATTCTATATTCCATGGAATCGCATTCCTGTTTGCTCTTCGACCACTTTTTAAATTTTTCCTTTTTGTCTTTTACGGCTTTCTTTACTTCTGCGTTTCATCCACTTGTTATTTTCTTTAACCGTGTTTTGCGTTTTTTCGTGGTTCCACATGTTATCTAAAATGCTTGATTTGAACATCTCCCATCCTTCTTCCACTGTCTTTCTTTCTATAAGTAATGTTACAAATATTTCAGTTAGCTCTTTTTCATAATTTTCCCTCATTGCCTCGTCTTTGATGTTTTTTTAAGTTTACTGATTCGCATGGCATGTATTTTCCTGGTCATTGCTTCCTTCTCCTGATGATTCTTATTGTGGCAACGACTGCTTTGTAGTCTGTGTTTATACTTAAGTTGGGCACTGCCCTTGAGTCTAATATATTTCTCTTTCTGTTATTTCTTGTTAATGTAAAATCAATTTGGCTTTTAGTATCTAGATCGTAACATTTATATAATGTGTATATATGGGAGTCTTTGTGTTTAAAGAATGTATTTGTTATATAGAGGTCGTGTTGGCTGCATAGCTCTATCAGTCTACTTCCGTTATCATTTCTTTCATTATGTTGGTCTCCAAATGCTCCCAGATGTTTTTTCTATGCCCACTCTGTTGTGTCCTAGTCTTGCATTGAAGTCTCCCATAACTATGATGTTGTCCTGCTTATCTATTTTATTTAGCACATCATGGATGTCTTCGTAGAAGTCTTCGCATTCTTGCTCATTATTGTTTGTATTAAATGGTGCGTATGGGGGGGGGGGGGGGGCTGAGTGGTCTCGAGGTATGGTGTCCGCCTCGAGTGCTGGAGGTCCCGTGTTCAGGCCCCGGTAAGGACCGGGATTTATTTTAAAAAATCCACCTGGACCTCCAGTAATAAAATTTCCCCTGGTCTCTGGGTAGTGAGATCGGACGCCCGTGTGTATTGTTGCGCACGTAAAAAATCCCTTGGCAGTTGGAAATCGAAAAAGAGTAGCCTAACGGCGCTGTCCGGGCAAAATTTCGAGTTAAAAATCTACCCAAAGTATTTCAGGATCCTCGCCGATGCAACGGAGTTCGTGCATTGAGCTGAGTTTCTCCAGACTCAGGTTTGAGTTAGGAGGAAAACGGAGCACTTATGGGTTAAACCGTGTGCCGTGATGTTGATCCAACGACTAAACTAAACATGGTGTGTATATTTATACATATGTTGTAATTGTTTGTTCTTTTATTCTCACTGTTATGATTGTTTCTGATATATATTTTATGTCTAGTATTCCTCTTGCCAGCCGTTGTTCAATAACTATTCCCACACCGTGTCTTGCCCTTTCTTGCTGTTCCACTCCAGAGTAGACAAACGTGTAACTGTGGTGGATCTCCTTGCATCCTTCCCCTTTTATTCTAGTGTCCGTTATTCCCATCAGTCCAATTTTCCTCTCTTCCATTGTTTCTATAAGTTCTTCTTCTTAACTATTACAACTGCAGACGTTCATTGTGCCTATTTTTTGAATCGCTGATCTATCTCGTAGTCCATTAACATTGCCAGGAATATATCCATTAGGGTCAGTCCGTTTATACTTCTTTGTTTTTATACGAGCAGTATGAAGATCCCCTGCCGGCTTGCTGGGCCAGTCGCAGGTTTAGGACAAACATCTGACCATAGGGAGTCCATCCCCTAAGGCGAGCCATATCCCCATTAGCACATGACCTCGCGGTCATGGTTTACCAGTCTGCACCACGCGAAGATGCGAACTTGTGTAGTCTGCGGGTCATCGGCAGGCTACTAATTTTCACTTTTCACCCCTCCTGGGAGAGGCTAGCCGATCCTAACCCTGCTGGCTGCAGGGCCAGGTGCAGTCCACACCTTGCAGACCCCCATATGTTATATTCTCACATATTTTATATTGCCGCAAATTTTATATTGCCCTATACGTTATATTACTCCATATGTTAAATTGCCCCATAATTTATATTGCCACATATTTTATATTTCCCCACATTTTATATTGCCCCATACGTTATATTGCCATATGTTATATTGTCCCATATGTTATATTGCCCCATATGTTATACTGCTTTATATGTTAAATTTCCCCATATTTTATATTGCTCCATATGTTATATTGCCCCATATGTTATACTGTCTTATATGTTATACTGCCCCATATTTTATATTGTTTCATATTGTCACATTATTATATTGTTATATTGTCACATATGTTATATTGTCACATATGTTATATTGTCCCATACGTTATATTGTTCCATATGTTATATTGCCCCATATGTAATACAGTCTTATATGTTATACTGCCCCATATTTTATATTGTTTCATATTGTCACATTATTATATTGTTATATTGTTACATATGTTATATTGTCATATACGTTATATTGCCATATGTTATATTGTCCCATATGTAATATTGCCCCATATGTTATATTGCTTTATATGTTAAATTGCCCCATATTTTATATTGCTCCATATGTTACATTGCCCCATATGTTATACTGTCTTATATTGATTATGTGGTTGTTTCGGGATTTGAAATTTAAATATTGAGCACAACCCACTACTGGCAACGCCGATCGCATTCTGGTATGAACCTAAGGCCTATCCACGTCAATATGGAAGCACTATACTCGAGTTCGCCCTCATTTGAGCTCGTCAGTAGTGCATATCCCTGACCGGATTCGGAAACAGTCCCGGATCACGCGTGTGAAGCGGGTGTGTAACCACGCGGCACACACTGGACACACCAAATTATCACAACAGAACATCACAACGCTACCCTGATCGTTCGGGCAATATAACATATGGGGCAATATACATATGGGGCAATATAACATATGGGGCAATATAACATATGTGACAATATAACAATATAATAATGTGACAATATGAAACAATATAAAATATGGGGCAGTATAACATATAAGACAAAATAACGTATGGGACAATATAACATATGTGACAATATAACTGATCGACGCTAAGTCCTGATCGTTCGGGTCCCACTGGTGTGTCCAGTGTGTGCCGCGTGGTTACACACCCGCTTCACACGCGTGATCCGGGACTGTTTCCGGATCCGGTCAGGGATATGCACTACTGACGAGCTCAAATGAGGGCGAAACTCGAGTATAGTGCTTCCATATTGACGTGGATAGGCCTTAGGTTCATACCAGAATGCACTGTCTTATATGTTATACTGTCTTATATGTTATACTGTCTTATATGTTATACTGTCTTATATGTTATACTGTCTTATATGTTATACTGTTTTATATGTTATACTGTCTTATATGTTATACTGCCCCATATTTTATATTGTTTCATATTGTCATATTATTATATTGTTATATTGTCACATATGTTATATTGTCACATATGTTATATTGTCCCATACGTTATATTGTTCCATATGTTATATTGCCCCATACGTTATATTGCCATATGTTATATTGTCCCATATGTTATATTGCCCCATATGTTATATTGCCCCATATGTTATATTGCTTTATATGTTAAATTGCCCCATATTTTATATTGCTCCATATGTTATATTGCCCCATATGTTATACTGTCTTATATGTTATACTGCCCCATATTTTATATTGTTTCATATTGTCACATTATTATATTGTTATATTGTCACATATGTTATATTGCCCCATATGTTATATTGCCCCATATGTATATTGCCCCATATGTTATAATGCCCCATATGTTACATTGTCACATACGTTATATTGTCCCATATGTTATATTTCTCGGTCTTTACCTTGGTTTCTTCCCTTCGATCTTGTCAGTTGTCACCAAGTTCTCCAATTCATTTCTTCTCATAACATGCCCAACAAATTTTTGATTGTCTACGTCTAATGTCTCTAATCAGTTACAATCTTCATTAGTTTCTTGATAGACTTGTTCAATAGTTTTTCTGTCTGTCCATGATATTCTTTGCATTTTCATCAGAAACTACATTTCCACAGCCATCAGATGTTTTTCAGCTTTACTGCTCATTGTCCACGCCTCACATCCATACAAAAGTGCATGTTCTGTGTAGCACTTCAACACTCTTTTTCTTGTTTCAGTTGATATTTTTTTATTGGTCTGTACGTTTTTCAGCTAGCAAAAGGCTACCTTCCCAATGGCAATTCTTGTTCTAATCTCTTCAAGGCATCTCCCATCAGATGTTATGGCTGTTCCGAGATAACTGCGCCGATTCACTTGTTTAAGAATATGCCCATCTACTCGTATATAACATTGTGATATTTCTTTCTTCCCAGTGGCGACCATAATCTGTGTCTTCTTACAATTCAATTCTAAACCCTAGTTGTTCACTATGTGCAACACTCGCATCTACTAAATGTTGAAGGTCATGTTCATTGTTTGCAATCAAGACTGTATCATCTGCATATATAATATTATTGACGCATCGTGTCCCAATGTTGATTCCTTCCATCTCGTCTACATTTCTGAAAATATTTTCACTGTACAGGGAAAAAGATCTGGAGACATTACACATCCCTGTCTCACACCTCTCTTAAAAGACTAATATTGACCTTCTTCATTATCAATTCTTATGGCAGCTTGGTGTTTCCAGTATATGTTTTTTTACAAGTCTAAGGTCTTATCCATCAATTTGTAGATCTTCAAGCATCCTTATCATGTTGACATGTCTTACTTTATCGAAAGTCTTTGTGTAGTCAATAAAGCAACGATATAGATCTTTGTTTACTTCTATAGAACGTTCTCAGTATATACGCATCATTTACTGTACCCTTGCCTTCTACAAAACCACATTGTTCTTCTCCTATTTCAGGTTGTATTTTCTTCCTAACTCTTTGCATGCTAATTCTTAGCAAAATCTTCGTGGTGTTACTCATTATACTAATTGTTCGATGTTGATCACATTCCAAGGCTACTGATTTCTTTGTGATTGCAATACATACAGTTACATAATTCATGAGGTATATTTCCAGTATCATATATTGTATTCAGCAGTCTGGTAACTTTATCTATTCCATATTCTTCTAAAGCAGTAATCATTTCAGTTGTGATGCTGTCTGAACCGGGGCTCTTGCCAGATTTCATATGGTTAAGAGCATTCTGAACCTCCACCTTCAAAACTGATAGTCCTTCATTATTATTTTGAATATTATACTGTTCTTCTCTGTTATCACCATAAAGGTTTTTCACATAATCTAACCATACATGTAAAATCTGATCTTTTTCTATTATGATTTTTCTATCTTTTGTCTTTAGGCAGCTTTCTGATCTTTGTGTTCTTTGATTAGTAAGCTACTGAATTCTTTTGTGCATTAGTTTGCTATTTTTACTTTTGTTGTTTTTTTTTCAATTTCTATGCAGTTTTTCTTGAGCTATGCTTCTTTTGTCTCCTTACATAATATTCTGACTTTTCTGTGAATTTCTTCATATTTGGCAGGATTATGTTTGTTCTGTCTTCTTGTTTCCATTAGTTGTAAAATTTCTTTAGTAATCCGTTTAACTCTCTTTAATTTTGGAATAATATATAATAATAATAATGTAACAATACGCCATATGGGACAATATAACATATGGCCCAATATAACATATGGGGCAATGTAACTTATGGGGCAATGTAACATGCGTGTGTGTGTGTTTGTGTGTGCGTGTGTGTGTGTGATATGTGTATGTATATCTATGTGTGCTATGTGTACGTATTTATGTTTGTGTATGGTGTGTACCTATGTATGTATATGTGTACATATTTATATAATAAACTCACACCACGTGAGCGCCTCCACGTGCCACTCAATTTTTTCACGTTAGGGAGTCAATGAGCACTGATTAGCATGCTCAGGGTGGGCTGTTGGATAATATAGCATATGGGGCGATATAACATATGGGGCAATATAACGTATGGGGCAATATAACATATGGGGCACTATAACATATGGGGTAATATAACATATGAGGCAATATAACGTATGGGGCAATATAACATATTTGGCAATATAACATACGAGAAAATATAACATAAGTGACAATATAATATCGGGCAATATAACATATAGGGTAATATAACATACGGGGCAGTATAGAATATGGGGCAATATAACATATAAACAATATAAAATGACACAAAGTAGTGCAGCTTTACATAACAGATTTACGACACATACAGGACGTTGCGGCGATTAGCTTTCATCAGCAAACAAACACATTAAAAAACACAAGTGAATGTGTTTTCTTGCTGATGAAGGCTAATCGCCGCAACGTCCTGTATGTGTCGTAAATCTGTTATGTAAAGCTGCACTACTTTGTGTCATTTTATATTGTTTACATTTTCACAGCTTTACCGCAGTTCCACCCAATTTTATTAATATAACATATAGGGCAGTATAACATATGGCGCAGTATAACATATGGAGCAATATAAAATATTGGGCAATATAACATAGGGGCCATATAACATAGGGGCATATATAAACCTATATGTTATATTGCCCAATATTGTATTGCCCCATATGTTATATTGCTTCCATACTGCTATATTGCCACATCAAACACGCCCTTCCTCACACAGAGATGTGGTCTCGCCAAAGTAGTTAGGAACCCTTCCTCACACTGAGATGTGGTCTCGCAAACGAATTTAGGAACCCTTCCTCACACTGAGATGTGGTCTCGCCAAAGAAGTTAGGAACCCTTCCCTGGGAAACACGGTCGACTCCCGCCAACTAGCGGCCCTATTTTCATAATCAATTTCTGCTTGACGGTTGCAAAAACTCTGGCGGCGGGAACAGTGAGAAAGGGAACCAGAAAAAACTGGCGGTGGGAACAAGGATAAAAGGAACAAGAAACACCGGGCGCATTCGATTAACCTCACAAGGATCGTCTACCGCCATCTTGAGTTATTACATCTTTCTCGGCGGCCCATTTGTTTAGATAGTGGAGATCGTATTCGCCATGGTTGCGGGATACACAGCCAAACCCAGCCGCTGTCATATCAGATCCTTTCATGTTGGCAGCTCGGACAAATTCTGTTTGCAGAACCCGGAATTCATCTCAAGCATCGCTAGAATCCATATGTGTCTAGTCCCCGTTGTCTCCCTGTAACATCTGCATATTGCCGATATTCTGTTTGATCTGCGCCGTTTCTCGTTTGTATTTCTATCATTCTGTTTGGACCATAGTGATCCTGTCGCAGAATTTCTTTCACACTGTTTCTGTCACAGTATGCCTATCATTCTGTTAAGATCACAGTGTTTCTGTCACATTATGTCTATCACTCTGTCTGGATCACAGTGTTACTATCACAGTATTTCTGTCACGGCGTTTATGTCACAGTATTTCTGTCACAGCATTTCATTGAAATTATTGGATCATTATTATTAAACGCCCGGGGACAAGCGACAAAGGACGATGCTCTAGAGACACAAGGATCAAGTGAGACTTTCGTGGGACGACAACATATTTCAGGCAACAAGATGAGGAAACATGAAACTATTTTAAAAACTGCGAGTGACAGCAAACTTCAAAGATATCATGACGTGACAAGATCCCATGTATGACTGGTGCACATGTCAAGATCACACACATGACAGGTACTCGTATAAAGATCACATATATGACAGTCCATGTGTATAGATCACATACATGACAGGTGCACGTGTCAAGATCACACAGATGTGCACGTGTAAAGATCACATACATGGCAGGTACACGTGACAAGAACTCATACATGACAGTCCACGTGTCAAGATCACATACATGACAGTCCACGTGTCAAGATCACATACATGACAGTCCACGTGTAAGATCACATACATGACAGTCCACGTGTCAAGATCACATAAATAACAGTCCACGTCACAAGATCACATACATGACAGTCCACGTGTCAAGATCACATAAATAACAGTCCACGTCACAAGATCACACACATGACAGTCTACGTTACAAGAACACATACATGACAGTTCACGTGTCAAGATCACATACATGACAGTCCACGTGTCAAGATCACATAAATAACAGTCCACGTCACAAGATCACATACATGACAGTCCACGTGTCAAGATCACATAAATAACAGTCCACGTCACAAGATCACACACATGACAGTCTACGTTACAAGAACACATACATGACAGTCCACGTGTCAAGATCACATACATGACAGTCCACGTGTCAAGATCACATACATGACAGTCCACGTGTCAAGATCACATACATGACAGTCCACGTGTCACACTAACAATAGCACATGCTAGGGACGATCGTCATGTAAAGGACATGCAATTAACTTTTTAACTTGTTGGCACCGCTACAGAGTTCTTCTTGTGTTCTTTGATGGTCAATTATGGTGTTCTATAATAGTCCATTCTGGTGTTCTATGATGGTCAGTTCTGGTCTTCTATGATGGTGAGTTTTGGTGTTCTGTGATGGTCATTTATGGTGTCTATAATGGTAAATTCTGGTATTCTATGATGGTCAGATCTGGTGTTCTATGATGGTCGGTTCTTTTCGTCTATGATGGTCAGTTCTTGTGTTCTATGATGGTCACTTCTGTTGTCTTTTGATGGTGAGCTTTTGTGTTCTATAATGGCCAGTTCTTGTGTTCTATGACGGTCAGTTCTTGTGCACTGTGATGGTCAGTTCTAGTGATCTGTGTTCGCTGTGGAATATCTGAGACACATCCACATACAGCAGGCTCAGTGACCACCTCTTGTAGGTGAGCCAATTCGGAGAGGTAGAAAATGACGCCAGAAAATGTTTTACCTGCCTAGTTAGCACAATCATGGAGGCCGACCTTGACCCCGTGACACATGATCTTACCAGAAATTTTCCCGGAAGCACGTATCCCGCGTGTCAGCTGACCGGATGTTAGCCAATGTCCGGGTGTCCTTGCCGAGTTTTGAAACGGTTGTGTACAAGATGTGTACATGATGTTTTCTCTCACGTTAAACCTGCGGTTAGATTGTTCATTTCTGTTTGAATTGTGTACAGGACAGGGGAGAAAGGAGATATGTGTACACGGCAGTAGAGTCTGAGGTTTTTGTACAGGACAGAGGAGACGGGAGATTTGTGTACAGGGACAGAGGCGACAGGTGATTTTGTACATGGACAGGGGAGAAAGAAGATGTGTGCACAGGACAGGTGAGAAAGGAACTGTGTGAACACTACAGAGGAGACAGGAGATTTGTGTACATGACAGAGGAGACACATAAAAACCAATAAAAAATATATCAATGGAAACGAGAAAAAGAGCGTTTAAGTGCTATATAGAACCTGTACTTTTGTATGGATGTGAAGCGTGGAAAATGAGCAGACAAGCTGAAAAACATCTGATGGCCGTGGAAATTTGGTTTCTGAGGTAAATGTAAAGAATACCGTGGACAGACAGAAAAGCCAATGAACAAGTCCTTCAAGAAACAAATTAAAATTGTAAACTGATTAGAGACATTAGACGTAGACCATCACAATTTTTTTGGCATGTTATGAGAAGAAATGAATCGGAGAACTTGGTGACAACGGGCAATATCGAAGGGAAGAGACAAAGAGGAAGACCGAGAAGTAAATACCTGGATGGCTTGGCCACGTGACATGGTCAAGCCAGAAACCCGGAGCTGATCCATGACTCTGGTGATCAAGTGAGATGGCAAAACATGACCGCCTACGCGTATCAACATAGCAGATGATAGATGGAAGGACGAGATTTGTGTACAGGACAGAGGAGAAATGAGATGTGTGTAGAGACAGAGCACAATAAGTGTAGAACCTTGTATAGACAGAGAGCAACCCGTGTGTAAATTTGTATAGACAGAGAGCAACCCGTGTGTAAAGTTGTATAGACAAAGAGCAACCCGTGTGTAAAGTTGTATAGACAGAGAGCAACCCGTGTGTAAATTTGTATAGACAGAGAGCAACCCGTGTGTAAATTTGTATAGACAGAGAGCAACCCGTGTGTAAAGTTGTATAGACAGAGAGCAACCCGTGTGTAAAGTTGTATAGACAGAGAGCAACCCGTGTGTAAAGTTGTATAGACAGAGAGCAACACGTGTGTAAAGTTGTATAGACAGAGAGCAACACGTGTGTAAAGTTGTATCGACATAAAGCAACACGTGTGTAAAGTTGTATCGACATAAAGCAACACGTGTGTAAAGTTGTATAGACAGAGAGCAACCCGTGTGTAAAGTTGTATAGACAGAGAGCAACCCGTGTGTAAAGTTGTATAGACAGAGAGCAACCCGTGTGTAAAGTTGTATAGACAGAGAGCAACCCGTGTGTAAAGTTGTATAGACAGAGAGCAACCCGTGTGTAAAGTTGTATAGACAGAGAGCAACCCGTGTGTAAAGTTGTATAGACAGAGAGCAAAACGTGTGTAAAGTTGTATAGACAGAGAGCAAAACGTGTGTAAAGTTGTATAGACAGAGAGCAACCCGTGTGTAAAGTTGTATAGACAGAGAGCAACCCGTGTGTAAAGTTGTATAGACAGAGAGCAACACGTGTGTAAAGTTGTATAGACAGAGAGCAAAACGTGTGTAAAGTTGTATAGACAGAGAGCAACCCGTGTGTAAAGTTGTATAGACAGAGAGCAACCCGTGTGTAAAGTTGTATAGACAGAGAGCAAAACGTGTGTAAAGTTGTATAGACAGAGAGCAAAACGTGTGTAAAATTGTATAGACAGAGAGCAACACGTGTGTAAAGTTGTATAGACAGAGAACAACATGTGTGTACAGTTGTATAGACAGAGAACAACATGTGTGTAAAGTTGTATAGACAGAGCAACACGTGTGTAAAGTTGTATAGGCAGAGCAACACGTGTGTAATGTTGTATAGACAGAGAACAACAAGTGTGTAAAGTTGTATAGACAGAGCAACACGTGTGTAAAGTTGTATAGGCAGAGCAACATGTGTGTAATGTTGTATAGACAGAGAGCAACATGTGTGTACAGTTGTATAGACAGAGAGCAACATGTGTGTACAGTTGTATAGACAGAGAACAACATGTGTGTAAAGTTGTATAGACAGAGAACAACATGTGTGTAATGTTGTATAGACAGAGAACAACATGTGTGTAATGTTGTATAGACAGAGAGCAACATGTGTGTAAAGTTGTACAGACAGAGAACAACATGTGTGTACAGTTGTATAGACAGAGAACAACATGTGTGTAATGTTGTATAGACAGAGAGCAACATGTGTGTACAGTTGTATAGACAGAGAACAACATGTGTGTACAGTTGTATAGACAGAGAACAACATGTGTGTACAGTTGTATAGACAGAGAACAACATGTGTGTACAGTTGTATAGACAGAGAACAACATGTGTGTACAGTTGTATAGACAGAGAACAACATGTGTGTACAGTTGTATAGACAGAGAACAACATGTGTGTACAGTTGTATAGACAGAGAACAACACGTGTGTAAAGTTGTATAGGCAGAGCAACATGTGTGTAACGTTGTATAGACAGAGAGCAGCACGTGTGTACACTTGTATAGACAGAGATCAACAGGTGTGTAAGGTTGTATAGACAGAGATCAATATGTGTGTAATGTTCCAGAGATAAACAGCAGCACGTGTGTACAGACAGCAACGTTTGTGTGTAAATTAAGTCAGTAGTGTCTGAAGGTCGTCACCAAGGTCGTGCGTGCAACAGCCCGTGTGAGTAGCCTCTCCCGAGGAAACAAGATGGACGCAGAGAGACTCATTAACACGTGGCGCCAACTCCGGGTCATTGATTTTCTGAGCAGAAGAGGGAGTTAGGGAGAGGGAGGTAGGGGAGATATCACGAGGGAGATAGAGGGAAGGAGATAGTTTGTAAGGAACTATTTTAGGTAAGATATAGTAATAAAGCGCGGAAAGAGTTGAGCCCTGGTGGATGGGAGGTGGAAGGGTGGGGGGGGGGGGGGGGGGGGGGTTAGAAGGAGCATTTCAGGAGAGAGGATGAGGCTGCATAAAGGAAAGAACAATGGACGAGAGGCAAGAGACAGAATAGGACGGGAGACAGAAGTGAAAGAAAAGAGAGAAGATCAGAGAAGTTATGGAGGGAGAAGAGAGTATGAGGAGGAAGGAAGGAAGGAAGGAAGGAAGGAAGGAAGGAAGGAAGGAAGGAAGAAATAAAGAAAGAAAGAAAGAAAGAAAGTGAAGGAGTGAATTCAGGTCAACGAACATTGACTGCGATGTGGTCTCGGAGTACGTGCTACTTATCTCTGTGCGTGTTTGCGTGTCTGCATGTATGTGTGTGTGTGCGTGTGTAGTTGTCTATATGTAGAGCTGTATGAATTAATGAGTTATTTTAGTGGTGTGTGTGTGTGTGTGTGTGTGTGTGTGTGTGTGTGTGTGTTTGTGTGTACACGAAGACGTGCGTATGTGTAGATGTGTCTAGGTAAGAGAGTGTGTGATTGTGTGTTTATGGGATTGTATAGGTAGGAGCGCGCGTGTATGGGATTGTATAGGTAGGAATGTGTGTGTGTGTGTGTGTGTGCGTGCATGCGTGTGTGTGTGTGTGTGTGTGTGTGTGTGTGTGTGTGTGTGTGTGTGTGTGTGTGTGTGTGTGTGTGTGTGTGTGTGGTATATTTTTTCGCAAGCCGTCAACGTCGATGTGAACATTCCCCGTAATACCATTTCAAGATTACCACCGCAACTGTGCTGGTTTGTTTCCCAGTTCTAAAATCCAAATTTTGCAACAACAGACTCATTTTCGACGTGATAGCTAGACTTGGACGGGAAAAGCTAATATAAAAATAGCAATGACCGGTTCAAGTTCTCATTGTGCATACCACAAACACGTCGTCACTAGAAGAAGGCCGACTGTGAATACAGGAATTGGTAGCCTCGAAAATATCTACGAATGCAGGATAGAAAAGCAAGTCGAGAGAGAAAAGGACCAACAAACCAGCAGCCAGTGTATTTGGAAACCCAACCAAATCTAAGACCTGACATCTTGGTGTTGACATGTGGTGTGGGAGCCATTCAAAAAGAATGAAGGTAAACACAATAATATATTTTATATTACGCTAGTCAGTGATCCCTTTTTTAAGAAGTGGGTGAGCCAATGTGTTGTAAACCACGTGATTAGTCCTTAAGAAATTAATTTAGTAGAAACTAAATATTATATTCGGTTATTATAGTCATGGATAAACTTTACATTACGATAAACCACAGTGAATTTCTTTTTCTCCCAGTTAAACAACTTAACTTAATGTATAATCGTTAGACCTAGGTTGTACATTTTATTTCTTAAGTAGTTAACCTCAATCAGCAGTGATTTAGATATTGGTGAGTAACTTAAAATTTAGAGGGCAAAGAATACTTAGTGCAGTAATAAGAAAACTATTTTGAATGTGCAAACACTGGTAAGACAAATTAGTGTAATGTGTAATAGTCAAGTAGATTTATTTTACATGAGCACATGGAAAGTCAAGTTTTTTCACCATGAGCACATGGGAGCCAAATAGATTTATATAGAGATCATGATGAACATGTGGAATTAATATATGTGAGCCACATAATAATGCCTAATCAACCGCTATGCAAGAATGGTTAGGATTCATAATGAATGAATGTGGATTGGGTATATCACATAAATCTATGTAATTGATGAGAGCATGCCTGTGGTGATTCATGTGTGATTTCATTATTGTTAAACTGATGTGAATGTATCATTTTTTAACCACATCAGTGTGACTAATTATCATCCAGGAAAATATTATAATTTCTGATGAATGATTGTGGAATGATTGAGATTTCATTGTAATGTCATTGTTGTTGAATCTGTGAAGTTATCCTTTGTAAAGCACATACATATGCTTAATTGTCATCCATACAGATATGATTGTGTCTGATGAATGATTGTGGAATGATTGATATTTCATTGTGATGTCAATGGTGTTAAACATTTAAAGTTATCATTGGGAAATCACATAAGTATAATTACTTTCTTACATGCAATTATGAGAATGATTTCTGATGAATGAGTGAAGAGACGTGACATGCTAAGAAGGAGTATAAGCTAGAAATCAATCAAATGATAGAAGGCAACTTTGATGTGTTCTGTCCTGTCTATCAGAAGAGAACATGTTCGGCATAACCCATACACTAATTAATAATTTAGTGCACTCCGACGCATGACACCACTTTGTATTATATATCACTCATGTTACCATCATCTGGTTTTGTGTCTTAAGCATGACACCACTCTGTATCACATATCACTCATGTAACAATCAAAGCTTTCTGTGTCCTGGATGACACCACTCTGTATTACATATAACTCAGGTTACAAACATATTGTTTTGTGTGTGCTGAATGATGATGATGATGATTGTAATGAAGATGATGATTGTAATAATGATGGTTGTAATGATGATAATGATATAATGATAATGATGATGATTGAAATAACAATGATGATGATAATGATATAATGATAATGATGAGACTGATGATGATGATTGTAATAACAATGATGATGATGATGATGATGATGATGATGATGATGATGATGATGATGATGATGATGATGATGATGATGATGATGATGATGATGATGATGATGATGATGATGATGATGATGATGATGATGATGATGATAAATTATGTAAAAACATATTACAGACACGGTGAAAAGGAGGGAGTATACACGCCTTGAAACTTTTGATTAGTAAAGAATTCACCTAAATCCTATAAAAAGAATTGATACCATGATGTACTTATATTGTTTATAAGCAAATACTCATTGCAATGGGGAATGATTTAAAACCCCTTAATGTATGAGGCCCTTTTCCTTTAATGGAAGAAGATGTAGAGAAAATAACTAGGTACAGAAGAGGATGGTGAACATAGTTGTCAAATTCCAAATCAACCAAGGTATTACTCAACCTGGAGACCATGATGACAGGCACAGGTGAAGATGAAATTGCACATCTGCTAGTCTAAACCTTTAACACCTTATAATGGAAGATTCGATGGAGAGCAACCAATTTGTTGGTGATAACTCATATAGAACACCAAGACCATCTGTCTCCTATGTTTATTTTTCTCTAGGAACAAGATTCCTCTTATTGATTTCACTTGTTGTGTTCTTGGGAGTTTACAGCATTTCGTTTCTAATGTCATGGTGATGATATCATTAGATTTATGATTGATGCTGAAATTTCAGGTAGTGGCTAGGTACAGCTAGATCCAGACCTGACTTTGTGAATGTAACAGCTTGGCTGAATGTAACAGCTTGACTGAATGTAGCAGTTGGACTGGGTGAGGCAGCTGATATAGTGAGACCAAATACTAGTCCAAAGCACTTCCTGCAGATTTCTCTACCATAGAGGACAGGTATCCTAGATAACTTAGTCTATATTATCTAGGTGGAGAAACTCTTGAGCCAAATAAGGTAAACTTATCCTGGACAAAGGAACACTCAGGAAAGTATAACATATATTCTACACTGACTGATTGCAGCAGAGATCCAAGAACGTGATGGTGGACCAATCAGTGTATACAGTTTTGTATCCCCAGAGTTTACCTAGGCCCGACGAAGAGGCCCAATAACTATTATTGAAGACTGATACAGCATCGATAGCGATGGATTGTATAGTGAGCACAGCCAGGATATAGATATATATGAAGTAGAGATGTTCATGGTCTTGTTTTTTTATGCTTTGAATGTTGTACATTTATGACCTTACTGTTAAATAGCACTATCAAAGTGTAACACATTTGAAAAATAAGGGTCATTGTCTCTTTTGAGAGCTCTCTTGTCGTAGTAAAATTGTTTTAATTAACAACCCTAGAAATTAATTATTTAGTTCGTAGAGGAGAGGCAAAAGGATATTTTGTGTATTCAGAGAAAACTTTTCATTGGTTACCTGGGGGTAATCCTTGGTTCTCCGAAACTCTATTTATGGTCTCAAGACTGAGCCAGTAACAGTTAAATTAATTATAACGGGCAGGATCTCATTGAGAAAGAGGAACTAAGAATCCTTTCTCTCTTTGGGGTTGTCCCAACAACCATACATCCGACAGTGTGTGTGTGTGTGTGTGTGTGTGTGTGTGTGTGAGAGAGAGAGAGATAGAGAGAGAGAGAGAGATTATATAGGTAGGAGTATGTGTGTGTGTTTGCATGGACTTGCAGAGGCAGGTATGCTTGCCTGTATATATGCGTGTATGTGTGTGTGTGGGGGGGGGGGGTATGTGAGTGGACATCTCTAGGTGTGTGTGTTTGTGGAAGTATCTGGTGTGTGTATGTGTGTGGAGGTGGAGGGACATTGCCGATGTATACATGCGAGCTGAGAGAGAGAGAGAGAGAGAGAGAGAGAGAGAGAGAGACAGAGAGACAGAGACAGAGACAGAGACAGAGACAGAGAGATAGAGAGACAGAGAGAGAAACAGAGACACAGAGAGACAGAGAGAGACACGAGAGAGACACAGAGAGACAGAGAAAGACACAGAGAGAGACCGAGATAAACAGAGAGAGACACTGAGAGAGACACTGAGAGAGACAGAGAAATAGAGAACGAACGAACGAACGAACGAACGAAGGAACTTTATTTTAAAAGGGTAACAAATTGAGCACGCAAGCCCGTCTTACATTCGGCCCTTTCGATCACTTATCTTTCATTCATCAAATGTGCATGTTACATTTACATAGGGGAAAAAACATTGTAAAATTGATTTTGTAAGCATAAACAATGCATATTACGCATGGTACATTCACATGGGGGAAAAAAAAATATCAAATGAAAGTTGTAAACATAAATAGTGCATATTGCAATGTTGTGAGACACATCCCCCATCCACCCTCACACCCCGCAGCCACGCACACATCCCTCAGCCACCCACACACACCCCCACCCACCACACTCCCACCCACCCACACATACTTCCACGCACTCACACAGACTCAGACAAACATACATGCCGCCATCCACCGATCCCCCACCCACACACATTTCCCCACCCACACATACATCCCCCACCCGTCCCATAACCGACACGTACACACCCACCCACATATTCTTCACCACCCACCCACACACCCGCAGCCGCCCAGCAAAACACACATCACAAAACCACACACACATAACCCCGTCAACCCACACATTCCGCACCTATCCATACATACATCCTGCACCCTCACAATTTTTCCCACCCACCCACACACACACACATCAGCCAACTTACACCCACAAACACATCAGCCAACCTATACACCAGAGAGACAGAGAGAGACAGAGAGAGACACACAGAAACAGTGAGAGAGACAGAGAAAGACAGAGAGAGGCAGAGAGAGACAGAGAGAGATGCAGACAGAGACAGAGAGAGACATAGAGAGAGTGAGAGACAGAGAGACACAGAGAGAGAGCGAGAGACAGACAGACAGACAGACAGACAGACAGATAGACAGACAGCCAGACAGACAGACAGACAGACAGACAGACAGACAGGGAACGAACGAACGAACGAACTTTATTTTCAAAGGGTAATCAATTGGGAACGCAGGCCCGTCTTACATTCGGCCCTTCCAATCACTCATCTTTCGTTGATCAATAATGCATAATACATTCACATAGGGAAAAAAACATTGTCAAATGAATGTTGTAAACATAAACAATGCGTATTACCATGTTATGAGACACATACACCCAACCATCCACCCTTCCCCCATCCACCCACACATCTCCCATCCAACCACTTACACACATCCCCAGGCACACATACATGCCCCACCCATCCACCCACCTCACCCACACATCCCCCACCCACCAACACACACACACCCCTAGGCACACATACATGCACCCGTCCATCCATCTCCCACTCACACATCCCCCACCTAAACACATCTCCCCATCCACACACACACACATACACATCCTCCACTCATCCCATAACCCATCAACACTCACCCACCCAAATATCTTCCATTACACACGCACAGACCCGCAACCACGCAGCCAAACACACATCCCCAACCACACATACCCACCTACACACATATCCCCGCCAAACCAAACATCACACACTTACCCACACACAAAACTAGCATCCACCCACATATCCCCCACTTTCACACATCCCCCACCCACACAATCTCCCCTCGCCCACCCACACATCCCACGCCCATACACACGTCCCCACCCCAACCTACACACACTCACTCACCCACACATCTTCCACCCCCCCACCCCAATAACACATCCCTTAACCACACATCCCTTAACCACACATTCCCCACCCACCCACACCCCATCCATACACACACACACACATTTCCCCACCCATACACACATCCCCCCACACACATCCCCACCCACCAACACATCCCCATCCACTAACACATACCTCCCACCCACACACACCCACCACCCACCCACACACATACCCACCCACACACATCTTCCCACCCACACACATCTTCCCACCCACACACATCTTCCCACCCACACACACATCATCCACCCATACACTCATCTCCTTCATTTATCCACCCACTCACGTACTCAGGAAGAGACAGAGAGACAGACAGAGAGACAGACAGAGAGAGAGACAGAGAGAGACACAGAGAGAGGAGATTTGCGAAAGACGGAGAGTAGAGCTGCAGGATGCATGATTTCATAAACGAATGGAAAATTAGCTTGGGAAGAAATAAAAGTCCAAGATGATTGGCAGCAGGCAATAATAGTACCAATATTGGAAAAGAAAGGCAATATGAGAGAGTGCGAAACATACTGAGGTATATCACTCCTGAGCCATATAGGGAAAATGTACGCAAAACTATTGGAACCCATAGTTGAACAACAGTTAAGCAAAGTACAATTCGGTTTTCGGAAAGGTAAAATTGCACTGATGCACTATTTACACTTAGACAAATATGTGAAAAAACTATCGAATATAGTGATCAGCAGAAAATTGTGCTTGTAGATCAGGAAAAGGCTTTCGATAGAGTAGACAGATACTAATTATGGACCATCCTTGAAGACTAAGGGGATACAAGGACAACTGCTAGAAAACATCATAGCCATGTACCACTCGAGCCGAAGTGCAGTAAGAACACACGAAGGTATATCAGATATGTTCACAGTCAATATAGGAGTGAGACAGGGATGTGTGCTCTCTGCTCTGCTATTTAATTTCTACATGGACAGCATATCCATAGAAGCAAGCCTTGACAGAACAGAAATTTAGAACTCTTTACTCCAGATGAAACAACTGATTCACAAGAAATAAATGAATTTCTATTTGCAGACGATCAGTGCCTGTTTTAAAATGATGGGGGAAGACTACAAAATCATATTAATAATCTGAGTTCAACGTGCAGCTGATACAATATGAGTATAAACACAGCCAAAACCGAAGTAATGCAAGTTAGCAGGTCGCCTGGTCCACTAAGTATACGGATAAATAGCATAACT
Organism: Cepaea nemoralis; assembly: GCA_014155875.1. Lineage (NCBI taxonomy): Eukaryota > Metazoa > Mollusca > Gastropoda > Stylommatophora > Helicidae > Cepaea > Cepaea nemoralis. The sequence goes on from JACEFZ010011063.1 coordinate 47,752, forward strand.
CTGAAACAAGTTAAAGAATTCAAATATCTTGGAAGTATGATAACAGAAGATGGCAGATTGGACAGAGAATCGAAATCAGATGTCAAAAAGCTAGTGCACTTATATATCAACTATCACCCTTACTGAAACATCCACATATACCCATGTCCGCAAAACAACAGATAATAAACAGCATATTCACACCAACCTTATGCTACTAATCTCAAACATAGACTGCATCCAAATCACACTTTCGCAAAATCAACACCTGCGAGACGTGATGCCTGAGGAGAGCTGCCAACTTAACAATCAGAAACCGAGTAAGAATTGCTGTTATCAGACAGACAGTGAGATCAACACCTTGTGCCACATTTATTGAAAGACAGAAGATCAAGTGGTTTGGCCAAGTCGTTAGAATGCAACATCAGCAACTACCATCACTGGCCTTACATCAAAGATCATCTGCGACGAGACCAAGAGGACGTCCAAGAAGAAAATGGATTGACGACATTAAAGAGATTGTACAATCACACGGAATGACACTATCCAGTGCCGCCCAACTGATGTTGGACAACAGGATGTCTCCATCCGACATACATGACTTCATGCTGGAGTTCACAGCCAGAGAACGCAAGCAAGCAAGCAATTACTCCCCACGACGCTTGACGGCAGAAGTGGAAGATGATGATGATGGATAAAAAGAAAAAGGAAATCCGGGTAAGTCAGATATATCTATATAGCCATAGAGAGAGAGAGAGAGAGAGAGAGAGAGAGAGAGAGAGAGAGAGAGAGAGAGAGAGAGAGAGGGGGAGGCAGACAGACAGATCGATCGATGGATCGATACACAGATCTATAGGCCAAAAAAATATAAAATGCACTTATACCTCTCCATAACAACGCCTAGGCTGCATGTAGAGACCACGTGTTGCCCATACAGCATGATCCATCTCTCTGCCTGCCTTGTTTACTCTAGATGACAGGTAACACCAGTAAGTCTGGAATAAGATCAGCTGCAGAAGCTGCTGGATCAGCAAAGCAATACTCTAACTGTCCGCCGTTCAGAGCTTCCATCTTAGACCAGTTGCCGACCAAGGCTTACGGCCTGGTCTGCCCTGCCATGACATTTAGTCTTTAGGTTGCATTTCCTCGCACTAGGGTAAGGTTTGTACCTCTCCCAATTGCGCTCTTCCGCCCGAAGCCGTTGGCAAAATGTGGGGTGTCGGGTTTGGTAAGCGCCGCCCAACGTTCGCCGCTAACAGAAAGCAGGTAGTACCGTCTACTGTTATACGGTAGCTCAGTCATATCTGACTAAGACCGGACACTAACACAAATGTACACGTACAATAAGATAAACAGATCGATGAACAAGTCGATTAAAACAGATACAGACACACAGTCAGACAGATCGATAGCTCAGTCGATAATCAAACACATATATAAACAAGCAAGCAGACAGCTTATAGACAGGTCGAGAGCAAAACTGTTAGACAAACAGACAGACAGGTAGATAAACATACATTCCGGCACATGAACGTCATCACAAGATAAAGATATATATATATATATATATATATATATATATATATATATATATATATATATATATATATATATATATATATATATATATATATATATAAACACAGACAGAGACATACAAATGACATAGACGAAATAAACATATACATGATTACAAACCTATAAACATACGCATGACATACAAGCCACACATCACTGTTGTGTTTAGTTGCCGCCCTAGTGACGCAGCTTGCCCGGGCGCCAATCTAACCTCGGACATCCCACGTCTGACAGCTGATTGCCATCCATGTAACCACGAACGGCCTGGCTTTGTTGCCAGCAAACTTCAATCATTTCCTTAAATCATGCAGACTGTTTTTTGTCTATATCCGACACAACGACTTCGTATTATGAGACAAAATGTGACGATACGGCCCATCTTGTGTTCGCCTACACTAAATCATATCTACGGCCTGGGCGGGATCGATACACTGTAGGGGTGGTAGTGACAGCGATTTGAAAATGGCGTTGTGGTTTCAGGTTGTACACGGGCAGCGCTAACTAGGTGACCACCGACACGCGGGATGTGGGCCAGGGTTCACATCCGTCTGCCTACCTACCTACATATGTACATACCAACCTACCTATTATCTACCTACCTACCCATCTACCTATGTACACACCTACCTGGCTCAGAAAGCATGCTGAGTAGGGTGAGGACAGGCAAGCTTCGTGCAGAGTGGCTTGCTTCGCTTCGGAAGTCACGGGTGACAAGCATCGTCTGGATCTTTTCTCCAGGGCATGCTGGTGTGCTGGGGAATGTACAGGCGGACAGATTGGCTGGCTCTGCAAAACTTGGTAGAGTATTGATGCATGACAAGGCAGGATGCGGTTGCGGCCTTGTGGGAGTACGTGCACACCTCGGAGGAGCAAATGGATTACCATGATCTGGCAAGAATGAGACAGCGAGGAGTGACGAGGGGATCTGGCCGACGATCGATGCTCAGAGGAAAGGCGAGACGGACATATAATCAGATTACTACTGGTACTATTAGTGTTGGAACTCTTCGCTGGCTGCTGAGGATGGGAACGGAGCGCTTATGGGAATGCCCCGAATGCTGTGATGTCGGTTCCTAAATCAATCAATCAATTAAACACCTACCTACTATCTACCTATCTACCCATCTGCCTATGTACATACCTAACTACCTACCTACCTACCCATCTATCTATGTACCTACCTACTTACCTACCAATCAGTCTACCTACCTACTAAACAGCCAACCTGCCAAACTAAATACCAACCACTACTTACCTACCTACTTACCTTTCCACCTCCATACTTACCAAGCCAACATACATAGCTACCTACCTACCTACCTAGCAACCTACCTACCTAGCAACATAACTACATACCAATCAACCAGCCTACCTAACCTCCTGTCTACCAAACAACCTACCTACATGCTCATCTACATACAAACCTATCCATCAACCTATCTACCTAGCTAATTACCTACTTACCTTCTATATCCAACTCTACCTGCTTGCCAGAATCCTCGTCTCGTCCACCAGTCCATCCGTCCATCCATCCATCCATCCACCCATCCACCCAACCATCGGTCGATGGGTAGGTCGGTGGGTCGGTCGGTGGGTCGGTCGGTGGGTCGGTGGTGGGTCGGTCGGTCTATCTGACTGTCTCTCTGTCTGTCCGCGTGTCCGTTAATCTGTTGATACAAATCTATCTCCGCTGTGTTTACATGTGTGCGTACACTATCTGTTTGCGTCAGTAAGTGTGTGAACGAATGAATGAGTGAGTGTGTGACTGATTGAGCAATTGAATGAGTGTTTGAGCGAGTCATTCAGTTTATGAATGCTTGAATGAGTAAATGAATTAGTGACTGGTTGAATGAGTAAACAAATGAGTGACTGAATAAGTAAATGAATGAATGAGTGAGTGAGTGAATAAGTGAGCCATTTAGTGAACGAGTTAGTGTTGAGGGAGTGAGTGAATGAGTGAGTGATTTAATTAGTAAAAGGATGAGTGAGATAGCGAGCTTCCGAGCTAGTGAATGAGTGAGCGAGCGAGCGACTGAGTGTGTGATTGAATGCTTGAGTGAGTGCATGAGTGCAACGATAAGATGCCCACATAGAAGAAACAAAAAATCAAAGATGGACAGTAAACACGGAGCGGAGAAAGATAATCACAAGGCAATGACAATGGCAGAAATCAGCAAGAGTATAAATAACTTGCGGGATGCATCCATTGAACTGCCTGGGCAGACGGGAGGGAAGGCCAGGGTGAAGCTGATTGGCTGAAAGATGCTTGCCTCTACAACAAACGCCCATTAGAGTGGAGGAAAGGTGAAGGTCAGATGTCACCAGCAAAGATCAGAGGCAGAAATCAATCTGTGATCAGAGAGGCTGGCTGGAAGTGGCGCCGCAGGGGCTCCCTGGCCTGGCCGACCCTGATCCTTGCGGCCGGTGATGACAAGGCAGGTCGGTGGTTATCGTTTCTTGTGCTCGCGCTGACACCAGTTTGCAGGTCGCTCCAGGCGTGAGCACGCGATGTGCATGCTACACCAGGTTCTGTGTGGGGCAAGGTCGCATTGCGTCACAGGCAGAACTAGCGGGTGCCATGTCACAGACAGAACAAGCGGTTGCATGTCACTGACAGAACTAGCGGGTGCCATGTCACACACATCTAGAGAGGGCCATGTCACTGACATAACCAGCTTGTGCCATGTGGCAGAAAGAACTAGCGAGTGCCATGTCATATACATATAGAGAGGACCGTACCACAGACCGAGTGCCATGTCACAAACATCTATATGACATGCCACAGACATCAATATGACACAAACGTCTATAGAGTGAAATGTCAGAGACACCTATAGAATTATATGTCACAGACATATATAGAGTAACTCTAAGAACATGTACACGATGTATCCTTGTACACAAGTACGCTAGGAACATGTACACAATGTATTCTTGTACACACGTCCTCTCGACATATGCACACAATTCCAAGGTGTGTGACAGGTGATCAAGTTCGTTTCATGCCAGGTATTTTAGGATGTCTAACGGAACATCTTGCAGGAGACTCTGCGACGGTATACTTGGCAAGTCATTAGGTCCTGGGGCTTGCCTGGAATTCCTGGGATAAGCCTTGAGTTCCTGTGACAAGCCTTGAGTTCATGGGATAATCCTGGAGTTCCTAAGACAAGTTGGGAGTTCTAGGGACAAGCCTGTAGTTCCTGGAGTAAGCCTGAAGTTTCTAGGGCAAGCCCGTTGTTCCTGGGATCAGCCTGAAGTTCCTGGGACAAGCCTGAGTTCCTACGACAAGCCGTGAGTTCCTGGGACGAGCTTGGAGTTCCTGGGACAAGCCTGGAGTTCCTGGGACAAGCCTGGAGTTCCTGGGGCAAGCCGGAAGTTCCTGGGACAAGCCTGAGTTCCTGGGAGATGCCGCGAGTTCCTGGGACAAGCATGGAGTTCCTGGGACAAGCCTGAAGTTCCTGGGACAACCCGAAATTTCCTGGGACAAGCCTGGATTTTCTGGGTCAAGCCTGCAAGTTCCTGGGACTGCATACACAGGAATATGTCTACCGCTGCACATACACAGCAATTACCACAGCTGCACTCCCACAAACTGATATGTCTACAGCTGGACACACACACACACACACACACACACCATAAACACGCTCACACATGTATGTCTACGGCTGAACGGACACACGGCTATATCTACAACTACACACACACGCACACGCACACACACACACACAGACATACACACAGGACGAATTTTCCTCCTGTCACAGACAACATGATTGTCTATGATGTTGCAATGATTCCTCTTCCACAATAAGAAGGCCATCTAATTGCCCGTGATGTTGCTATGATTCCGGTCTCACAATTTGCTGATATTTGTTCTAATGGCAGACAATCGTGGCAGTTATTTGTCCCCGCGCCAAGCCAATTTTCTGCATAACCATTATACCACGTGATCAACGCCAACATCTGTCTCAGTCGTGATTGGGGTTTCAATTCCCGAAGCTTCTTGCAATAGCCGGACCTGTGAGAGCTGTCACTTGCCTTCCGCCGCAGCGACCTGTTTGGTCTTGTCACGGGAACAAGTGGCTGCAAATATTTGGTTTGATATCCGATTTATGTCGTGTCCAATTATTCTTGCGACTTGTTATAATCATTTTACACGGCAATTGATCGCATCTCACAGAAATAGAGGCATGAAGACGTATAGGCAAAGAAGATTTGGGGAGGGGGGGGGGGGGGAATCGTCTCATAATGTAGAATACAAAATAAGAAATGTAGATTACAAGGTAACAAATATTCTTCTTCTTCGTTCATCCGGAGTTTTTTTTCGGATGTGATTGCGTTGTGCCTGTTTACAGCAGAGCTGCGTTCTTGCGCCGTTAGGCCGACACATCCGACTTCTGCGGGCATTTGTTGACCGGGTTAACCTTCCCGGGGGTTTCTTAGGACGTTTGACTCTCACTGGTGTGGTGTTATCCTCCATCCCAGCTGGTCCATATAGAACAGCCAAAGATCCTGGTCAGCCCTCAAGGGAAGGCAGGGGCAGACCATGGGCATTCCCCGCCATCCAAGGAGGCTTCCATACTTGCAGAGCCGATACATAGCGCTCTGGTACTGTGCTCACTCAAGGAATCGTCACGTCCTGCACATGGCTGCTTAGCCTCACTTCCGTATATTGGGCCTTCCGTTCACCATAGGCTGTACTTCCGGAAACCAGAAGTATGCAGCCTGCAGATAACATCCACACAGTGAGCTTTCGATACGGACTTTCCATGTAATGGATTTGCTATCCAAGCAATATTCCATTTCGTGCCACTAGGACACTTTTCCACCTTTTATGAAGCCCACATAGTGGGCTTTTGATTCAGACTTTCCACGTAATGGATTTGCTATCCAAGCAATATTCCATTTCATGCCACTAGGACACTTTTCCACCTTTTATGAAGCCCACACAATGGGCTTTTGATTCGGACTTTCCACGTAATGGATTTGCTATCCAAGCAATATTCCATTTCATGCCACTAGGACACTTTTCCACCTTTTTATGAAGCCCACACAATGGGCTTTTGATTCGGACTTTCCACGTAATGGATTTGCTATCCAAGCAATATTCCATTTCGTGCCACTAGGACACTTTTCCACCTTTTTATGAAGCCCACACAGCGAGCTTTCGATTTGGACTTTCCACATAATGGATTTGCTATCCAAGCAATATTCCATTTCATGCCTCTGGGTCTTCATGCACCTTTAAATGTCAACCTGTATGTAGTTAAAGTAATCTGCGGTCAACTTTAGCTTGTTGATATCTCCATAGAGCTTGTCCTCAAATGAAGCAGGTGTGGGCCAAAATATCTTTCTCTGTTCTGCATACGTTGGGCAATCCTGCAGCAAATGTTTGCTGTCATTTTTCCAGTTCTACAATTACATTCATCGGTATCTCCTATCTTTAGTTTATTGAACAAGTGGTATTTCAGCCTGTTATGTCCTGTGCGGAGTCTGAAGATTGCTACTTGTTCTCTTCGGTCGAGTTTGTAATATGCATCATCCTTCTGATGGCCTGGATGCTCTGATTCCCATTTGGTTCTATAAGTGCTTTTTATCAACCTCTTTGCCTCATTATAGGTTATGTCTATGTCAGGCTGTGGTAGTCGTCTGCCCTCTTTTGCCAGTCTGTCAGCCTCTTCGTTTCCTGGTATACTGCAATGTGATGGGATCCACTGTATTACAACTTTTTTGGATTTCTGGCATAGACCATGGAGTGCTGCTCTTAGGTCAGTTAGTTCTGTGCTGTTATTGCTCTTCAGTATTGAGACAGCTGACTTTGCATCTGTGAAGATAGCTATTTGCTTCTCTTTATTTTCCTCCATCAGGAGCATTTCTGCTGCAGTTTTCAGAGCCTCTGCCTCCGCTTTGAAGTTACTTGAAAATTTTCCAGTTGCCATTGAATGTTTTTTTTTTCACTCCATTTTTTAAATTTAGGAGAATTCCTCATCCTCCATTCTCTATTGAATTTTTGGCTGATCCATCTGTATATGCATGGGTCCAATTCCTGCTTGGGTAATGTTCTTTTATGTAGTTTAGGGTTATTTCTCTTCTTTCGGTTTCATGCTGAGTGTTCTTTTTCTCAATACCAGGAATGTTTTCTATCATCTCAGGCAGTTGCTGCTGTCTCCAAGCTGGGAACTTGTGTGCATTGTGTATGGGCTTGACTGTTGATATGTTAAGTATAGGATCTGCCCTAATCCTTCGTTTTGCAGTTTCTACAAAGTTGCTACGCTTCAGTCTTCCCTATCCAAAACCATTAAATCTGTTGTACATAGGGTGGTCTGTCAATCTTCTAAATTTTTCTGCTTGTTGCTGGGCTCTGCTATCTCTTCTATCCTGCATTGGTTGTAAACAAGTGATCTTTTCTAGTTCATTAATAGGCGTTGTCTTCAGGCTTCCAGTTATGATTCGCATTCCTTGGTTTTGGACTCTACTTATTTTGCTAAAGTTTGACTTAGCTGCTGTTGCCCAAGCTGCAATGCCATATTCCAGTACTGGCTCACCCGTCCAGTATATAACTTCTTGAGAATTTTCTCATCTGCTCCCCACGTTGTATCAGCAAGCTTTTTCATGATTGCCATTCTCTGCCTTGCTCTTGTTCGATTTTTCTCAACCTGTGTCTTCCATGTCAGGCGACGATCAAAGGTGACTCCTAGATAGTTTGGATTTTCTTCATAGCGCAATATTTTTCCATTCAATACCAGCTTAGGTTGCTGAGTTTTATTTGAGAGGGAGAACACTGTGCATGTTGTTTTCTCCTCACTTATCTTCACTAGCCATGATTTTGACCAGTCCTCTAGCGCTAATAAGGCTTGCTGTATTCTGCTGTTAGCTGTACTAATATATTCTTCAGATGTCCATATGGCTAGGTCATCTGCAAAGGAGGATGTGTACTCTGGCTGGAAAATTTTCTGTGATGTCATTTATATATGCTAGGAATAATGTTGGTGAAAGAACTCCTCCTTGGGGGACACCTTGCTCCAGCAGCATCGTTTTGCTTGTTTGTCCTTGTACTTTTGTCCTGGCAGTTCTGTTCTCAAGGTAGTGGCTGATCCATTTATACATTTTTCCACAAACATGCATGCTTTGCAGTTTTACTTTCAGTCCTTCCTTCCATACTTTATCAAATGCTTTTTCTAAATCTATCCAGACTGCTAGTGTGTGCTTTTTCTCTTGGAAGGCATCCTCTATTTCCTGAGCTATATAGGTTATTTGATCTTCAGTGGATCTGTACTTTCTGAATCCTGCTTGGTGTGGTGTTAAGAGTTGGTTTTCTTCCAGATGCCATGTTAGCCTGCCATTGATAATGCGTTCCATTAATTTTCCTACACAGCTAAGAAACGTACAGTAAGCCCTATTTTCGTTGCCCTCGGTTATCGTCAGTTTTCGGTTTTCGTCGATTTTTTTCTGCGAAAAAATGTCTCGGTTTTCGTCGGTTGCCTCGGATTTCACCGGCATGGCCACATGACCTCGCTGCTAATTTTGCCAAAACAAACAAAATCCCACGCGGTCTTCTGCTCAGTTTGACGTAGCATTTCGTTGTGTGAGCGCCACTTACTAATAATAAAATACGAGAGCGGCATTAAGACTGCGTAAATCGGCCGCATGTACAGGAAGTCGCCATCCATAATAAGTTCCATTGTGGCGAAAAAGGAAGCAATAAAGAAGACTAATGCAGCGAAAGGCATGAATGTGCTAACGAAACAGAGATCGCAAACAATTGAAGATGTCGGAGAGTTATTATTAATTTAGATCAATCAAAACCAGTTAGATGGCTATTCTGTTTCGAAAGCAATCATATGTTAAAAGGTCAGACTGTTGTATGCCGATCTTAAGAAAATGACGATTAGTGATTTTAAGGCCAGCAGAGGATGATTTAAACAATTCAAGTGGCGCACTGACATACACAGTGTTACTAGTCACGGCGAAGGTGCGAGTTCGGACAAGTCTGGGGCCGAAAAATAGTATTAAATACAATTTGAGAAATGTAAAATACAATATGATAAATGTAAAATGCAATATGAGAAACGTAAAATACAATATGAGACATGTAGAATACAATATTAATTGTATAAATAAAATAAAAATAAAATAAATAAATAAAATTAATTGAATTTTGCACAGAAAATGAGTTAACGATAGCCAACACACTTTTTAAACACATCCGATCTTCACATGGAAGTTCCCGAACAGTATTACCAAAAATCAGATAGATTATATGTTAATACAAAGAAAGTAAGTAAGTAAGTAGTAAGTAAGTAAATCTTTATTTTCCAAGGGTTAAGAATTGGGCACGCAGGCCCGTCTGACATTCTGCCCTTCTTCTCTATTTCCTCTCATACATTCTTTCATTCAACGGTGGAAATCAAGCATAACATCTGCAAAAACCCTACGAAGTGCAGACTGTGATACAGATCATCAGTTATTAGAAGCAGATCTGAAATGAAAACTCAAAAAGCTTACCCGAGGACCAAAGCCACTTCGTTTTGATCTCACAAAAATACCAGATGCATACAACATAGAAGTTAGGAATCGTTTTGGGATCTTGATATATGCACAAGAGGAAATGAAACCTGATGAACTGGCAGTACAAGCTAGAGATATCTTGATAACTGCAGCCAAAGATTTAATTCCAACCAAGAAAAAGAAACTTAGGCCATGGATTACACCAGACACGTTAGAATTAATAAAACAACGAAGGGAACTGAAACAGAAAGGAGGTGAATTCGATAACAGCAAGATGAAGTATAAATCTTTAACTCGAGAAATAAGAAAAAACACAAGAAAGGACAAAAATCAATACAAGATTGCTGTACCAGAATAGAGCAATATCATAAGACTGGAAGAGATTACGAAATGTTCAAAGAAATGAAGTTATTGACAAGAAATGTTCAGCCTCAATTGAATGTTATCTGTGACAAGATGGGAAATACCTTAACAGAATCTAGACAAATTCTAGAAAGGTGGCAGGAGTACTGCAGTGAAATGTATGATATGAGTGACAGTGAGGATATGAATGGGATCATCATCATCATCAAGTGCCCTGCCGGCTGGCGTAGGCGTTCATGGCTCTCCACAGATCTCGGTCTTTGGTGTTCTGTATCAACTCTGCTGATAATATTCCTCCATGACACTGTCTCAATCCGTCCAGCATCATTTCTCTTGGTCTGCCTCTGCCTCTCTTTCCCTCGATCTTTCCAGTTGTCACGATGTTCTCCAATGCCTCTCTTCTCATCACATGACCAAAGAAAGCTGTTTGTCTCTTTCTTATTGTTGTATATAGAGTTCTAGTTTCATTAGCCTCTTTCAGGGGCAATCGTTGTTAGTTACTCTGGAAGTCCAAGAAATTCGCAATATTCGTCTTAAAAACCACATCTCTGTTGCTTCCAAGTTCTTCCTAATTTGTTCATTTATATTCCAAGATTCGCTACCATACAGCAAAACTGGTTCTATATAGCATTTTAGCACTCTCTTTCTTACATTCATTGATAACGACTTATTGCATAAGATACTCTTCATTTTCTGAAATGCAGACTTTGCCTGCCCTATATATATATATATATTGGAAAGATCAGGTTGTGTGACAGTTTATTCCATGCTCAGTCTTCGTAGACTTAGATGGATAGGACATCTTAGGAGGATGGATGATGGCAGAATACCAAAGGATATCTTTTTTGGTGAATTACAGATGGGTAAGAGATCTCAGGGTCGACCTCTACTACGATACAAAGATGTGTGTAAGCGGGACATGATTGATACAGGCATTGATAATGCACATTGGGAGCAAGTCGCCGCTGAACGTGTTGCATGGAGGGCAACTATCAGAAATGGAATAAAGTCAAAGGAGAAAATTATTGCAGAAAAGTCACACACCAAGCGTTTGAGACGTAAGATGGTGCATGATGGTGGAAATGACCACGTGTTCACGTGCACCCACTGTGAACGGACATTTAGAGCGCAAATTGGCCTTATCAGTCACACTCGCTACCGCCATAGTTAAAAGTTATTATGCCTTTTTAAAGCACAAACTATCGTCTGTCAAGACGGCAAGGTGCCAATGGATATATATATATATATATATATATATATATATATATATATATATATATATATATATATATATATATATATATATATATATATATATATATATATATATATTTAAAAAAAAATTCTGCTCTTAATTTCTGTTGTACATCTTCCATCTGATGTTATAAGTGTCAATAGGTATTTAAAATTATCCACTTGGTTGAGAATTTCCCCTTCTATTTCTATGTCACATTTTGGTTTCCCCATTTTCTTTGATATCACCATTGTTACTGTTTTCTTGATATTCAAGGAGAGTCCTTTCTGTGCACTCTGTTACTACAATGTCCAATAATTATTGTAGGTCTGTTGCATTATCCGCCACCAATACTGTGTCATCTGCATAGCGTATTCTTAATATTATATCCTCCGATTAGTATTCTTGGCTTCTCTTTGATCTCTCTCATTATTACTTCGCTGTACAGGGAGAAGAGATCGAGTGACAAGAAACACCCCTGTCGTACTCCTAGCTTTATCTGTTCGTAACTACCCTTTTTATTTCCCATTTTAATTGCTGCTACTTGGTTCCAGTATATATTCTTTATTATTCTGAAATCTTTCACATCAATATTGATATCTTCCAACATTTTAATCAGCTCTTCATGTTTTACTTTATCAAATGCCTTAGTATAATCTAGGAAGCATAATTATATGTCTCTCTGTTTATCTATTGACCTTTCTATTAGTGTTCGTAATATATATATATATATATATATATATATATATATATATATATATATATATATATATATATATATATATATATATATATATATATATATTGCGTTGTTTTTACCCTTTCCTTCCATAAAACCATAATGTCCTTCACTAATTTCCTTTTTTAATTTCTTTCTTGTTCTTCGCATTATAATACTGAGTAGAAGCTTAGTGACATGGTTTATGAGGTTAATTGTACGAAAATCTTCGCATTCAATTGCTCATGGTCTCTTTGGTATTGCTATAAGTACAGATTTCAGCATATCACTCGGTAAATATCCACTGTTATAAATATCATTCAGCATTTTGGTTAATATATCTACCCCAAATTCTCCCAATACTTCTAATTCTTATACTGTGATTTCATCTGGCCCAGCTGTTTTTCCTTTCTTCATATGTTATCATAGCCTCAGCGACCTCTTCTTTTAGAATAGGTGGGCCTTCTAAGTTACTTTCTTCTGTTAATTCTTCCCTTTCTCCATTATATAATTCTCTTATATACTCATTCCACCTCTTCATTATAGCACCTTCCTTCAATAATATCTTTCCTGTTTTTCATTTCAAACACCCTGTATTTATTCTTATTTTTCTTCCTGTGAGCTCACTGATTTGTCTGTGCATACTTTTTTTAAATCTTTAATGGAATTTAGTTCAAATTTTTTGCATTGCTCGTTTAACCAACTTTCTTTTGCCTTCACACATTTATCTCTTATTTCTTTATTTATCTTAGCGTATTCGTGTTTGTTATTTTTATTATGTTTCCTTTCGTCCATCATCATTAAACTTTTTCCATTAATCCATGTTTTCTTAGTTTTTTGGCTTCTCTCCGGTAATATTTCTTTGCTAGTTTGATGAATGGAGTCCCTTAACATTTCCCACTGTTCAATTATACTCTGTATTTTAGCTATTGCATTGTACCTATTTTTCACAGTCACTCTGTATTGTTCTTGAATTTCTTTATCTACTTTCAGAATATCTTTATTAAGTCTCAAGTTATTAACCATTTTCCCCCTCTTTAATCGTACTTTTATTTGTCCACATAGTGGTCAATGACAGCAGAGACAGAACCTGAACCCTCATTAGATGAAATTGCATGGGCAATAAAGATTCTGAATAATGGTAAATCACCTGGATGTGATGAGATACCAGCTGAAATAATTAAAGCGGGAGGAGAAGAAAGCATACAAATCTATCACACATTATGTAAAAAGATATTGAAATATGGTATATGGCCAAAATATTGGGGAAGAACTATCTTCATTCCAATACCAAAAAAGGGCAACCTGAAATTATGCACCAACTATAGAACTGTTGCCCTGATCAGTCATGCAAGTAAAATTCTACTAACAATCATAATGGGAAGACTTCGTAAGAAAGTGGAAGAAGAAATTAACGTGGTTCAAGCTGAATTTAGACAAGGAAGAGGAACAAGGGAACACATTCTCAACATGCGTTTAATAATAGAGAAGTGCAGAGAATGTAATGTAAACTTATTCTCATGTTTTGTGGATTATTAAAAGGCATTTGACTGTGTACAACATCAGAAACTTTGGGAAGTCATGAGGAATATGGGCTTTCCATTACATGTAATACAATTCATAAGAATGCTCTATCTAGACCAGTGGTTCTCAACCGGTGGGGAATGTCCCCCCCCCCCCCCAGGGGGGAATTTGAGGGTTTCCAGGGGGGGGGGGGAATGAAGACATTGTAAAATTGGCTTCAGGATCACACAAAACATGATCGGGATATTAAGCGTACTCGTGACGTTAAATTCCCCGATTATTTCAAGATCGCGTTAATACAAGAACCGATTACTTGATATTGTTTCCCCTCCAAAATATACGGTTCTTTTCCTTCTACCTAGCCTCTATGATTTAGGTTGCCGTATTTTACCAGAGATTTTATTAGCGGTAACTTACGTTTTTTTTTTTGTTATTGCTTCTCCGTTTTAAAGAGGTTTAGAGTACTCATCATGTTAAATTTCCCGATTATTTCAAGATTGCATTAAAACAGAAACCGATTACCGAGACCCCTGCATTGTTTACGAATCTACACGTCTCAGCTTTTCAAATTATTATTTTTGCGTAGGTAAGGAGACTGTCTTTTAAGACGTAAGTTAACTCGTGGATATATATATATATATATATATATATATATATATATATATATATATATATATATATATATATATATATATATATATATATATATCTTCTTCTTCTTCTTCAGCTTTCCGAGCCATTGAGGTTCTTTGTTGCAAATACAATCCGTCTCCATTCGTCTCTCTGGTGGACCTTCTCTTGCCAGTCGTTGATTCCAAGTGCTTGTAGGTCTGTACATGTATTATCTCTCCACCGTCTTCTTGGTCTACCTCGTGGTCTGCGGTCATTTATTTCCTGAGTGTAAGCGAGTTTTGTTTCCCTATTATCTTCCATTCTTTCTATATGCCCCAGCCATTGTAGTCTATTAGCCTTCATGATACCAGTGATTAGCGGGGACTTAAACAGATCATAAATGTCTTTGTTACTTCTTCTTTTCCACTCTCCACTTTGTGTATCCCTAATGGGTCCAAAGATGCGTCTTAAAATTGTGTTCTCAAAGGTTTGTAACAAGGCTTCGTCTCCTTTCGTTGTACTCCAGGTTTCAGAGCCATACAGCACAACTGGTCTGATCAGTGTTTTGTATATTGTGATTTTGGTGTTACGAGATAGCGCCTTTGATTTTAGTAGATGTTGTAGTGCATAGTATATCTTATTTCCAGAGTTGATTCTAGTTTGTATTTCTTCCCTTATGATGTTGGAGCAGTTGAAGATTGTACCCAGGTATTTGTATGTTTCCGTTCTTTTAATGGTCATATTATCTATTTGTATGTGGCCAGAGTTTTTAGCCATTCCGTCTCTTGAAATTACCATATATTCTGTCTTATCTTGGTTGATAACCAGCCCCATCTGTTGGGCTTTTTCCTTTAAGTGAGTCAATATTTCCAATGTCTTATATATACCACCGTCTCCGTGGCCTAAAGGCTTGCCAGCGGTGACCGATTTAAAAAAACATCAGCAGGCCACATCGTGCTGGGGTTTTAGAGTGTTGGTATTAGAGCCGGTCGTTCAGAAATCAATGACAAACTACTGAACGTAAAACTTGCCCAGACATCAACAACAGCAGTAACATGCTGGTGTTGACAGCGATGTACTGTAAATCATCATCATCAAGTGCCGTGCCGGCTGGCGTAGGCGTTCATGGCTCTCCATAGATCTCGGTCTTTGGTTTTCTGGATCAACTCTGCTGCTGATATTCCTCCATGCCACCGTCTCAATCCATCCAGCATAATTTCTCTTGGTCTGCCTCTGCCTCTCTTCCCCTCGATCTTTCCAGTTGTCACGATGTTCTCCAATGCCTCTCTTCTCATCACGTGACCGAAGAAAGCTGTTTGTCTCTGTCTTATTGTTGTATATAATGTTCTAGTTTCATTAGCCTGTTTCAGGCAGTCGTCGTTAGTTACTCTGGCAGTCCAAGGAATCTGCAACATTCGTCTCAGGAACCACATCTCTGTTGCTTCTAGTTTCTTCTTAATTTGTTCATTTACATTCCAAGATTCACTGCCATACAGCAAAACTGGTTCTACATAGCATTTCAGCACTCTCTTTCTTACATTCAGTGATAGTGACTTGTTGCATAAGATACTCTTCATTTTCTGAAATGCGGCTTTTGCCTGCCCTATTCTGCTCCTAATCTCTGTTGTACATCTTCCATCTGATGTTATAAATGCCCCTAGGTATCTAAAATTATCCACTTGGTTAAGAATTTTCCCTTCTATTTCTATGTCACATTTTTGTGTCACCATTTTCTTTGATATTGCCATTGTTACTGTTTTCTTGATATTCTTCTTCTTCTTCGTTCATCCGGAGTTTTTCTTCGGACGTGATTGCGTTGTGCCTGTTTACAGCAGAGCTGCGTTCTTGCGCCGTTAGGCCGACACATCCGACTTCTGCGGGCATTTGTTGACCGGGTTAACCTTCCCGGGGTTCTTGATATTCAAGGAGAGTCAATTCCTTGCACTCTCTGTTACTACAACGTCTAATAATTGTTGTAGGTCTTTTGAGTTATCCGCCACCAATACTGTGTCATCTGCATAGCGTATATTATTTATATTATAACCTCCAACTAGTATTCCTGTCATCTCTTTGATCTCTCTCATTATTACTTCGCTATATAAGGAGAAAAGATCTGATGACAAGACACACCCCTGTCGTACTCCTAGCTTTATCTGTTTGTAACTACCCTCTTTATTTCCCATTTTAATTGCTGCTACTTAGTTCCAGTAAATATTCTTTATTATTCTTAAATCTTTTCCATCAACGTTGATATCTTCCAACATTTTAATCAGTTCATACAGTAAATAGGATATGCAATATAATTTTGTGTGTGTGTGTGTGTGTGTGTGTGTGTACGTATATATGGGCGTGTGGGTGTGTATACACGTCTGTGGGTGTTTATCTGTGTTGATCTTGACTTTATCGTTTTATATTTATAGAATCTGAAGCCCATGATGAGTGTCAAGAAACGAAAGTATGACCTGTCTTATTTGAATTATGGATTCACAAATATCGTCATCAACGGAGAAGAACGACCTCAGTGTGTTATTTGTAGTAAAAGTTTGTCAAATGATTCTATGAAACCGACACAGTTGAGGAATCGTTTGTTGAATGTTCATCCTCAATACAAGCACAAGGACAAAACCTATTTTGAACGTCTTTGGAATGCTGTCGAAAGGATGAGACTGGATTTAACAGGGGCATTCCAAGAAACAAACCAAAAGGTTACTGAAGCTTCCTATGTCGTAGCACTGGAGATAGCGAAGCAGAAAAAAAAACACATACAATCGGGGAATCTTTGATCAAACCTTGTTGTCTCAAGATGGTGGAAATTGTGTTGGGAAATGAATCAGAGAAAAAACTTGCAGCGGTTTCACTATCAAACGACACTGTTCAAAGGAGGATCAGCGATATGGCCAATGACATCAAGGATCAAGTTGTGCAAGAGATCAAGTCTGCAGCATTTTGGCTCTATTCAATTCAAATTGATGAATCGACTGATGTGGCATCGTATTCTCAGTTGATAGTGTTTGCAAGGTATGTGCATTCAGGATCATTTAAAGAAGAACTTCTTGTTTGTTCTCCTCTTGAAACAACTACCATGGCTTCTGATATTTTGGAAAAGGTTTCATCTTTCCTTGAATCAGAAAATCTTTTATGGGGTAATATGTGTGGGTGCTGTACAGATGGAGCACCAGCTATGTTGGGGACCAAATCAGGATTTCAAGTTAGTGTGAAGAAACGTGCCCCAAAAGTGAAAGGCATTCATTGCATGATCCATCGTCAAGCACTGGCCTCCAAAACACTTCCAGCTCCTTTGGGGAAGGTTTTGGATCAAACCGTTCAGATAGTGAATTTTATCAAAGGAGTAGCTCTCAACTCACGGCTTTTTAAGCAGTTATGCGTTGACATGGATGCAGGCCACCATTTGCTTCTTTTCCACACAAATGTTCGATGGCTGTCAAGAGGAAATTTAACTGTGCGAGTATATGAGCTGAGAGACGAGCTCAAATTATTTTGTGAAGTTCAGGGTAAG
This sequence comes from Cepaea nemoralis, assembly GCA_014155875.1. Taxonomy (NCBI): domain Eukaryota; kingdom Metazoa; phylum Mollusca; class Gastropoda; order Stylommatophora; family Helicidae; genus Cepaea; species Cepaea nemoralis. The sequence goes on from JACEFZ010011063.1 coordinate 65,788, forward strand.
ATGGACTTTTTTGCCTGGCTGGATGATGAGGAATGGATCATGCACCTTGCCTATTTAGTTGATATTTTTGAGCAGTTGAATAAACTCAATCTTCAGATGCAAGGAAGGAATACAAATATCATACAATTTGTGGATGCCTTGAGAGCTTTTATGAGCAATCTGGAAAACTGGAAAAGAAAGGTCGAGTATGACAAATGTTTGAGAAGCTGTCATCCGTTCTCGTTGTTGATGGTAAAGACCAAGTACTTCCAAAATTTGAAGAAAGAAAAAATGAAATTTCCCAGCATTTGACAGCGCTAGAAAATGAATTTGAACGATATTTTCCTGAACTTAGTGATGATGAGCTGGATATGGTGCGAAACCCATTCAAATTATCAGTTGAAAAAGTTTCTGATGATTGTCAAGATGAATTTCTGGAGCTGAAAAATGATTCGGGGGCAAGGGATGTGTTCAGTGAAAAAAACAATCACGGAATTTTGGCCTTTAATGTGCGGTTCATGCCCACAAGTGGCAGAAAAAACAATCCGTGCATTGCTTCCATTTGCGTCAACATATCTTTGTGAGTCAGGCTTTTCAGCTCTGCTAGAAATTAAAACTAAACGACGCAACAGATTAGATGTTGAAAACGATCTCCGTTGTGCTCTTTCAAGCACTCCTCCGCGTATTTCAGAATTGCTGCGGGAAAAACAATCACAGTGTTCCCATTGATTACAATTTTCATTTAAATTACGAATCTACAATATCCAGGTTTTGTAATGAGCGTTTTGTTTGATGAAGCACAATTTTCTGGCATCCTGGTGTCGCATATTAAGCTACAATTCTTTGACTTTTTAACTGCTTGTTTATTGTAGTATGATTACTATTATGATTATTAAGATATGATGTGGTGTTTTAATAAAATATTGCGAATGTAAAAATGCGTCTATTTAAGTTTTAATATCCATCAGCATATTCATTTGCTATTAACTGTAGAAAACTACACTATAAAATGTATCTTTACATGTGAAGGTTATGTACAACTATGGTAGAAAATAAGTATTTTCACTATTATAGGTATGTTATTTTTAATGCACCTTTTGAGGCTGGCAATTTTGGAAAGTTGGAGGGGGGGGGGGGGGGGGGGAATGACGTTCTGAAAATATGGTGAAGGGGGAAACGGGCCAAAAAAGGTTGAGAACCACTGATCTAGACCAACAAGCAGCGGTTAGAATAGATGGCGAGACATCAGATTGGTTTGACATCAAGGAAGAAATCTGTCAGGGCTGTGTGCTGTCCCCCTATCTGTTTAACCTGTATGCCGAAAATATAATGAGAAATGTAAGAGATGATATAAACAGGGAGCCAAGTGATGCCCTAAATATCGGTGGTCATGATATACCAGTGATTCGGTATGCTGATGATTCAGTATTGCTATCCACAACACAGAATGGAATAGAAAACCTAATTGAATAGTGAAAATCACAACTTATATCTTAACATAGCAAAAACAAAAATAATGCATACAGATAAAACTACTATGGAGAAAGAAATATATGTTAATGAGGAAAAATTGGAGATGGTGGAAAATTTTGAGTATCTTGGGTCATTGATTACCAACAACGGTGACACAATAAATGAAATAAAACGACGACTATCAATTGCTCTTCAAAGACTAAAACAACTGAATAAATTATGGAGTGGGACAGACAGAACTACAAAAATTATATTTTTAAGAGCACGCATCTTTCCCATTGCAACGTACCCTTGTGAGACCCGGACATTTACTAAACAAGCTGAACAGCGCATAAATGCATTTGAATATAAATGTTATCGACGAGCTCTAAGAGTATCTTGGGTAAAGAAAATAACAAATGCATCCATACTTCAAGAGCTGAGTCGTAAAGAAGGTTGGCTATTAAAGACGATAAAACAAAGAAAATTGAAAAATTCTGGTCACTTGAAACGCCACAAAGTTTGGAGAGAACAATAATGGAGAGGTATATGCCTGGGAAGAGAGGAAGAGGAAGGCCAAAGAGAAGATGGGTGTAGGATGTGGCGGATGATCTCCAGATGGTGTATCGGACCCGGGACATCTTGCTTATGATCCAGAGGTTTTCCGGAAGGTTGTTATGGGCGCGAGGTTCTGCAAAGAATATGCTACTGAATGAACGAATGAGAGTACAATATGAGACATGAAGAATACAACATTAGAAATGTAAAATAAAATATGAGAAATGTAGAATATAACATGAGAAATTTGTATACAATATGATAAATGTAGAATTTTTTAAAATGTTGCATATCCCTTACAGGACGTTGCAGTCAACACCAACATTTTCAACTGCTGTTGATGTACTAGGCAAGTTTTACGTCCAGTAATTTGCCATTGCTTTCTGAACGACCGGCTCACATACCCCCGTAAGTTACCAGCGCGGCGCGATTCTCGCAGCTGCTGTTTCCCCAACGTGGATATACGGGATTACGAACAATGTCGTTAACTCATTGGCCAGGGAGACGGGCAAAAATGTAGAATACAATATAAGAAATGTAAAATACAATATAAGAAATGTAAAATACAATATAAAAAAATTCGAGATAAGACATGTAGAAAACACCAATTTTAAAATGTTTATCGATACAAGATTGGAAACAGAAGAGCATAATATGAGAAATGGTAAAAGAAAAGAAGAAGCGAGATATTGACGGATACAAGATAAGAGAAAAAGACGAGAAAAATATAAAGTAAATGAGGAACATATAAGATAAATAATAAACAGAAGTAAATAGAAAACATAAAATCTATATCTATAAAACAGAGTGTATGTTTGTTTGTTTGTGGGTTTGTGGATTTGGATGCGTTCGATAACGGTACATCCGATTGAGATGAAATTTTCTACACGTCTTCCTTTCATTCCTGTGCAACCGACTATAATAATTTCTTAATGTAAAATCTTCTACTTATTTAATAACATTTACTTTTCCATTTTCATTATATAATGTCTATATAGCAGGGGGACTTCACTCTAGAAAAGTTATTTCAAGGGGCATAACTTTTAATAACATTTCTATATACTTTATAGTCATATTGTTGGACTTACCTGCACTATTGTTAAACTCTTTGTCTATAGTTATTTTTAGGCATATGAGTTATATTAAATAAAGATATAATCTTTAAGGTATTTTTAAAGTTTGCATAAAAATAATGCATTATGCATAACATTTTAACCCATCTTTTTCTGCTTATAAAACTTATCAACTGTCATGTCGGTGATTAAAAACAGTTTTCATTAAAAATAATGAATGGTGTGTGGAAGGACATTCTTTTAAGTTACTGTGCGCCAGGAGCTGGGCGAAACCACGCCGGGTCAGATAGATAGACAGATAGTCGGGAACGGAAGCTTATTTGACTACTTATATGAATGAATTAAATGACATGCTCCCCACCAGGGACTGGGTGAAGCCGGGCCGGGACAGACAGACAGACAGATAGACAGACAAACAGATAGTCGGGAACGGGAGAGCTTATATGACTACGTATATGAATAAAATGAGATGCTCCCCACCAGGGACTGGGTGAAGCCGGGTCAGACAGACAGACAGACAGATAGTCGGGAACGGGAGAGCTTATATGACTACTTATATTAATTAAATGAGATGCTCCCCACCAGGGACTGGGTGAAGCCGGGCCGGGTCAGCCAGACAGACAGACAGACAGACAAACAAGCAGACAGACAGACTGATAGATAGATAGATCCCCTCCAGGACCTGGGCGAAGCCGGGCCGGGTCAGCTAGTAAATGATAAACAGAAGAACATGAGACAAACATAAGATAAATGAGAACTATATCATATACTTTGTTTGTTTTGCACTGGCTTGCTTTGAACTGAGGCGTAGTCCATACACACTACTGTTCGTAGTGCTGACCTTTAATTTTGCGTGTGGATTAGCTATTAACAGTGTCCCTCGCCATCAGGCGAACCCACTCCAACATCAGAGGTACTTGTAATTAACGCCCCCAAGTTAAGGACGATAGATCAACATTTTAGTGCAACTGTCCAGTGTAAGGGTTGAACGCCTTACCTCGGCATCAGCACACCGAATGTTTAAGAATTTGCGTTTTTATCCATTCGGCCACGCTTACCTACATATAAGATAAATCGGAAACATATAAGATAAATGAGAACACACATCAGATAAATGAGAACATACATCAGGTAAATGAGAAAACACATCAGATAAATGAGAACACACATCAGATAAATGAGAACACACATCAGATAAATGAGAACACACGTAAGATAAATGAGAACACACATCAGATACATGAAAACACACATCAGATAAATGAGAACACACATCAGGTAAATGAGAACACATATCAGATAAATGAGAACACACGTAAGATAAATGAGAACAAACATCAGATAAATTAGAACACACATCAGATAAATGAGAACACACATCAGATAAATGAGAACACACGTCAGATAAATGAGAACACACATCAGATAAATAGGAAACAGATAAGATAAATGAGAACAAACATCATATAAATGAGAACACACATCAGATAAATGAGAACACACATCGAAAGAACGAACGAACGAACGAACGAACGATCTTTATTTTCAAAGGCTAGCAAATTTGGCACGCAGGCTTGTCTTACATTCGGCCCTTCCAATCACTCATCTTTCGTTCATCAATAGTGCACTGTCAATAGTGCATACACACTATGAATGATGTTGTATTCTACACACATATAAACATCAGATAAATGAGAATGATATAAGATACACGAAAAACAGAAGAAAATGAGAAATATATAATATAAATGAGAAACATATAAGATAAAGAAAGAGAAACATATCAGATATACGAGAAACATATAAGATAAATGAGAAACATATAAGATATATGAGAAACATAAGAGATAAATGAGAAACAGAAGAAAATGAGAAACATATAAGATAAAAGGGAAAAAAACCCATACCAGATAGATGATAAACATAAAAGATGACGGGAAAAGAGAAGAAAATGAGAAATATATAATATACATGAAAAACATATAAGATAAATGAAAAACATAAGAAAATGAGAAAAACAGAGAAACACAAAAAAGATATAAAGTTGTATAGAACGTACAGAAGGAAAGAATGTTGCTGGCGCCCCCTACCATGGACTGTGATGCAGACAAGCACAGACAACAGCACGGAAAACCCCCAGCAAAGTCTGTTTACACAACAACAAAAGACTACAACATGGCTCCCCTTTTCGGTGTACTGTTGGCGCCGACACTGCCAGCAGGGGACCGACTCGTCAGTTTCAACAAACGCTCACAGACAGAACATGTGGCCCGCAAACTGCCAGCCCACACAATAGACTGAATTCTTGCCCAGACAGAAACCAAAGGGACCTCATCAGCTGTGTTTGTAAACTTGTCAGCCGCAGACCGGGTCGGCAGAGATGCACACTGCCAGGTTCAATTTCCTGGGCCGAATGACAATGACGGAAACATCTTCTCTCGCACAAGAAACTACCCTCGGAGGTGTGCTCGGAGATGATACACCCACGGATCTCACTCATCCAGCGAGGTAAACGTGCGCAGAACACCTGCCGTTTCAGTCCGATACTTTCGTCAATAGGCAAGACCAACTTCAAAATAACCACACGAACAACGCTGCCTTGGTTGTGCACATTGTTTCATGTAGATGAGTTACCGCTGGCAGCGTGGAACACTTGATGGCGTAATCTTTCATGTTGCCGTTTATCTCATATGTTGGTGTCATCTTTGATGTAGCCAGTTATCTCAAAAGTTCGTGTCATCTTTGATGTAGCCATTGTTATCTCACATGTTGGTGTCATCTTTGATGTAGCCATTGTTATCTCACATGTTGGTGTCATCTTTGATGTAGCCATTGTTATCTCATATGTTGGTGACATCTTTGATGTAGCCAGTTATCTCAAAAGTTCGTGTCATCTTTGATGTAGCCAGTTATCTCAAAAGTTCGTGTCATCTTTGATGTAGCCATTGTTATCTCACATATTGGTGTCATCTTTGATGTAGCCATTGTTATCTCACATGTTGGTGTCATCTTTGATGTAGCCATTGTTATCTCACACGTTGGTGTCATCTTTGATGTAGCCATTGTTATCTCACATGTTTTATTGGTGTCATCTTTGATGTAGCCATTGTTATCTCACACGTTTTACTGGTGTCATCTTTGATGTAGTCATTGTTATCTCACATGTTGTTGTCATCTTTGATGTAGCCATTGTTACCTCATATGTTGGTGTCATCTTTGATGTGGCCATTGTTATCTAACATGTTGGTGTCATCTTTGATGTAGCTATTGTTAATTTACATGTTTTATTGGTGTCATCTTTGATGTAGCTATTATTATCTCACATGTTGGTGTCATCTTTGATGTAGCCATTGTTATCTCACATGTTGGTGTCATCTTTGATGTAGTCATTGTTATCTGACATGTTGATGTCATCTTTGATGTAGCCATTGTTATCTGACATGTTGGTGTCATCTTTGATGTAGCCATTGTTATCTTACATGTTGTATTGGTGTCTTCTTTGATGTAGCTATTGTTATCTCACATGTTTTATCGATGTCATCTTTGATGTAGCCATTGTTATCTCAAATGTTTTAATGGTGTCATCTTTAATGTAGCCAGTTATCTGACATGTTGGTGTCATCTTTGATGTAGCCATTGTTATCTCAAATGTTTTATTGGTGTCATCTTTGATGTAGCCATTGTTATCTCAAATGTTGGTGTCATCTTTGATGTAGCCATTGTTATCTTAAATGGTGGTGTCATCTTTGATGTAGCCATTGTTATCTCAAATGTTGGTGTCATCTTTAATGTAGCCATTGTTATCTCACATGTTGGTGTTATCTTTGATGTAGCCATTGCTATCTCACATGTTGGTGTCATCTTTGATGTAGCCAGTTATCTGACATGTTGGTGTCATCTTTAATGTAGCCATTGTTATCTCACATGTTGGTGTCATCTTTAATGTAGGCAATTGTTATCTCACATGTTGGTGTCATCTTTAATGTAGGCATTGCTATCTCACATGTTGGTGTCATCTTTAATGTAGGGATTGTTATCTCACGTATTGGTTTCATCTTTGATGTAGCCATTGTTATCTCATATGTTGGTGTCATCTTTAATGTAGCCATTGTTATCTGACATGTTGGTGTCATCTTTGATGTAGCCATTGTTATCTGACATGTTGTGTCGTCTTTGATGTAACTATTGTTATATCATGTTGGTGTCATCTTTGATGTAGCCACTGTTATCTCACGTATTGGTGTCATCGTTGTTGTTAGCCATTGTTTCTTTTTTTTTTTTATATTTAAGGAAAGCTTAAAACTCGTATTGTTTCCATTTATTTTTGCGCATGTCCCGGCGATACTTCCGGTTTGCTATCAACATAGCTATGTCTCAACGGCTGCAAGGGCTGAGAACAGGACGGAACAAAATACAGTAGGCAGTTAGGTAGACAGTGCCGGTGCACAAACATGACGACCAAGGCAGTACGGAATGGACTATGAGAAGAGGAGAAGAGGATGAGTAATAGCATGGCGACCAAGGCCGCATTCCATGGATTATGATAGTATAGACAGGACATGAATAATCTTAGTTGACCAACCATGGTCGCCTACGCCTGTCGGTACCCCACGTGATTCTCACGATACTGCAGAGGGAGGGACGCTTTCGAAGTGTGTGGATGTGAAATTTAACAACCAGACGTATGATATATTCATAGACTAGCTGTATTTCCAGGATTTTCTGTTGCCGCTGCACGTCTATTCCCGTGGAAACTCCCTGAGGCAACAGATGCTACTTTCTGCCCAGAATTACTCGCAGATTTCGCTTCTGCAATTACTTGGTTTTCATGTGCTGCGGCTTAGATGAATAAATGACCCGGTGATAAAAGGCTGCTAGGAGGGGAGGCAGGTGTAAGATAGGCACTCAAGGTGAATGAGAACGTCTGCACTAGGTGGCATTATTAAAACTTCGGGTGGGTTGGAGAGGCTGAGAACACAGCCTTGTATCATTGATTCCAAACGTATCAGGGGCTTCAATCTAGTTATAGGACAAATCTCTCAGATAGGTTTTCAGCTGGGCATCGGTAAGGAAAACACACTTGCATGGGGTACTAAGATTTCAAACAAGTGAACAGAAAATGAAAACTGAAGAAACAATTACATCGCTGATGAACACGATTATCACAGCAACAGACAGAAATGACACAACGATCACAGGAATAAACAGAATTGATACCACGAACACAGCAACAAACAGAAATGACACGATGAACACAGCAAAAGACAGACATGACACCATGATTACAGCAACAGACAGACTGACACCACGATTACAGCAACAGAAATGACACAACGATCACAGCAACAGACATGACACCATCATCACAGCAACATATATGATATCACAAAAACAGCTACAAACATAAATGACATCACGATTACAACATCAAACATAAATGACACCACGTTCACAGCAACAGATAGAAATGACACCACAATCACTTCAACAGACTGAAATGACACAACGATCACAGCGAGGTAGAAACAGAAATGATACAATTTTCACAGCAATAAACAGAAATGGCACCATGGTTACTGCAACGAACAGAACTGACACCATGATCACAGCAACAGACATAAATGACACAACGATCACAGTAAAACAAATAGAAATGACACCGCGATCTCAACAATAATCAGAAATGACCCGATGATCACAGCAACAATAAGAAATGACACTATGATCAGAGCAATACGCAGAAATGACACGACGATCACAGCAACAGAAATGACACGATGATTACAGCAATAAACAAACAAATGACACGACGATTGGAGCAAACACGAAACACCCAAAAATAGCAGCAACCAAACATAAAATGAAACAAATAAATTTAGCAGAAACGAACGCCACTCGAAGCTCGCGGGAAAACCGAATGATAAAAACAAAAAATAAATAACGATTGACAGAATGCAATTTAGCGTTATTTTTAGCCGATGAAAACAATAACACGTCGATAAGGTGAGATTGGCGAAAGTCTGACAGGCCGTAGAAGTAACGAGATTAATCCCCAGCTCCGATACTCGGTAATTGAATAGAAATATATAAACGCGAATGCACGGTGTTGCTGCATTTTCTCGCCCTAAACAAAAACTCCTGCATATTTCGTGCACGGTGAAGAGGACAACTTTCCACACATTTCCAGAATGTCCTGTTGATGACATTACGATATATACACGCATTAGTGACTTGCAAGTCCTGTTCAGGGCGTTAAAATCATCCCCATCAAATTTCATCTGTTTGCTTGGCAATTGTTACGTTAATCCTTTCTGAACGGCCGACTCATCATAGCATTGGAAACAACGCAAGTAGGTCTGCTTCCAAACCTCCCGCAGCTAACTTCGGACCCTGGACTCCGTATGTCGGGGAAATTGTGACAGCGTTCACTGCCGGTAAGCTACAGCGTCGGCAGCCACACGTGACACACCAGATGGCTGATTCAGTAAGCTGAAAATGCAACTGCTGCTTCTGTTGACTTAGCTACTGCTGTATGATTGGGTTCTGCGACCTTTCCATGTTCCTTGTTGGAATAAGGTTGCCAAGCTACTGCTGTGTGACTGGGTTCTGCGACCTTTCCATGTTCCTTGTTGAAATAAGGTTGCCAAGGTACTGCTGTATGACTGGGTTCCGCGACCTTTCCATTTTCCTTGTTGAAATAAGGTTGTTGGCATGGAGAGCAACATTTCTGGCAAGCGAGTAAGAGGTTAACAGAGGACGACTATTGTCTGTCGTGGTGCAGAGACCTGCGGCTGCAGACAGGGACAGTAATGAGTGATTGGCAGAGGGTGGACGCTACAGGTTCGATATTAATGGTGATACTAGAGGATTAATGCTAATGATGACTCTACATTATATATGCTAATGGTGATGGTAGAGAATGAATGCTAATGTGACGCTAGAGGATGAATGCTAATGATGACACTAGACGATAGACGCTAATCGTGACGCTAGAGGAGGGACGCTAATGGTGACGCTAGAGGAGGGACGCTAATGATGACGCTAGAGGAGGGACGCTAATGGTGACGCTAGAGGAGGGACGCTAATGGTGACGCTAGAGGAGGGACGCTAATGGTGACGCTAGAGAATGGATGCTAATGATGACGCCAGACGATAGATGCTAAGTGTGACGCCAGACGATGGACACTAATGATAACACTAGAGGATGGGAACTAATGATGATGTTTATTGTGACGCTAGAGATTGGACGCTAATCGTGACGCTAGAGGAGTGACGCTATTGGTGACGCTAGAGGATGGATACTAATGATGACGCTTCAGGATGGGAGTTAATGATGACGCTAGAGGGTAAACGCTAATGGTGACGCTAATGTCCACAATAAAGGATAGACGCTAATTGTTACGCTAGAGAATGGGCGCTAATGTTGACGCCAGACGATAGACGCTAATTGTTACGCTAGAAAATGGACGGTGGTGGTGGTGGCAGTGGGGGTGGGGGGTGGGGGGTTAGGGAGTCGGGAGTAGGGGGGGGGGGGGTGATTAAGATTATTTCAAGATCGCGTTAATACAAGAACCGATTACTTGATATTGTTTTTTCCTCCATACTTTACGGTTCTGTACTTCTCGCCCTTCTGAAATTCGTTTTATAACCCGCAAATCACGTTTTATGTAGACGTCTAGACTTGTTCTAGTATGTGCTATTAAATTTAGCTTCCATTTTTACTTATATTGTGTAGGTGCGGGGACGGGATTTTTAGGTAGGAAATACGAAATAACGTTCTGGAAAATATGGTGAAGGGGGCACGGGCCAAAAAAATGTTGAGAACCACTAGCTGAGGACATCCAACGACCTATCTAGACTGTTAAGGACATCCAGCCACCTATCTAGACTGTTGAGGACATCGAGCCACATATCTAGACTGTTGAGGAACCTGTGCTTACACCTGGACATAGTAGTAGTAGGCCTCTTTCAGTCCTGAAGGACTATAGAGTTGTGCCGCTTGGGAGGTGCCTGGCAGCACCGCTGGTGACTGTATAGTCCAATTCGAGAATGACAATCCCTGTCACAGTTTCCGCATCTGTAAGACGAGGCAAGTCCCGCAGTAAGTGATTGCTCTTTGAGCCTGTGCCGTCTCTCCTCAGTTTTATGGATCTGATTGCGCTCAAAGAGCACCAGTCCGTTTCGTACATCTCTTCTCCAGGAGCATCTGTCTGTTGCAACTCTCTCCCACGTGTCTGGATCTATTCCAATGGTTTTCATATCTTGTTTACACACATCCCTATATCGCATTTGGGGTCTTCCGGTTGGCCTCTTTCCTGTGGCTAGTTCTCCGTAAAGGAGATCTTTGGGAATACGTTCGTCCTCCATTCGAGATACGTGGCCCAACCACCGGAGGCGTCTCTGCTTGAGGAGGGTGTGCACTGTGGTAATATCTGCTCTTTCAAGCACCTGTTTGTTTGTTATGTGGTCTTTCCATGTTATGCCCAGGATACGTCTCAGACATCTCATGTGGAAGGAATTCAACTTCCTTTCCTGTCTTGAGTACAGGGTCCAGGATTCAGACCCGTAGAGTAGTGTGCTAACAACACAAGCTTTATATACTTGAGCTTTTGTACGCTCTGTTAGTCTATTATTCTCCCAAACTCTTTTAGCTAGCCTGGAAAATGTTGTGGCTGCCTTTCCAATGCGTCTGTCGATTTCTGTCTCTAATGAAAGATTATCTGATATTGTCGATCCCAAATACACAAAATCGTGGACGACCTTCAATTCGTAATTAGAGATTTTGATTGACGGAGGCGCATCAGCATCTTGTTCCATCACCTGTGTTTTATTTAGGCTAATGGTGAGCCCAAAGTCTTTGCAGGCCGCTGCAAAACGATCTATGAGCCTTTGGAGATCTTCTGCTGTATGAGTAGTCAGTGCTGCATCATCTGCAAAAAGTAGTTCTCTTACGCATCTTGATCTTATTTTGGTCTTTGCCTTGAGTCTTGATGGGTTAAAAAGTTTGCCATCAGATCTTGTGTGGAGGTATATGCCTTCAGTGGCAGTCCCAAATGCTTGCCTTAAGAGAACAGCGAAGAAGATACCAAAGAGTGTAGGAGCAAGCACGCAGCCCTGCTTTACTCCGCTGCTGATGCTGAATGACTGGGATGTTGAGCCGTCAAATAAAATGGTCCCCTGCATGTTTTCGTGGAATGATTTCACGAGACTAAGAAGGGTGGGTGGACATCCAACCTTTTCAAGGACCTTAAAAAGGCCGCTTCTGCTCACGAGGTCAAATGCCTTTGTGAGGTCGATGAAGGCAATATATAATGGCTTCCTCTGTTCTCTGCACTTCTCTTGGAGCTGCCGGAGTGAGAAAATCATATCGATGGTGGACCTGTTGGGTCTAAATCCGCACTGCGATTCGGGGTAGATTCTTTCAGCAAGAATGTGTAATCTTTTAAGGATTACTCTGGCAAAAATCTTGCCTGTAATGCTGAGAAGGGAAATGCCGCGATAGTTGTTGCAGTCGCTTCTGTCGCCTTTGTTTTTATAAAGGGTAACGATGTTTGCGTCTTTCATATCTTGTGGTATTGATTTTTCTCTCCAGCAGAGCTGTAATATTGCATACAGTTCTGGGATGATTGTTTCTTTGCTACATTTTAAAATTTCAGGTGGAATACTATCTTTTCCAGGTGCCTTGCCGGATTTGAGAGAGTCTAGTGCTTCGCTGATTTCTGTGAGGCAAGGTTCGTTATCCAAGGCATGCATGGCGGACTGTTGATCGATGGCTTCCAGAGCTTCTTCGCTGACAGTGTTATCCACTGAGTATAGCTCTGAGTAGTGTTCTACCCAGCGATCCATTTGTTTCGCTCGATCTTTAATGATTACCCCCTCAGTTGATCGTAAAGGGGCCATCTTATTTTTTGATGGACCGACAGCTTGCTTGATGCCCTCATACATTCCTCTTATATTTCCAGTGTCTGCACAAGTTTGAATTTGAGCAGAGAGCTGTAGCCAGTACCTGTTCGCACATCTTCTTGCCATCTGTTGTACTCTATTTCTGGCCGTTCGCAATGCCTGCAGTGTTTTCTCTGAAGGTGATGTTTTATACATTGAGAATGCATGTCTCTTTATCTCCAGGACTGGGAGCATCTCTTCAGAGTGTGCTTCAAACCAGTCGGTTGACTTAGTTTGCTTCTTGCCAAATGTTGATAGTGCTGTATTGTAGATGGTGTCGCGAAAATGACTCCATCTCTCGGTGGAATCTCCGTCTGTGGGGCCGGGCAGAGTATCCGCTAGAGCCTGCATGAATTTGTTGACCTTCTCTTTATTTTGGGTGCCACTGGTGTCAATGCGTGGTCTTCCTTCTGTTCGGCTTCTGTAGATTCTCTTGGGCTTTATCTTCACCTTGCTGGAGACGAGTGAATGGTCGGTGTCGCAGTCAGCACCATGATAGCTGCGAGTCAGCCGTACATTGCGGAGGTTGCTGCGTTTAGTGAGCACCAGGTCGAGTTGGTGCCAGTTCTTTGATCTGGGGTGCCTCCATGACACCTTGTGTTGAGGTTTCGTGTCAAAGAAGGTGTTGGTCACGCACAGATTATGGTGGCTGCAGAATTCCAAGAGACGTTGTCCATTGTCATTGATCTTCCCAACGCCAAACTGTCCTAGACATGAAGGCCAAGATTCGTGGTCGGAGCCAACCCTGGCATTGAAATCCCCCAGGATAAAAAGATGTTGTTTCTCTGGTGTTTCACTGACTTCTTTGCTAAGGTCGTCATAGAACTTGTCTTTAGATTCTGATGCTGCAGTTAGTGTTGGGGCGTAAACGCTTATAATACTAACTGGGCCTGCCTCTGTCTGGAGTTGGAGCTTCAATATTCTTTCAGTGCCATCACTTGGTGGTATGATGGAATTGAGCAGCTTGTTTCTGATAGCGAAGCCAACTCCATGCTCCCTGGTCTCTCCGCACGGCTTGCCATGCCAGTAGAAAGTGAAGTCCCTCTCCTTGATGCTTCCAGATTCTTGGAGTCTGGTCTCTTGCAGGGCGACGATGTCTATCCCCAGTCTTAGTAGTTCGTTGTTTATCACTGCAGTTTTGCGGGCATCCACAATCTCGTTTAGATCGTCTGAGATGCCAGGGGTCATGGTTCTTACGTTCCATGTTCCCAGCCTTAGGGCCGGTTGTTTTGTTTTTTTCTTGCTGCTAGGTGTATAGATTGCGGTCCATGTGTCAGGATTTTCCCCTAAGCTCCACACACCCTCAGGAGCAGATGAACCATGGCGAGACAACACCTTATTGACTGGGGGTTGCCCAGCTTAGGCGGGCGGTAGCTGTCTAGTGAGATACGATGATCTCTCCCACCGTCGGAAGTAGCCCCTGGCGCCTTGCTCTACGCCAATCGAGCATTAAGACTTATAACCGGCAAATGCTGCTTCCCGTGTTGTGTCACCGCTTTACGCGGTGCTGAAGTGACCTCTTCAGGGCACAAGCCTGGGCAATGGAAATCGGAGAACCAGCTGTTGCCCAGTAGCAGGTTCCCCCTCTCCACGTCGCCGATGTTGACCAAGGGAAAGGCAGTAGCCAATGCAACTTGGCATCGGTGCCGTCGCAGGAGTTGCCAGAACAATGTTGTTTACAACATGGAACTGCCTTAGGGACTCCATCTCCGGATTTGTCCTCAGGGTGTACTCCCGAAGCCTTTCCCATAAGGGTATACCCGCAAGGCAGCGGAGGTTTGAGATTTAGAGTTCCCTCTCTTAGAAGAGATACCAACCAAGGCTGACGAGCCTCCTATGCCCGGGAATCAATAAGGAGGGAAGTCTACCATTCTTCCTTCCTGGCAGTGACCATACTGATCGGATGACCGTAGCCATTGTCTCTACTGAGAGATCCTCTGCCCACCGTCACTGACTTGAAACCATAACCAACAACTATCTGTCGGCTGCTCCCAAGTCCAATCCACCATCTGCTCCCATGGCTGGACCACACCCTCTCTATTGTGTGATATTTCACATCTTCTCCATTCTGTGATACTTCACAACCTATCTATTGTGCGATATTCCATATAATTTGTTTCACGTTGTCTCTTCTAGTCTTTTCCTTTAAGATCACCATTATCATCAAGTATTGTGTCGATTGCACCTCCACCTCTCGCGATGTGTAAGAGACCACACCCAGTGCCCTACTGAAAGTTCCATGCGATGGTGAGACATAATCCAGGCTGTTCTCTTTATGTCTTTCTCTGATTCTTTTATCGGAAATATTTCCAGGTGTAATATGTTCCAGTGCTTCTCTTTTCACATCGCTGCCGGCCTCTTTCGCATGCTTGTGTAATATGTGTCTTGCCTTCTTTCAAAACAACAAGCGTACAAATGTTATAGTCTATCGTGCAAGCGCCATGTTCTGTGAAAGCACATCAATGTAGCTCCAGGGATCGCATGGATTGTTTACTGATTGCCCAGAACTCACGGCCATGTGTTCTCTCACTGGTTGTGTGTAACATGCACTCTATCTCTGCCTCCAACAGCAGGGGCGTATCGCACAAAACGTATAGCAGGGGTTTATCGCACAAAATATAGCAGGGGCGTAATGCACAAAATATAGCAGGGGTGTAATGCACAAAACATATAGCAGGGGCGTATCGCACAAAACAAATAGCAGGGGTTTATCGCACAAAATATAGCAGGGGCGTAATGCACAAAATATAGCAGGGGTGTAATGCACAAAACATATAGCAGGGGCGTATCGCACAAAACATAGCAGGGGCGTAATGCACAAAACATATAGCAGGGGTGTATAGCACGAAACGCTCTCCATACTCTCAGACGCAGCTGTTGCTGGCCCTGTTCTGTTCTGTATTAGTGTCAAATCTCCCAGCATATGTTTTTCATGTAAGTAAACTCGGATTTGTCTCCTGACCAACACTATCTCCCAGTTGATTTTCTCCATGTAATTAAACTCAGATTTCTCTCCTGACCTCAGATTAATACCATTTCCTAGTTGATGTTCTCCATGTAAGTAAACTCGGATTTCTCTCCTGACCTCAGATTAAAACCATCTCCCAGCTGATATTCTCCATGTAAGTAACACTCGGATTTCTCTCCTGACCTCAGATTAATACAATATCACAGCTGATACTCTCCATGTAAGTAAACTTGTATGTCTCTGCTAACCCCAGGCTAACACCATCTCCCAGTTGATGTTTTCCAGTAAGTAAACCCGGATTTCTCTCCTACCTCACACTAACACCTTCCCCCAGCTGAAGATCTCCATGTAGGGGAGATGTGTGTGTGGGTGGGGATGTGTGGATCGGGATGTGTGGGTGGGTGGGGATGCGTGTGTATGGGTGCGGTGTGTGTGTGTGTGTGTGTGTTTGGGATGTGTGGTTGGGGGATGGGTGATTGGGGTGGGTGGGTGGAGGATTTGTTGGTGGGTGAGTGTGTGTAGGTTGTAGGATGGGAGGGGGATGTGTATGTGGGTGGGTGCGGGATATGTGAGTGGGTGGGAGAGATTGTGTGGGTTGGGGAATGTGTGTAAGTAGGGATGTGTGAGTGGGTGTGGCAAGTGTGTGTGGGTAGGAGCGGGATGTGTGGGTTGGCGGGGAGATGTGTGTGTATGGCTGGGTTATGTGTTGTTCGGGGATGTGTGCTTGGCTGGGTGGTTGGGGGTGTGTGAGTGGGTGGTGGAGGATATGTGGGTGGGTGAATGTGTGTGGGTCATGGGACGGGTGGGAGGTTTGTGTAGATGGGGAGATGTGTGTAGGTAGGGAGATGTGTGAAGGTGGGGGATGTGTTGGTAAGGGATGTGTGGGTGGGGGATGGGTGGGTTAGTGCATGTATATGTGCCTGGGTTGTGTGGGTGGGTGGGGGATGTGTGCGTGTGTGGGTGGGGGATGGGTGGGGCATGTTTGTGTGTCTGGGGGTGCGGATGGGTAGGGTATGTGTGTGACGGATGTGTGTTGGGTGGAGGGTGTGTGGGTAGATGGGGGATGTGTCTCATAACATGGTAATATGCATTGTTTATATTTGCAACATTCATTTGACAATGTTATTTTTTCCCTATGTGAATGTATCATGCACTATTGATTAACACAAGATGAGTGATTGGAAGGGCCGAATGTAAGACGGGCCTGCGTGACCAATGTGTTACTCTTTGAAAATAAAGTTCGTTCGTTCGTTCGTGCATGTAAGTAAACTCGGATTTCTTTCCTGACCTCAAATTAATACCATCTCCCAGCTTATGTTCTCCATGTAAGTTAACTCGGATTTCTTTCCTGACCTCAAATTAATACCATATCCCAGTTGATGGTCTCCATGTAAGCAAACTCGGATGTCTCTTCTTACCTCAGACAAACACCATCTCCCAGTTGATGTTCTCCATGTAAGTAAACTCGGATGTCTCTCCTTACCTCAGACTAACACCATCTCCCAGTAGATGTTCTCCATGTAAGTAAACTCGGATTTCTCTCCTGACCTGAAACTAATACCATCTCACAGTTGATGTTCTCCATGTAAGTAAATTCTGATTACTCCCAAGACCTGAGACTAGCACCATCTTCCAGTTGACGGTCCCCATGTAAGTAAACTCGGATTTCTCTCCTTACCTCAGACTAACACCATCTCCCAGTAGATGGTCTCCATGTAAGTAAATTCTGATTACTCTCCAGACCTGAGACTAGCACCATCTTCCAGTTGACGGTCCCCATGTAAGTAAACTTGGATTTCTCTCCAGACCTGAGACTAACACCATCTCCAAGTTGATGGTCACCATGTAAGTAAACTTGGATTTATCTCCAGACCTGAGACTTACACCATCTCCCAGCTGATGTTTTTCATGTAAGTAAACTCGGATTTCTTTCCTTACCTCAGACTAATACCATCTCCCAGCTGATGTTCTCCATGTAAGTAAACTCGGATGTATCTCCTGAGTCAGATTTATACCATCTCCCAGCTGATGGTCTCCATGTAAGTAAATTCGATTTCTCTCCTGACCTGAGACTAACACCATTTACGTCGACTCAGTCTTAAGACACACGGGGTGTCTGGGGACATAAGAGCGGCTAGAGTGATACTGCCCACATGACCCATCGAGTTCCCATTGGGCTATTCAAATACGAGTCTAACACCATACAGCAATTGCTTAAAAAGCGTGTAAACGTCTCCTTGACCTGACTGACTTCCAGTCAGTTGTGACGCTGGAAGAGTTGAGTCTTGTCATGTGATCGCGGCAGCCATGTTTCACATACAGCTGGTAAACATAAAGAGAAGGGGCCAGAAGCAGAATATCGTCATTGAACATGGTCATATCATCAGTTCTTGTCATTGAATATGGTCACACCATCAGAACTCGGAACTGAACACAATATCGTCATTGGACATGGTCAAGCCACCACAATCTCGTCATTGAACATGGCCAAGCCACTAGAATCTCGTCATTGAACATGGTCACACTACCAGAATCTCGTCATTGAACATGGTCTCATTGCTCTTCTCAAGCCGGCAGCCATCTTCATGTTGGTGAAGACTGCCCACAGCCCACTGCACACTGCCTACTGCTCACTCTCCACAACCCACTGCACGTAATTTACAAGTACCTCAGACGTCGGAGTGGGTTCGCCTGATGGCGATGGATTCTAGTAATAGGGAAAGCTAATCCACACGCAAAAATCAGTCCAGAACACTAGAAGTAGTAGCTCGTGTATGGACAACGCTTGAGTTCAGAGACGCACATACAACCATTAGCTATTTGATCATAATGTGAGTACAGACTTCCGGCCCCTTACAGTATGCACGTTCACTCAACATTCTCCTGTCTAGTTTTGCGGTACGTTGTCCTTAGCCTAATTATAATAACTACAAAGATAATGGGTAGTAATTAGCCACGGAGTGTGGTTTTTGCCAATTTAGATGGTTGGTAATGAATTTATTTTTGATGTTTAAAAGTTAGATGGTTGGTAATGAATTTATTTTTGTTGTTTAAATGGGTGTATAAAAGTGTTTTATGGTGAGGCCGGCTCCCTGGCGAAGGTGTTACGTACGCAGTTCGTAATCCAGCATACCGCGTTTGAAACACAGCTGCGGTCGATTTGGCAGCAGACCGTCTTGCGCTGGTTATTTTATAAAACGGTATGAGTGCCGGTCGTTCAGAAAGCAATGGCAAACTACTGAACTTACACTTGCCTAGAAATCACGAACAGCAAAATTTGCTGGGCTTGACTGCAACGTCATGTACAGAATATGCAAATAACTTTAATGGTGAGATGATCGACTTCATTGAACCGGGTTTAACCCACTTGTGTGGGTCAGTCTTCACAGATTTACAAGTTGTCTACCTGGATCATCACGACATGAATCCCTTAGCCCGAGCGGTGACCCCAGGGATCTCTGCCTGGAGCATCACGACATGAACCCCCTGGCCCCACCGGTGACCCCAAGCACCTCTGCAAAAATTGTACTTGTGGTCTGAGCGACGCATTTTGAACACGAACCCAGCAGCTGCAAGGCGCGAGTCAGACGGCTTGGCCACTTGGTATTGAAGACCCTTCAGTATACTTATTTATACTGTTGTTGTTGTTGTTATTGGTGGTGGTGGCGGCAGCTGCGGCGGTGGTGGTAGTGTTAAAGATGAACACTATAAGGGACGTATAGGTAACTTACGTGAATAATGTAGTGTATGAAAGCAGAGAGATAAGAAAGGCAGCAGGTTAGACGGCCCTGCGTGCCCAATTCTCAACCCTCTGAAAATAAAGTTCGTTTTCTCGTTCTGTCTGTGTATCAGTATATCTCTCTGTGTGTCAGTAAATCACTCCGTGTGTCAGTATATCTCTCCGTGTCTCAGTATATCTCCTCATGTATCAGTATATCTTTCTGTTTGTCAGTATATCTCTCAGTGTGTCAGTATATCTCTCCGTGTGTCAATATATCTATCCGTTAGTTAGTTAGTTAGTCGACAGATCATCCTCATTGCACATCGACCCATTCAATCCATAAGTGCTCGGATCCCCTCCTCAGCAAATCCCTCAGCGTGTAGCGGCTAACGACACCGGTTCTGTGTTGGTTTATCAATCTTCTTTGGCTTCCTGCGTAGTGTTCTTGTTTGGCCACCCCTCTTTTAATTTACTGTTCTCGCAGTCTGGCCATGGTTGTAGATTCGCAGTCATCGCTTCATCACTAGTCGTACTTCTCGTAGAGCATTCAGAATGTCAGCCTGGTCCATGGCGCGTCCGTCCTCCACCTTAGCCTTACCTGCGAGCTTGTCAGCCCGCTCATTTCCTTGTACTACCGCATGCCCTGGCACGAAGATGAAACTAATCTTTGTCAGCCGAGACTGCTCCAGAGACAGCAACCACTCTCTTCGGATCCACCTCATCTCTATCCTCTTGAGCATGCTTATTGAGTCGCTAAGGACACATGCCCTATTTAATGTCTGTGTCTCGAGCCATGTTATCGCTTTACTTACTGCCATTACTTCCATAGTCAGGCTACTTGTGGTCTCAACAAAAGCACCAGAGTCCTCCTTCACAATTCTCCCTCTGGCCTGCGCCGTGAAGGCTCATGAGTTTCTCACATGTCGGACGACCGACTCATCTGTGTAGATGACATCATCACCGTCTAACGAATTCTCGAAAATCAGCGCTTGTACTTCCGCCTTCACAGCAGCCGGATTTTCTTGTCTGCATTTTCTATCTAGTTGGGTGCAAACTGAAAAGGACGTACATAAATCTGTTGGCACTTGCACCCACTCCTCGCCAGGTTCTAAGTCCTCAAGTGAACACACCTGTTGAAGAATGTCTTCGGCTTGACCCATCCACGACCTTTCTCTTTTTAACCTGCTGCCCTTCACCTTCCTAATTTCACTATGCTATCCGTGTGTCAGTATATCTCTCAGTGTGTCAGTATATCTCTTTGTGTATCAGCGTATCACTCTGTCTGTCGGTATATTGGTCTGTGATTGTAACTGACTCAGAAAGCATGCTGAGGAGGGTGAGGACAGGCAGGCTTCGTGCAGAGTGGCTTGCTTCGCTTCGGAGGTCACGGGTGGCAAGCATCACCTGGATCTTTTCTCCGGGGCATGCTGGTGTGCTGGGGAATGAACAGGCTGGCTCGGCAAAACTTGGTGGAGTATTTATGCATGACAAGGCAGACGTGGTTGCGGCCTTGTGGGAGCAAGCGTACACCTCGGAGGAGCAAATGGATCACCATGGTCTGGCAAGAATGAGGCAGCGAGGAGAGACAAGGGGATCTGACCGACGCTCGACGCTCAAAGGAAAGGCAAGAAGGACATATAATCAGATTGTTACTGGAACTATTGGTGTTGGAACTCTTCGCTGGCTGCTGATGATGGGGACGAAGCGCTTATGGGAATGCCCTGAATGATGTGATGTCGGTTCCTAAATCAATCAATCAATCAATCAATCGTCTGTGAATGTGTCTGCTGATAAGTCTGTTTGTTTGTATGTCTGCCTATCTGTCTACCCGAATGTCTGCCTGTCTGACGACCCATCTTTCTATCAGTATGCTGGTCTCTCTGTGTACCTACCTGACCATCTACCGAATCGTCCTTTAGTCTGTCCGTCCGGTCATCTGACTGAGTGTATCAACTCCATATGCAAATGGGCATCGTTGTAATTCTCATATTGCATCGCCAACTAGCCATACAAACACACAATATCACTATTATCATATTGCATCATCAGTATGTCTGTCTTACAACACAAACAGACAATATTACTATTATCATAGTGTATCATCAGTAAGACTGTCTTGACATACAACCAGTCAGTATTACTATTCTCATTGTGTATCATCAGCATATCTGTTTTACCACACCAAGAGACACTATTGCTATTCTCACATTGCTGACACGAGTCTGCTGCAGTTCTTGACCTGGCACGCTGATTCCCTCTCCGCTGACAACTGACCAAACTTCATTAGGCGGTCTTCGACAAGGCCTGCTATTGCATAAACACGCTAGAAAATAATCACCCATTATATTGTCTCTTCAGTACCGTAACACATCTAACAAAACTAGCGGTGAGGGGTCTAGTTATCGGATTTTCTAGACATAACACTGGCTGCTCCCGCCCCGAGGACTCAAGCGCCATTTTGAAGACCGGAAGGGAGGCAATTTCAGGAGCATAATTAAAGGGAGAATGATCTGGTTTACTAACGACCTCATTTGTCTTACATTTGTGGTTTGGAAGTAGGCCGTGGCGGTGCATCGATTCACCAAATCGTCAAGTTAGAATAGACGAGGGGAAGCAGAGCTCGACACCCCGCTTCCTACAGCCCAGCTGAAACATGGACCGTTTCCTTGCAGGACGTTGCCATAAACCTCAGGTAGATCTTCTAGGTAATGTTACGTTCAGAAGTATGCCATCAGCGCAGAGGAAGTTTCGGATCAAGCGATCTTACACCCCCCCCCCCCCCCCGCCAAGTCCTGCTACATCATTGAATATATATATATATATATATATATATATATATATATATATATATATATATATATATATATATATATATATATATATATATATATATGAAAATGAAATGAATGCTAAAGTAGAAGAATACATGGTTTCCTTATACTTGGGTGCTAGAGAGAAAGAAATGCAACGTCGACTGCGTTAGGGCCACAGTTAAGAAGAGAGAATTAAAGAAAAGAAAAGAGTTTAAGCACCTCATACATTTCTCTCGCTGACCAAGAAAGAGATAGGATAAGAAGAAGATTGTGCCAGGTTCGGGCTGACAGAGAATCAAAATATCTCACTATTTGATTCCAGGCAATGAATTACCACACAGGCAGTTCCAACCACAGCAATTATTCAACCCAAATAACAAAACAAGTAACCTACCAATATCAATTTTATTGCAAAATAAATGAACCCTTTCAAAACCAAGACAATTTCAACCAAATCAAAAACCCATAATTCTATCCATAATTAAGAACCCAGATAGACTCCTGATACAACCATACTAACTCACAGCTGTAAATAAACCAACCAAATGCACAAAATTATAGACTCTGCCACCATTTGACATCCTGTTGCATCAACACAGGGACTTCACAGGACAACCACTACGACCATAGTGTATGTAAACAATGTCCGTGTGGCACAAACATAGACACGGACTGTGTAAATTCACATCAACCACATGATGCTTCAACTGGACAACAATGATATGGCTAGGTTATGGGATAAGCTCCACATAAAATATAAATGACCAAGCACACATATTCTACAGCATCCTATGTTTGCTACGAGCTCACCACATATCCTTAGTCTCATACCATATCCATCATCACAATCATAATCACCATCATCATCACCACCTTATCACTCTCACCATAGCCATCATCACAATTATAATCACCATCCCAATCATCATCCTCACATGATTGTGGGATGTGGATTTTAATTCCTGAGAATGATTCGTTAAAATGTCTAGGGGTTTTTATTGATTCTCTGGTCACTGGTTAGAATGTAGGGTGATCAGGGATATTTACCACAAATCCCAGGAGAAAAGAGTTCAATCCTTGAAACAATGGCATCTGTGTGTAGGTTTCCCTTCCCACTTCATCACCCTTTACATTACTTTAGTGCTAGAAGGATATTGATTGCTCACAACATATAAACAACCACTTGTTGGACACCACATTTACTTGATGTACACAACACTTTTGGACAAACAGTTCAGGTATTAACTCAAGATCTGTAGTTACATATATATATATAGGTGTAATAAACACTATGCATTTTCAGACAGGCATGGGAATTAGTTGCATTATTACAATATAGTACCCAGTGACCCCAAAAAACAACAACAATGTTATTACAAACAACACAACAACCACAAATTGGGTCTACTTTCATTTTCCCTCATAATTAAGGCAAATAAAGATATTAAATAGAACCCAACATAACATGTTTCTGACACCTTTTACCATTCTCTCATTGTTAAAAATAATGAGTTGGTGTCAAAATACTATACCATCTATATACCATTGGAAAAAAAACTACTGACCTGTTACCTTCAGAAAAAAAACCAACATATAAACAGCATTTTGTACTATTAATTAAACTAATTAATAGAGTCAATTTGCTCCTGGTGTGCGGTTAAGGGTTCACCTTTGCTGTCGATTAGATCCTTTTCCCATTATCTGGGTACCGAATTAATGCACTCAGTTATGTTCCTAATATTTATCCACTGGTAATTGGCTGGTGACTATTTTATACTCCATAACCCAGGAATTGAAAAATCACACACCATATATCCCCTCCGTTTGGGGCTAGAATCACGAATATTCTGTTGCCTTAGGCTCGGTGCCCTGTTTGTGAAATTTGGTGCCTCCGGTTGGTCATACTTCAGGAGTTCCACTTAAGCTTTGCAGAAGGTAATTCCCTTTATCATCAGGTCTGATGAAAAGTTGACGTCCATTCAGCTTCTCGGCTTATAATATCCGACTACCAAATTGGCTTACACTAAGGTTTCACCCACCTAGTCGCGAGTCTATAACCCATGGCATTTAGGCTGACATTGGACCGGCAAGGAATTAGTCGTTGTTATCTAGTCCAGTGTAGAACTTTAATTGACTGAGAGGCATCTCATGGTAGTATCTGTGACTAGGGCCACACTTGATCTATACCTACATATATCCAGCAGATGAATAAATCCAGCACAGTAACAGGTTTGCAAACAATTGGATGATTCCTCTTGTTGCAGATATAGAGACATTTAGCTGCTTTCATATGGTCTTTTATCTGATGGTGTTCAGGGTTTGGAACCTTGAGGTAATCTGGTTTCGTAGTTATGTTTCAGATGATATTCAGTTTGTACCTTGGTTGTATTGGCTTATGTGGTTCAGTGTCTTCTCCCCATTTGGTTGAGCCAGAACTTAGTGTTGAATAGCTGAATTCCATGTTTGACTGTTGCAGCTGTGAGACATTCTTTCGAAGACTTATCCATTGTTGGATATTAACTTGGTAACCCAACCAACAGTTGAAGGGCTTTCACTGTTGCTAGTTTTAGTAACTTGTAGGATTGTCCCATAGTTTCACTGATTTTGCTGAGTGATAAGGCTTATAGGTGATACTTCTCAGACGTAAAGCAGACGATACACTGTTGTCAGTTACTCTGTTGATCTTCATCTTTGTAGATTATTAGATCTTGAAGTCCATCCTGGATATTCCTACTAAAATAGGACTTAATCACTCACCCAGTCAGTTGTCTTCTAATTTATCTGTTGCTCGCTATGGAGCTATTGAGCGCAGCAGTCCATGGGTATTTCTAGATGCAGACTATGGTTAGGACATTCACTTTCTGGCTGTTGACAGGATCCAGATTTAGTGATATAGTCCCACCACATTCAACCACCACCTGCTTCTCTTCTATAGAAAAGGGATGACAAAGAATACAACACGAGCATTAACCTACTGTGATGTGTTAACTTTCACAAGACAATTACAAACAAAAATACAAAACAACAAGGGGAGAAGGGGAAAGGAGTGGGTGTCCACGTTCCACTGTCCCTCATTGCTGAGTAGAGCCATTCTGACTCTTAATAGTGAGTAAGGTATTTTCTCACTTATATTTATGTTCTGTTGTTACTGGGACTATTAGATGAGTGAAGTCATTCTGTCCATCCAATATGTTGATATTGTCTCTCTCATTACTTGAAGAGAATAGCCTATACAGAATCTCTGTGGTTTCTAATGCCGCGTCTTCCTTTCGGCACTATAATCATCATTAGGTCAAGACTATTCAACATTGGCTTCTTAAGTACTGACATACACATGGATTCTTCTATCAACATCCTCTAATCCCAAGGTGCAACATTAAAATGTATATTCCCACAGTAAAAAGTAACAATCAGAACAGAGAAAATTCTCATACCAGAAAAAAAACATACATGTCCATTTTTCTGATATCAAGTACATGATAATCCTACATAATAATTAATCATAATGCTGATGCAGGGAGCCTTTGTTTTTGGATTTTCTCAGGGGTTAATCCATAACTAAAACATACATTGTTTTCCCCCACTGCGTACCGCAGATGAGGATAGTAGCCGCTGTGATATATTTTGTCAATGACTGCTATTATTCGGAGGGTATTTATAAGAATAACTTATGCCGCATGGTCCAGTCTTCTGAATATTGCAAGCAATTTATTCACATCAATCTTCGCTTCTGTTTCTACTACGGTGAGGCGATGGGGATTGAATCCTATCCGAACATGCATTTACATCACGCGTTTACTTTAATTGTTCATGAATTTATATTCAAACATGGCATGTCCCTAACACTATTTTATGAAATGATTATATGTTCACCCTCATATGGAGTGGTTACTAATCTGTTAACAAAAGGATGGTACTAAAATTTAACACTATAGTTCCAAGTTACAGATTATGATGTGGCGAAGTATTTTATCCCCTGACTAAGAGTCAGGAATACGCGTAATCATTTGTATGTCCCCGCATGGATAAAACACCTTTCTATAGTACATAGATTATTTGCAGATTTCTAAGCATAAATAGTGAGATATTGTTCACAGTGCCTAGAAGTTTTAACATAGGAATATGAAATTGACAGACACTAGTTCTTTACTATGAAGTATGAATCAAGAGGTCTGCTACTACATTGAGATAATTCCTAGAATGTGTTTTTGACATGAGAGTTGATACTTTATGTGTACTACAGTACACATAATATTCATAGGTTATAAACACTATTAGTTAGATATAAGTTCATAATGCCTATAAAAGATATTAACATAGGGATTTGAATTTGTAAGACATAGGAAAAATTACAGCGTGGCGCCCACATGTGTTTCCTTAGTAAACATCATCCAGCCTGGTTTAAGAGAATTGTAACTAATTCTTAATTAAACATACTGGTCTATGTAATACATAAATATATCTTAATAATGTAGATATCACATACTAATTGGCTTGCAGAGAATGATGATTTTAAAAGGCAAAATACTTTTCGCCACACGGGGAAAGAAAACGTTCGACTTTCTTGTGTGCTCGCTACTAGAAAATGGCTACTTAGTCCTTTGTTTTCCCATCAGTCCCGGTCTTGCCAGGTACGTGAAAGAAATAAGCCAAATAAATTTAGCTTGCCACGGTCAGTCTATCGCTGTTTTATTTTCTTCCTACATTAAGTAAGTTACTTAAACAGTAATTGTAAGGGTTTGTTTATTTTTAAGGGAGTCAATGAATAGGAAAGGGTAGGGACGTTTTTATTATATTACACGCCTCCCCCATTTAAGCCATTGATTTCTTTCAGAAAATAAATGGTCAAGTAGTACTCTACAATTTCCGTCTTTACATTGACTCACCTAGTCTCCATTGCTTATTAATTTCTTGCATTACTTCCCTATGTTATATAATCAGAGCCACGTCCATTTTCTTTTAGTCACGACAACTAGCATAACCTTAAAGGATTATTTCTCTTTAGTGAAAGAGTGTAGCACCCTCTCCACTGTTGTCAGCTATTGTTTGAAATATGAGTGGTTATCTGATAATTTGTTACTTTCAAGTACTAGTTTGTCTGCATCAAACCGACTTTTTGAAGCAATTGAAATATCATCATTAAGCTTGCAATAGCCTGATGATACTGTTCATATGAGATCATTTGCTGAATTTCTTTTCCCAATATATTTAGTCTGGCGTTAAGAACTGGAGAAAGTCCTGAGTACTTCTACATGGGTTATTAAGAAACCTAACATCTGCATTTTGCTGATTCTGGGTTTTGTGCGTCCACTCCCCTCAGATTCTTTTCCCAGCAGAAAGTCTCTTCTCTCCTTGTAGTTCATTTATGGTCTACGTGTAACCACTGCTAACTTAAGCATGACTAGTTGGGATATATAACAGCTTGATTCCTCTCTCGTTAGATTATTAATCTTGAGATTATGTTAAAACCGACGGTTAATTCTGCGTCTACTGATAGCATATTAAACTCGCCCAGTCTCCCTGTAAGTTAGACGTTTGTTTTAACTATAGATCTGATATTTAAAGGAAGCTAAAGATGGTTCCTGTTGAATACATTTTCATCCAACACATCATGTGTTTGGGTTATTAGTCGAGTTATGGGATTTTCCGATCAGTTTTGATAACTACTGATTAGAGTGGTGTCCCTTTCTCTTGCGGGTTTTCCCGGAGAATCTCGTCTAACATGTAAACAAGGTCCAACTTTTCTAGATTTCCGTTCTGAACCGAATATTACAATGAAGTAATTCTTAGCTTACTTTCTCTGCTTTTCCTTCTAACCTAGATCTATTTTACGCTAGAATCCTTATTAGTAATTCTAACTGATGTGTTTGAGTTTCACTCTGTATTTGTTGCTTTGGTGTTGAATTACGAGCAATTTTGCGTCGCTTGGCGTACATTGATCGTCGTCTGCCTCCCTCCAGGTTTTAGACTATTTTCAACTTAGCAACATACATTGTTATGTAGGTTCAGACGTATTGTCTCCTACCATATATAATCAGTTCAGTGAGAAGTTAAAAGCCCCTTTTTGTGATTCCTGTGATAGTCTTCCAGACAATCAAGTTGCTGGTTCACTTTCCAGTTATGGATGTGGATTACTAGTCTTTGTAAAATTACTATTACATCTGTATATCCCTCTCATACTGGCGTCTCCTGAGTTGTGTCCTCAAGATAACAGGTAAGGTACTCTTAATGTTTCTCTCCAGTTTTGTTTTCATCCGTTTAATACGTGGAAACTCTGGATTTATTTAGATTGACTAAGGTCTATCTTTGAACTGTTATATAATTTACTAGCTGGATTCCTGATTGAAATTCCTAATCTAGTAAATATCAAGCAATTCTTCAGCTATATGCTCCAATTTGCTTGGTTTTTACACAGCTATATTCCATTTTTCTAGCATGGGTTCACTGTATAAGTCTTAGGCGTTTCCTCTCTCTTTACGTCAAGGGGTTCGTCCTATCTATAAACAGCATCTATTTCAAGAGTTGTTTATTTAATTGTTGCTTTTACTGATTCGTATCAGTTATTTAAGCTAATCTCTGTTAGTCTGGATCTGCTTTCACATATTTAATGCTGGCATATCATCCAAATCAGAACTGAGATGTAGAAATCTGTTTCGTCTTGCGATTGATTTCTGATTCATCCTACCTATTAGTAGGCTTCGAGCATTATCTAGAATTTAGTTACTCGGTTAGTTTTAAAGAAAATACAATTGAGTCGCGCGCCTCTATTGTACTACTTTATTTTGCCCTTTTTAATTCTTCCCTTATGAGAATATTAATGTTAGTTAGGCAATTATGAAATAACTTTACGTAAGCTAATCGCTAACTAAAAGCTGTTTCACTCCTCTTTTTGATGAGGACTACTCATAGTGAACATTTCACTTAGTGAGGTTAAACTGTAAATTTCAAAGTTAAGGAGCCAATTTCTGAAATGTTCAGTCTCTTACTAGAGATTGGCACAGATTTTTTCCGGTATCTCCTGAAGTTTATTTGAAATTCCAATTTCTTAAGTTAATTCTTTAATTATACCTTTTACATACCTATACGGTCTGTTTCCGCTACCATTAATAATGGAATCGGGGTGGATAATTTAAAGAAATACCTTATATTCTGTTGGGTCAGTAAGTGAGTTGATCAGTTTCACTTACATCACCAGGTGAATATTTTGGTTGACCCTGTTTATTAACATATGGGCCATCTGAGTTAGTTAATACTACTACTCATATCACCGGTGGAGTAGAATAAGTGTCTGGTATGGCTTTTCTTCCTAAGTATCCATCATTTATTCACTTTACTTTACTACCGGTGTTGTAGAACATGTTATGTTATATGAAAGAGGATTAAATTAGGGTGCCCCTAAATACTGCAAATTCTTACAATATTCCTTCCCTTCCATTAACTATGTCTACATTTTTGCAAGTGGTGGTTTTGGCCTTACCATTAGTTCATTTACTTTAGTTAATGCTATTTTCCCCTGGTTTAATTCATCTCTCAGGTATTATTTACTGTCCTACTGAATCATCATTTGTTGATTAAATTTTTCCCTAAAAAAAAATTTATTGGATTTTTAACTTATCTGTCCTAATTATCTATAAAATTGTCTATCACTCTCTGCTGCCTTGGTAACTTTTCAATATTACATGAATTATACAAGCAGATCAAGCATGAAAATACAATGATAATCAATGACAAAATAGTTAATTAACACATGATTCATATGTAGGAACATAAACCTTATGGATACATAATATAGTAGTGTGTTCATGACTACACCACTTTTAAACCATTTAAAGAGAATACCAGAGTAGCAGAACCATACCTCAAACATCAAATGGGAATGACTATGAATTCTAAACATTCACTGAATTACCTATCTTATGTGAGTTTACCATCCCAGAGACCTTACTACTAGAGGTTCATTACTGGACTTAGTTTCCCATCAATAAGATATAAAATATGAGTTTAAAAAAAAAATCTCATACCCAACAACCAACTACATGATGCATCTACCAGAATCAAGATATTACCTGTGAACAGTTTTGTACCAAAAAAACCTATATTTATCTGAGCCATTATGGGTTCACTATAACACTTGACTCAGCTCATACTAATGAGTGATTAGGTCTGTTACTAACACTATAACATTCTGAAGTGACTTGGTTTACCTGCGAGAGGTTTTCCCTGAATTCATATACCCACAATAATACACCATTTGTGATGTTTACCATGAGTTTTAAATTCACGGACGTTGCCCACACATGTGGGATGTGGATTTTAATTCCTGAGAATGATTCGTTAAAATGTGTAGGGGTTTTATTGATTCTCTGGTCACTGGTTAGAATGCAGGGTGATCAGGGATATTTACCACAAATCCCAGGGGAAAAGAGTTCAATCCTTGAAACAATGGCATCTGTGTGTAGGTTTCCCTTCCCACTTCATCACCCTTTACATTATCTATAGTGCTAGAAGGATATTGATTGCTCACAACATATAAACAACCACTTGTTGGACACCACATTTACTTGATGTACACAACACTTTTGGACAAACAGTTCAGGTATTAACTCAAGATCTGCAGTTACATATATAGGTGTAATAAACACTATGCATTTTCAGACAGGCATGGGAATTAGTTGCATTAGTTACAATATAGTACCCAGTGACCCTCCCCCCCCCCCCAAAAAAAAAAAAAAAAAAACAATGTTATTACAAACAACACAACAACCACAAATTGGGTCTACTTTCATTTTCCCTCATAATTAAGGCAAATAAAGATATTAAATAGAACCCAACATAACATGTTTCTGACACCTTTTACCATTCTCTCATTGTTAAAAATAATGAGTTGGTGTCAAAATACTATACCATCTATACCATTGGGGAAAAAAACTACTGACCTGTTACCTTCAGAAAAAAACCAACATATAAACAGCATTTTGTACTATTAATTAAACTAATTAATAGAGTCAATTTGCTCCTGGTGTGCGGTTAAGGGTTCACCTTTGCTGTCGATTAGATCCTTTTCCCATTATCTGGGTACCGAATTAATGCACTCAGTTATGTTCCTAATATTTATCCACTGGTAATTGGCTGGTGACTATTTTATACTCCATAACCCAGGAATTGAAAAATCACACACCATATATCCCCTCCGTTTGGGGCTAGAATCACGAATATTCTGTTGCCTTAGGCTCGGTGCCCTGTTTGTGAAATTTGGTGCCTCCGGTTGGTCATACTTCAGGAGTTCCACTTAAGCTTTGCAGAAGGTAATTCCCTTTATCATCAGGTCTGATGAAAAGTTGACGTCCATTCAGCTTCTCGGCTTATAATATCCGACTACCAAATTGGCTTACACTAAGGTTTCACCCACCTAGTCGCGAGTCTATAACCCATGGCATTTAGGCTGACATTGGACCGGCAAGGAATTAGTCGTTATCTAGTCCAGTGTAGAACTTTAATTGACTGAGAGGCATCTCATGGTAGTATCTGTGACTAGGGCCACACTTGATCTATACCTACATATATCCACAGATGAATAAATCCAGCACAGTAACAGGTTTGCAAACAATTGGATGATTCCTCTTGTTGCAGATATAGAGACATTTAGCTGCTTTCATATGGTCTTTTATCTGATGGTGTTCAGGGTTTGGAACCTTGAGGTAATCTGGTTTCGTAGTTATGTTTCAGATGATATTCAGTTTGTACCTTGGTTGTATTGGCTTATGTGGTTCAGTGTCTTCTCCCCATTTGGTTGAGCCAGAACTTAGTGTTGAATAGCTGAATTCCATGTTTGACTGTTGCAGCTGTGAGACATTCTTTCGAAGACTTATCCATTGTTGGATATTAACTTGGTAACCCAACCAACAGTTGAAGGGCTTTCACTGTTGCTAGTTTTAGTAACTTGTAGGATTGTCCCATAGTTTCACTGATTTTGCTGAGTGATAAGGCTTATAGGTGATACTTCTCAGACGTAAAGCAGACGATACACTGTTGTCAGTTACTCTGTTGATCTTCATCTTTGTAGATTATTAGATCTTGAAGTCCATCCTGGATATTCCTACTAAAATAGGACTTAATCACTCACCCAGTCAGTTGTCTTCTAATTTATCTGTTGCTCGCTATGGAGCTATTGAGCGCAGCAGTCCATGGGTATTTCTAGATGCAGACTATGGTTAGGACATTCACTTTCTGGCTGTTGACCCAGGATCCAGATTTAGTGATATAGTCCCACCACATTCAACCACCACCTGCTTCTCTTCTATAGAAAAGGGATGACAAAGAATACAACACGAGCATTAACCTACTGTGATGTGTTAACTTTCACAAGACAATTACAAACAAAAATACAAAACAACAAGGGGAGAAGGGGAAAGGAGTGGGTGTCCACGTTCCACTGTCCCTCATTGCTGAGTAGAGCCATTCTGACTCTTAATAGTGAGTAAGGTATTTTCTCACTTTATTTTATGTTCTGTTGTTACTGGGACTATTAGATGAGTGAAGTCATTCTGTCCATCCAACATGTTGATATTGTCTCTCTCATTACTTGAAGAGAATAGCCTATACAGAATCTCTGTGGTTTCTAATGCCGCGTCTTCCTTTCGGCACTATAATCATCCTTAGGTCAAGACTATTCAACATTGGCTTAAGTACTGACATACACATGGATTCTTACATCAACATCCTCTAATCCCAAGGTGCAACATTAAAATGTATATTCCCACAGTAAAAAGTAACAATCAGAACAGAGAAAATTCTCATACCAGAAAAAAAACATACATGTCCATTTTTCTGATATCAAGTACATGATAATCCTACATAATAATTAATCATAATGCTGATGCAGGGAGCCTTTGTTTTTGGATTTTCTCAGGGGTTAATCCATAACTAAAACATACATTGTTTTCCCCCACTGCGTACCGCAGATGAGGATAGTAGCCGCTGTGATATATTTTGTCAATGACTGCTATTATTCGGAGGGTATTTATAAGAATAACTTATGCCGCATGGTCCAGTCTTCTGAATATTGCAAGCAATTTATTCACATCAATCTTCGCTTCTGTTTCTACTACGGTGAGGCGATGGGGATTGAATCCTATCCGAACATGCATTTACATCACGCGTTTACTTTAATTGTTCATGAATTTATATTCAAACATGGCATGTCCCTAACACTATTTTATGAAATGATTATATGTTCACCCTCATATGGAGTGGTTACTAATCTGTTAACAAAAGGATAGTACTAAAATTTAACACTATAGTTCCAAGTTACAGATTATGATGTGGCGAAGTATTTTATCCCCTGACTAAGAGTCAGGAATACGCGTAATCATTTGTATGTCCCCGCATGGATAAAATTTCCTTTCTATAGTCCATAGATTATTTGCAGATTTCTAAGCATAGATAGTGAGATATAGTTCACAATGCATAGAAGTTTTAACATAGGAATATGAAATTGACAGAAACGAGTTTTCTTCTTTGAGGTATGAATCAGGAGTCTGTTCCTAATTTGAGAAGAGTTTCTGATGAGAGTTGATACTCTACATTACACATAATCTTTATAGATGAGCACTATTAGATATAAGTTCATAATGCCTATAAAAGATATTAACATAAGGATTAGAAATTATAAAACATAGGAAAAATTACAGTGTGGCGCCCACATGTGTTTCCTTGATAAACATCATCCAGCCTGGTTTAAGAGAATTGTACCTACTTCTTAATTAAACATACTGGTCTATGTAATACATAAATACATCTTAATAATGTAGATATAACATACCAATAGCTTGAAGAGAATCATGGTTTTAAAAGGCAAAATACTTTTTGCCACACGGGGAAAGAAACCCCAGCCGGGGAACACACGTCTGTTTCCTTTGATTGTCTGCACTCAAAATGGCTACTTTAGTCCTTTGTTTTCCCATCAGTCCCGGTCTTGCCAGGTACGTGAAAAAATTAAAGCCAAATAGATTAAGCTGCCACGGTCAGTCTATCGCTGTTTTATTTTCTCCTACGTTAAGTAAGTTACTTAAACAGTAAATGAAAGGATTTGTTTATTTTTAAGGGAGTCAATGCTTAGGAAAGGGTAGGGACGTTTTTATTATATTACAATGATCACTCTCACCATAGCCATCATCACAATTATCATAATCAACATCCCCATCATCATCCTCACATGATCACTCTCACCGTAGCCATCATCACAATTATCATAATCACCATCCCAATCATCATCCTCACATGATCACTCTCACCATAGCCATCATCACAATTATCATAATCACCATCCCAATCATCATCCTCACATGCTCACTCTCACCATAGTAATCATCACAATTATCATAATCACCATCCCTATCATCATCCTCACATGCTCACTCTCACCATAGTCATCATCACAATTATCATAATCACCATCCCAATCATCATCCTCACATGATCACTCTCACCATAGCCATCATCACAATTATCATAATCAACATCCCCATCATCATCCTCACATGATCACTCTCACCGTAGCCATCATCACAATTATCATAATCACCATCCCTATCATCATCCTCACATGCTCACTCTCACCATAGTCATCATCACAATTATCATAATCACCATCCCAATCATCATCCTCACATGATCACTCTCACCATAGTCATCATCACAATTATCATAATCACCATCCCAATCATCATCCTCACATGATCACTCTCACCATAGCCATCATCACAATTATCATAATCAACATCCCCATCATCATCCTCACATGATCACTCTCACCGTAGCCATCATCACAATTATCATAATCACCATCCCTATCATCATCCTCACATGCTCACTCTCATCAGGGTCATCACCACAATCATCTCAGTTGCAGTGTGATCATTGTTCTGATGCACCATGTACCCATCATTTTCAGTTACTACACCTACTTATGCCAACAATCACTATAGGTTTGGCATTATGGTGCCATAATGGGGCACTTGAGTTCAAACACAATATAACATGGTGGAGGTGTCCCACACCACTGGACACCCTTTACCTATTTCATTAACCCTGGCCACATCTATACTTGAAATATACCAAGATATTATGCACAGTAATTCCAATTACATTGTGATTGCTGTTACACATTCAGCCCTCTCAGGATACATCTTCCCCTATCTACTGTTATACCCTGGGTCAATCCTTGTCTTGTTGGTCATTGGATTGTCCTAATATAATTACAGTGTACAGTCCTCTCCTCTACTACAGTTCTTTATGTATGCTCATTACTTCCACAGCTCCTCTCTGTGCTGCTCCGTGCACCAACCATGTCTATAAGTTTGTTCTTGTTGTGTTATAAACAAACAGTATATAAAGCCTGGTGCAGTGTCCTTGATATGTCCTGCCCCTCCTGTGCATTTTACCTCTTTATTAATGCCAGGTAAAGGTACTAAAACCCTTGGGTGCCTCTGTTTGTGCAGTTCATACATACTTAGTTTGGTCACTGCTGATCATTCGCCTCAGCCATTGCCATGCATTTAATTTTAAATAAAGCTACCGGCATAATGTAATCTCTTTTACTAACTAAACCCACATTGATATGCCATAACAGAAGCATACTGGTTCTTCCTGTCATAGTAATTTAAATATACTCACAGGGCACCACATATAAAACATTACATGTTATAGCTCAATGCACCATTAACATAAATTTGTTTCCCCCACCCTGCTGTCATCTTCATGCTTATAAATTATTATTGTATGGCAGTATACATCCTTGTAGCACCTAGCCTGGCTGCCTCCTTACAGATTTTCCCTCTGCACTAGTATTAATCACAACCCCATTTTCTATGCCTCGGTGCCCCATATGCCTTCTTGGCTGTTGTAGTTCTATATCTACTCCCCTATCATGTATCAAACACTGTTGTGTTCAGGTCCCTACAGGTGCAATGACTTTCCTCTTGTCAGAACCTGGGCATCCTGGCTCCTAATACATTCTCTGTTCATGGTTATGCCACCATCATCATGTGCCACTCCTACGACATTCATTATAGGGATTATTTAAATGCATTACAAGAATCCAATCATAGTATTCACAACTGGAATTCTTCAACACAGCCTGTCCAGCCTACCTCAAGCTCTTGTGGTCACAACATAGTCACTCCCAGCCCACAACAACAGCGCGGTCTTCAGGTGATTGTTCCTCTCAACACAGGAGGGGCAATGATATTCCCTACATCTCTTCCTACAGTTGCTCTGCCTTTCTACTTGTCTGGATCCTGCTAAGCTACTTGGACATTTGAGCGGTCTCCTCTTGGGTACATCACTGCAAATCTCCATCTATCTTCTTGTTTACTTTTTCAACTTGCATTCAGACATCTTGCAGAAGCCGGCGATCTTGCGCAGACAGTATGCGCAGTAGACAGTCAGGAGAGCTATACACTGCTATACTCTGCTGGGAATGTACTCACAGGTTTTCCTAAATGCTAGCAACTTGAATTTAATGGTCACACTCAGGAATTAGTTACTAATTAATTATACTTTGCATATTGGAAGGGCAAACCTCTGATTATTATTACACTTTGCCTATCATGCGAATGGCGGGTTCTTGGTTAACCCCGCACCTTCTCCATCATATAAAATTATTCAGTAGCATTGCAAATGTTAACTCTTTCTTAGATTTAGAACTAAGTATAGAGGATACATACCAATCACAGCGATCAATACATTTGTAACATTGGTGATCTTATCACTCAAAGTGGCATTTGCGCCATTTCTCAGTGGCTTTAGCTAATTTCAAGTTTCGGGCTTAGGCACCCTCTGGCTTCAAAATTTGGTTTGAAGAGGCCTCTTTTCTTAAATACGCCCCGCTATATTCCCGGCCCAGGATTCATTGCGCCCTTTCAGGGCGACCTCTGGCGGTTCGCCATCATCATCCTGTGCTCTGCAGAGGTATGTCCTCTGGAGTGTCCCATCGTTCTTTCCTAGGCGACTACACACACACGCACACATATATATATATATATATATATATATATATATATATATACACATACACATACAGAAATCAAGTAGTACCGTCGACTGTCGTACGGTAGCTCAGTCATATCTGACGTAGACCTGAGAAGAATATATATATATAAGCTAAGGCAAGCTAGGAAGGATGTGCAAAAGGCTGCCAAGCAGTGTGCAAATGATTATTGGATCAAGTTATGTGAGTCCATTCAAATCGCAAGTGATAAGGGAGACATAAGAAGCATGTATGAAGGAATAAAGAAAGCCTGTGGTCCAGTGATCAAAAGAAGTGCACCATTGAAAACTTTGACTGGAGAAATCATCACTGATAAGAAACAGCAGATGGACAGATGGGTAGAGCACTATTTGGAGCTTTACTCAAGTGAGACCAAACTAGCGGATGATGCCCTCAACGCCATAGAGGCTCTACCAACTCTTGACCACCTGGACACACTTTCCACCATAACAGAAGTTAAGTGTGCTATAAATGAACTTGCATCTGGCAAGGCTCCAGGTAAGGATGGGATTCCAATAGAGGTTATCAGGAGTGGGCAAGACACACTCACTATACAGATCCACCAGCTAATAGAGCTATGCTGGCGAGAAGGACAAGTCCCACAGGATTTCAAAGATTCAAGCATCATAACACTGTACAAGAACAAGGGCGATCGGAGCGACTGCAACAACTATAGGGGTATCTCACTTCTGTGTATTGTTGGGAAAGTATTTGCCAGAATTGTTCTGCACAGACTTCAAGTCCTAGGAGATCAAGTCTACCCCGAATCACAGTGTGGCTTTCGACAGAACCGGTCTACCACTGATATGATATTCTCATTGCGACAAATGCAAGAAAAATGCCGTGAACAGAATCAACCACTGTTTATTGCCTTCATCGACCTCACAAAGGCATTTGATTTGGTCAGTCGTGAGGGTCTGTTCAAGGCACTAAAGAAGATTGGCTGCCCACCAACTCTTCTGTCCATTGTGGAATCGTTCCACTCAGGCATGAAGGGTTTAATCAAGTTTGATGGTGCAACTTCTGAAGAATTTGAAATCAAGAGTGGAGTTAAGCAAGGAGTAGATGTCAAATAGCGGTTTGGGGTCACAACAAGTCGGGGCACCACAGGATCGCCAAAACAACACCCTCCTAGGGGTCCAACCCCCGGGCCCCCGCCCCGGGGCGCACACCAAGCAGCAAACCATCCCGAGCGCTTTGGAGCCAAAAAGGTTGGTGGCACCCCTCTAGGGCTCCAACCCCCCGGGGCCCCACCCCCCTAGGCCCCGGGGCGCCATCCGCCCGGAGCGCCCACACGGGTCGCCTACAGGCGACCGAGCCGTTGATTTAGAGTGTATCATCTGTAGATATATCAGGATGCGCACCGCAAAGAACACGTGTAAGTGGCTACGGCTATATTCAACTGCACTCTGTGAGCGTAGTTGCATGCGTGAGTATTGTAAAGTACATGCAGTTCTAGTACGGAAAGGGACATGTACCAAACCATGCAGAAGCTGTGGGAGGGGGGTCACAAACTATCTATCAATTTGTAAGGAGTGTGGTTATAACGCAGCCAATCGCCGAACATGGTACCATGAGAAGGTAAAGCCTTTTAACGCCGAGTTTCAGCGATTGGCTATGATCACAGAAATATAAAAGTCAATTAGAGACATGGAACTATCCGCTGTACGTACACGCTCACCTGTTAGAGACTGACAGACCTGAGTATTTAACCATGCCTACGCTGGTTCAACTGAAACAGCAAGCCCGCGAGTATGGCATGCCATACAGTGGGAGGAGGAAGGCCGTTCTTGAGGGGGAGATATCCAGAGCGCGTGAGATGGCTAGGGCCTCCCTGCTCGAGAAGAACCCCAATCTACATGGGGCACGACTTGAAGCAGGGATTACCACCGCTCTGAGATTTGTACATGGTACCGCCGCCGACCGAGCCGCGATCGTCGCCGAGCGACGACACCGCGCCCGGCAGCGTGCTCAACGCCACGCTGACTATGAAGCAGAGTTCCTTGCCCAATGTTGCTCGTGTGCGAGATGAAGTGGCTAAGGTGGATGCCACTTTAAGTTGCAACGCACCCGAATTGAAACTCGCCCGGGAGGTGGAGGGGAGCCTGAGAAAATATGAAGCAACTGTCCCAGAAGGTAGCAGCTATGATGAACCTGCAACATTTATGCTTTCGATGGTGCCCGCCATCAAAGCTCTGGTAGTAAAAGGGTTGGGGGATTATGGTAGTGTTAAAATGCAGCTGTATCTCCATCTAAAATACTCTCGCACCACCCCAGAAGGTGAAGAGATTACAGCCATCACCATCCATGGAAGCAGGAATTATGAAGTACTACATGAGGGAGACACTGATGAGGGGTTGGACCTTGCCATAGCCAAGATATTCGCTGACAGTGAATGCTTCACCAATCAGGGCTCGGATTGGCACTATGAAGAGTGTGTGCAGCTCGATCTCTACATCGCAAAATACCAACCATTCCGAGGTGCTAGCTACTTCGCAACGCCCAGTTTCATTCCACCACGTTGTGTTGTGAATGTAAAGAATGAGGACAACCGCTGCTTTGAATGGGCCATACTCTCAGCACTCTACCCGGTAGCTCATGGAGAGAACCCTAATAGACCCTACAAGTATAGTGCCCATCTGGGAGAGCTAAACTTTGAAGGAATCGAGTTCCCTGTGCAGCTATCCAGTATTGCTAAGTTTGAAAAACAGAATCCTACCATAGCCATCCGGGTCTTTGGTTGGAAAGAAGGACCGACCATACTCCGAACCAACAAACTCCAGCGCACCCAAATCAACCTCATGCTCCTACGCAAGGATGAGAATAGGCACTATGTCTGGGTCAAGGATGTGGGGCGGCTTCTATATAGAAACAGTAAATATGAGGGTAAGAAGTATCCATGTCTCAACTGTCTCCATGTACACTCCTCTCAGGAAACCTTGGACCAACATGTACCACTCTGTCAAGGCATCAACACAGCCTGTCAGGTGAATGTCATGCCTAAAGAGGGAAAGATGAATTTCAAGTCCCTCCAGAAACAGATGAGGGCGCCATACATCATATACGCAGACTTTGAGACATTGAACGTTCCCGTACATGGTGCGGCAATGGATCCAAGCCAGAGCAACACACGACAACTGGCCGAACAGCCCCCCTGTGGCTTCGGCTACACCATTGTACGCTGCGACGGCCTCACCACAAACCCTGTCATATATCGGGGGGAGGATGCTGCCGATGAATTCCTCAAACGCTTGGGACAAGAGCAGGCCACCATCCACCACAAGTTACAGCGGCCGGCTCTGATGGTGCTGGGGCAAAAAGACCGTGAAGACTTTGCCTCCGCCACCACCTGCCACATCTGTAAAGAGCCGCTGGAGGAGGACAAGGTGAGAGACCACTGCCATATTACAGGCAAATACCGGGGTGCAGCCCACAATGTCTGTAATCTGGCATGGCGCATCAATAGAGACAAGCTGAGGATACCTGTAGTCTTTCACAACCTCAGAGGATACGACTCCCACATCATCATGCAAGCGGCCGGCCGTCTGGACTGGGGAAAAAGAACAGTCTACAAGAAGAAGAAAAACGGCCAATGGCAAACCAAACAAGTAGACAACACAACAATCACCTGCATACCAAACACCCTAGAGAAGTACGCCTCCTTCACCATCGGTCAGCTGCAATTCATTGACAGCCTACAGTTCATGAATAGCTCTCTAGACACCCTGGTAGGGAACCTCAGCGAGCTGACGCACTGTGGCAAATCAATGGCTCTGACACGTAGAGGCAATGACATAATCTCAAGATGTGAGACGTGCAACACTGAGAAGCACACCCCCTGGGCTGTCTTAATGAGTAAGTTCAGGACCACGCTAAGCCAGAGCCAGTCACATCTCCTTCTCCGTAAGGGTGTATACCCCTACGAATATATGGACAGCTTCGAGCGCTTTGCAGAGGACCGCCTACCACCCAAAGAGGCATTCTACAGCAAGCTCACCCGAGAAGGAATCAGTGACTCTGATTATGCCCACGCCCAGAAAGTGTGGCAGGAGCTCGATTGTAAAACACTCGGAGGCTACCATGACCTATACCTGAAAACAGACGTTGGTCTGTTGGCTGATATGTTCGAGGCATTCCGAGACACCTGCATGGAGGTATATCAGCTCGACCCAGCCCACTACATCAGTGCACCCGGCCTGGCATGGGACGCACTCCTAAAAAAGACGAAGGTGCAACTCGAGCTCCTAACCGACTTGGATATGCACCTCCTCTTTGAGAAGGGTCTCCGAGGAGGTGTGGCCATGGTCTCCAAGAGGTATGCTAAGGCCAACAACCCCAAGACTTCAGACTATGACCCCACAACACCCAATTCATGGATCATGTACCTCGATGCCAATAACTTGTATGGATGGGCCATGATGGAATACCTCCCCACCGGCGGGTTCCAATGGGCCAATCCAACTCTCGAGGAGGTACTCAGCACCCCCGACAACGCCCCAGAGGGATGGCTTGTTGAGGTTGATATGAAGTACCCAGCACATCTACATGAAGCCCACAGCGACTATCCACTAGCTCCAGAAACCATGACCGTCCCCGAGGCCTGGTTGAGCAGCTATCAGCGCGAGCTCCAGAACAAACTGGGGGGTAAGTTCACGGAGCAAACAAAGCTGGTACCTCACCTCCACAACAAGGAGCGATACGTCGTCCACTACCGCAATCTCAAACTCTATCACAGCCTCGGTCTAGAGGTCACCCAGATCCACCGAGCCATCAAGTTCAATCAGTCCCAATGGATGAAGCCCTACATAGAGATGAACACCTCTCTACGGGCCCAAGCCAAATCAGAATTTGAGAAGGACTTCTTCAAGCTGATGAACAATGCCGTCTTCGGGAAGAGTATGGAGAATGTTCGCAAGCGTATCAGAGTCAACCTTGTCAGAGGCGCCGAGACTGATCGACTCCGAAAATTAATCGCCAGCCCCAACTACGAATCGTGTAGAATCTTCAACGGTGGACTGGTGGCGGTGCACAGCATCAAGAACAGGGTCCAGCTGAATAAACCCGTCTATTGTGGGCAGGCCATCCTGGA
The DNA here is from genome assembly GCA_014155875.1 of Cepaea nemoralis. Classification (NCBI taxonomy): domain Eukaryota; kingdom Metazoa; phylum Mollusca; class Gastropoda; order Stylommatophora; family Helicidae; genus Cepaea; species Cepaea nemoralis. Next base: position 108,432 of record JACEFZ010011063.1, read on the forward strand.
CCTATCCAAGCATCTCATGTACGACTTCTGGTACAACCGGCTTAAACCCCAATACGGTAAAAGACTCCAGCTCTGCTACACAGATACTGACTCCCTTCTACTTCAGGTGGAGACTGAGGATGTGTACGCGGACATGAAGGCCCACCCTGACTGGTACGACTTCTCTGATTATCCGCGTGACCACCCCAACCATTCGACTGCGAATAAAAAGGTGGTCGGCAAATTCAAAGACGAGTGCAATGGTCGTTCGATAGCCGAGTTCGTCGGTCTCAGACCAAAGATGTACTCAATCCTAGAGGAGGCCACCAACATCAAGAAAGCCAAAGGAGTGGCTCGGACAGTTGTGAAGAAGGACCTCAGACACGAACACTACAAGGACAGTCTGTTCAGCCAGCGTGAATACAAACACACACAGGTTGCCATCCGAAGCAAGGGCCACCAGATAGGAGTTTATGAGATGAACAAAACATCTCTGAGCCCCATGGACACGAAAAAGTGGATTTGTGCTGATGGTATCAACACTAGGGCCTACGGTTTCCTAGAATCCTGCTAGGGGGTAGCTGTGTGTCTGGAGGAGCAATGAGCAGCTCCTCGCGCACAAAACCACGAGCCGGCCCATCCACTAGGTAGTAAAGAGTGGGCTGTCCCTCTTGCTGGGTGATATGACTAATCCTGTGCAAGGTCAGCGACCATGTAGGATCAGTGGCCCGACGCAGGCCCCCCTCAAGCTCGCCCGCCGAATAGAGATACCTGACCTGCGAGTCGGCTGGAATCACCGGTTCCTTCCGCCCGATAGCGCGGCGGGCAGGCGCGGCTGGAGCGTGGGAGACGGACGAATCCTTAATTGCCTCAGCCGGCTTCCTACCAGTCAAACGCGTCACCTCATTATTGATCGCAGCGACTACCTGGGGCAGAGCTCTCACCCATTCGACCGACCGTTCATCTGAGCCTCGGGCAGCGAGCAACAACTCCTGGGCATATTGGGCCCCGAACAGTCTCTCTGCCAGAGTGCGATTGAACCGCTCGACAATAGCCTGCTGACGATGGTTCCCAGCCTGCCCACGACGTACCTGTGTCTTATGCTTAGCCACCAGCTGACTGACAGCACCCATAAACTCCCGCCCGGGGTCAATCTGCAAAAGATTAGGCCACCTGAGCGGCCCGCGTTTATAGATCCGTCCAAGCGCTGATGCGACCGCGTCGCTACTCTTGTCTGTTAGCGGCTCAGCCTCCTTATAGCGCGAGGCAACATCGACCACCGTCAAGGCATACCTATAGGTCCTGGCCGTGCGGCCAGAACCAACGCGATCATGTGGGAGAAACAAAAGATCTGCTTGATGGACGGCGTTCGGTGTGGACTCGGCGATGTGGGGTCGTGGAATATAGCGAGGGCCGCGGCAGGTAGATTTGCCAGATAGCCTGCTTCTGAAGCCACTCCCTAGCCTCAGTCTCACTGACCTTAGCCGCAGCAGCCAACTTTTTCACAGCTGAATGTCCTTTCCAATAACCTTGCGGGCTGTAGTAAACACGCTCCATTATTGTAAGACCATATCACATATCTCTATAACAGCCATCCCAAGAGGGAGCCCAAGACGGGGATGTCCTTGATTGGTGACTTGGGCCCAAAGATGATTCCTTTCCCACTAACAATCTGACTCTTCCTTCCACCACACACAATGCAGGTGCCACGCTTAACCGACCGCCCATTCTTCATCCTGCTAATCGTCCCACCCTTAGTGGGGGTCTGTCTCTTACACCGAAAACAATACATATTGATATACTACAGATGTCTATATATTCAAAACGAGGGCGCACCCATACCAAAGCGGCTCTTGGCCGACATCAGGGCCGAGACTATGCGGGCATCGCGACTCTCCCAGTCGGGGGCAGATGCTGCAATATTTTCAGCCGCCGCGGCTAGGACATCATCAGCAACGTTGCGGTTAGCTGTATCGCTATGAGCCGCATAAGCAATGTCGTGAGCCTTGCAGGCGCGGTCGAGTGTGTTGACCCCCTCATAGCCTTGGGCCATCCGCTTATCTAGTTTAGTGAAAGGGCCACAGTAGCTATATTTCCCTGTATTCTGGAACGAGCCTCCAGGAACATCCTCAGAGCTGACGCCCTCAGGCAGCCTCATAGTGCAGCTCAGGCAAAGGCAACATATTCAGTGCTTTGTTGAGGAGCCCCATACCAACAATCTGGCTCTTCTTAGCACCACAAACTTCACAGAGGCCGCGTCTGGTTATTCGACGATTTTTCAGCACAACCTCCGACTCCTCCAGCGTAGGAGTCTGCTTCTTACAGCGCAGGCAATACATATTGAAGATATTGCAAATATGTATATATTTAAAATGGAGATAACCAACTTCGACCTTGAGGACAAAGCCCGCCACCACCACCACTGGCTGCTGCCGGACACCGTTCGTTGTGTTGTGTGCGGGCCATCGGGGTGCGGAAAAACAAACATGATGCTCAACCTACTACTGAAGCCGGGCTACCTAAACTATGACCGACTGCACCTGTACTCGAAGTCTTTGGGACAGGACAAGTACCAGTTCCTCCAGGATTGGGCCGAGTCTGTCGGGGAGGTTGCGGGGCAAAATATTGCCTCCTGTCATAGCTCAGCCGAAGACATCATCCCCGTTGAGGACCTGAACCCTGAAGAGAGAGCTGTCATGGTCTTTGACGATGTCATGCTGGAGAAGCAGGGACCGATCGAGAAGTACTTCTGCCAGGGCCGGCACGGCGGTGCCGACACATTCTACCTAACCCAGAGCTTCTTCAGAATTCCCAAGCAGGCCATCCGTGACAATGCCAATCTATTGGTGATCTTCAACCAAGACACGAAGAACCTGCGCGCCATCCATGACTCCTATGTTGGTGGTGATATGCCCTTTGATGAATTCAGGGAGTTCTTCACAGAGTGCACTAGCAAACCTTACGGTTTCGCAGTAATCGACCTGACCAGCAAGGCCCACGATGGTAAATACCGATGTGGATTCGATCGGTTCTATATCCCAAAGTCTTCTATTTAAATATATGTTATTATGATAGCGACAACATGTGGGCTGATGTGACTAACCAAGCAAAGCGTAACGCTTTTGTGAAGGATTATCTAGCACGTCGGGACCGCCTGAAGCAGCGGTTTCTGGCGGAGAGGGTGGGGGAAGCAGATTTACAACAGGAGGCAGCCAAACTCTTCACACCAATTACTAAAACTGTAGCAGATAGGTCAGCGCAACAAACGGGGGCAATAAGCCAAATGGTCAAAGCTCAGACCAGTGAGTTGGCTGAAATAGCAGACAAACAGACCGGTGAATTGGCTAGACGGACAAACAAACAAGCTAACGAGCTAGCTCAGGCCATTGTGGCATTGAACAGGGCCATTGAGGACAGAGCCAGAGCCCTGGAGGAGGTCAGAGCAGAGGCGGCCAGAGCAGATGAGGCCATAGCCCCAGAACCCCCTTCAGGACCTATTATAATTGATGTAGATCAAGGCTTGGACGAGGAAATTGTTAGTGGGAAATATAAGTACCCAATGCCTAGCACACTCCTCCAGGAGCCGGATGATGTACTTCACAGCATCCTTGATGGCGCCGCAAAACTCAATTCAAACACACTCGGGGGGAAGAAGAGGAGGGTCGGCGTCACTAGGGTAGAGATTGAACAAATAGATCGAGATATTGCAGCTATACAAGCATTCAGGGAGCGTGTTAAAACTATATTGGACAATCGACAAGAGGTTATCGTCCGTGGGAATGGGTTGAAACTCCGAGGGAGCAAATTCGGCACCCTAACTATTGATCCCGCAGCTCTGGCTGCGGGCCGGTTGCAAGCTTTTGATGGGGACACCCTAGTATTGTCGGCTCCAGCCGATGAGACGCTGTACGATCTCCTAACCAAGCGGTTCGTCAAAACAAGACAATACACCCCACAGGCTATTGAGACATTTAGCCGGCTGGCCCAACTTGCCAAAATACCAGTCTATAACAAAAAAGGGAAAAAATACGGACTAATCCGAGGTAGTGGTGTATTATACTACAACGACCCCAACACTTTGGTGGAGCGCCTAGCCCTGTTAGTAGCTTCGAAGGAGGCGGGGAATACAGGTGTTGACACAGAAATATCTGCGATACTGGATGAGCTTATGCGTAGTGGAGTGATCTCTACGGAGCAGGCCATCAAGTTGAACAGAAGAATCTTTGTTCATTAAACATGGAGCTTCAAGTGTTGCAGGACATCCGCGACCGGCTCGCAGCGGTGGAGGTGCGACTCGCACCGAAGGAGAATATATCCCTGGTGGTAACGTCGGATAAAAGCGACTGGACAACCTACTACTCCCCAGCGCTGTACCTTGACCCTCAGAAGTCATACGAGCTGGCCTTGCTGAATCTAGAGACCTACAACTCCATCAGCAATGTTAACTCCACCAACAATACTTTCGTCTACCGTGTGGGGAAGAAGGAGTGGAAAACCATCACTATAGAAGAGGGGGCCTATGAGCTCGCCCAGATCAATAGAGAGATTCAAAGAAAGATGGAGGAGGCCAAGGATTGGGATGAGAAGGCCGAGGAGAAGTATTACATCACCATAGGACCCAACCCTTCAACCCTTCGGGCTTTTGTCAAGATAACCAGCCCCGACTATGAGGTTGATATGGGTGCTTCAACTTTGCGCAAAATCCTGGGGTTCGACCCACAAATACTGACTAAGGGTTATAAAGAAGGGGAGAAACCAATTGACATCTTCCATGTGAATAGCATTCTAGGTCAATTGCAATGTGGTGAGTGGGTCTTACCTCGGTGGGGGATCCCACCCCACCATCTACTCATTCTTCCCCAACGTGTGCCCTGGCTATAAGATCTTAGAGTCTCCCAGAACTGCCTGTCTACCTCCCCATCTCCCAAGCTGGTAGTATACACGGCATACGCGTCTGGTTGACTGACCAAGACGGTGCACAATTAAACTTTAGAGGTGAGCAAATAACTATAAGGCTACATATTCGCAGTGTGTAACCATGTATGTTTTCCCAAGACGTCGGAGACGGGTAGGTGGGGGGATGTTCGATTGGTTGGGCTCGGCAGCTCGGGCGGTTGGAAGTTTGGTCTCTTCAGGTGCTAAGGTGATACCCAGCGCTGTCAGTAAAGTTGCCAAATTTGTTGGCAGCCCCTTAGTTAGGAATGTGGCCAAGACGACGGAGTCTGTGGCCTCCGCAGGTGCGGCTGCCAAGAAGCTGGTGGACGCGCTCAAGCCTTTGCCACCCCAGCTGAAGAGGGAACTCACAGCTAAGAGCGCTGAGGTTTTAAAGCAGCTCGCTGTCCAGCCCACTATCCAGCTCGCTGTCCAGCCTGATGTCCAGCCCAGTCTGGAGGCGTTGGATATCGCCAGCCGGGGAGGAGGTTTCAAGACAATTAGAGATAAGTCTAGACGTTTATAATATCACCATGGACGAGCAACGCACTTCCATGCTTGAAATTACCGAGCCTGTACATACCGATGAGGGTATTGAATCCTTTGAGTATCGGGAGTATGAGTCGCAGAACCCTGCTGCCCTCAACCAGAATAACACCATCCAGATTGATATACACACTCAGGATACCTTCACTTGCCCTTCCAAGAGCTATCTTCTTGTAGAAGGCCGGCTCAGATCGTTTCGAGAGGAATATTATAATGCGAATAGTCTGGTGGCTTTGGTTAACAATGCGGTCGCGTTCATGTTCAACAAAATACGTTACCAACTCAACAACAACACCATCGATGATGTGTCATATCCTGGGCAGGCCACCACTATGATGACCCTTCTGTCGTGTGGGGCGGACTTTGCTTGGGGTGAAGGCCTCAATATGTGTTGGTATAAGGACTCAGATGCGGGGGGTGCTGTGGTAGGGAATGCGGGTTGGGAAAGGCGGCAGATTATCATTATGAAGAAACCCCAATCTCCGGGCACGTTCAGTTTCTGTGTCCCACTCAAATACTTCTTTGGGTTTTGTAATGATTATCAGAAGGTGCTCTATGGTGTCAAGCAGTCCCTACTGCTAGATCGCCAGAACGATGCTCAAGCCATCCATCGCAGTAGTCTCACGCGGGCGGCTGTGGCCGCCGCGGAAGGTAGAGCCGCCGTATCCGCTGTGGTCCCCCCACCAGAGGGTAGGATTGAACTGTCTAAGATTGCCTGGATGATGCCTCACGTTATTCCCTCTCTGACCTATATGAGCTCGCTGATGACTTTGATAGAGAATAAAGTTAGAGTGCCTGTGGCTTTCCGCGCCTTACAGTGTGATAGTTTGGCAGTGCCACAGTCCACATCCTTCACCTGGCAGTTGGGAGTTAAATCCCAAACAGAGAAGCCTCGGTGGATTCTGGTGGCTTTTCAAACAGCTCGTGAAAATGATCAGACGAAAAACAATGCCATATTTGATCATGTGCAGGTGAAGAATATTCACGCCCTGATCAACAGCGCACGCTACCCCCTAGTGGATCTGAATGTCAACTTCGCTGAGTATAGAACCTCTCGAGCCTACAAAGCTTTTGCTGACTTCAAGGAGGCGTTCTATGGTATTACCAGCCGGGAGTCGTCCAACCTGGTGAGTCCTATAGATTTCGTGGCCCTCTACCCCATACATGTTATTGATTTGCGGGCCCAGTCTGAAGCCATTAAGAATGCTGTTCAAGCTATCACTCTCAAGGTGGAGTTCGATGTTGCTGTGCCAGCAGACACCAAGGCTTTTGCTGTGGTCATTGCAGATAAGTCTCTATTCTTAGAATCTGACGGTAGGAAGTTTACTACAGTCTTGAATTAAACACTAGAGATATAGTGAAATAACTATGGCGCTGGTATCATATGGGCTGAGCCTCTCTCCGGGGCAGAAAGAGACGTTGGTCAAGGCGGCGAAAGACGGCACTGGTGCCACCCTACGTCTGGGTGTGGGGCAGCTGCACGGTGCCGATAAAGTCGGCCTGACCCAGCGTCAGATTAACCACATTAAGAAGAATGTGGCGGTGGGTTCTGGGGCTGAGCTGGTCTTCTCGAAGAGCCAGATCAAAAAGATGGTTAAGGTGGGTGGGTTTTTCCCCGCCTTGGGGGCTGTGATCCCTCTCTTGGCTAAGGCGCTCCCCTGGTTGGGTGGATTGGGGGGGTTGATGGGCGGAGCTGCTGGTGTGGCACAGGCAGTTGATCAGGCTCGTCATAACCGGGCGATGGAGGGTCGGGGTTTTGGGGATGACCTTCTGGGTAGGGTGATGCGTGAAGTGGGTGGTGTGTCTCGCAGTATTGAGCAGTTTGGCCGCCCGAGGAAGGGTCAGGGTTTAGGGGAGGATGTTATGAAGTTGGCTGGGCGGCCTCTGCTGGGGGGTTTAGGGGAGGATATTTTGAAGTTGGTGTTGGCCAACCAACCTGGTCTTAGGGACATGCTGGGGGGTAAGGGTGTGTACCTGGCTAGAGGTGGTAAGGGGATGAAAAAAAAGAAGCATTAAGCAACTTTGATATTGAGAAGGCGGCTAAGGATATACCCCACTTCCGCGGTGTGTTTATGCGCGATGGTCTTCCCGCAGCTCTACACAGCCCGGAATGTGGGATTGTCAATCTAGACTCGTCAGAGGGTGAGGGGACCCACTGGGTGGCTTATTACAAGGCGGGGCCTATGGCAGGTTTACTTCGATAGTTTCGGGCTTGACCCACCCCAGGAGATCCTGGATTATCTAGGGTGCCCCGTGCGCACCCAAACTTTTCAGTTGCAGAAGGCAGACGATGTGATCTGTGGTCATTTATGTCTTCATGTGCTTCGTGGGCTGGCGGGCGGGCAGCAATTTGAAGACATAATACTGCGTATGGTATAGACCATGTCTGTTGGAAAGTGCAACGGAGGTACAGTTGTCCAGCTCAGCCGAGCTGGGCTCGTGAGCAAGTATGGGGACACTATGCAAGGTACACTATCCATGGGTGGGTTTCGCCTCACTAATGTGGGGGAGCCTTCGGGACCTAGTGATGCCGCTACGCGTGGTTTTACGGAGCGGCTCTCTAAACGTGGAACGCTGACAGAGGAACTAAATATGGGCACCCATAGAATCACCAATGTAGCTGAACCGGTGGAGGAGCAAGATGCGGCCACTAAAAAATATGTTGATGCGCAACATAGGACTGCGCTGAAAGATGAACAGACTAGAGTTATGGGGTACTGGGCCAATACAAAAAATTATTTGGAAGGTCGATTCGGTGCCTCTGACTGGCCGTTGTGGTTTGTGGTACAAAATCCCTATCTTGGGTGGTCAAATAATAAACCCATTTACCTTTCAAATATGGGAGTACTACCATGCATACTTAACTTCGCTGATGGGGTATATGTAGGCTATGAGACAGGCCAGTTCTACCTTAAAGGTGATGATAAGGTTTACACCCTTAGTTTGGAGGTGAACAGCCGGCCCCGGCCTGAATATATCGATCGTCCTATCCCAGGGAGCAAACTATATATCAAGCTCCTTCTTAAGGGTGGACCTTTTACAAATTGGGGGGATGTTATGCCAGGCCTTCAAGTAAAATCTCTAGCTCGCGAGGCGTGGGGTTGGGTTATTATTACTTTCGGTGGAAAAGTGGAAGTTACTGATGACCGAATTGCAGTAAACATACTTAAGGATGCTGGGGGTGTTGATACCATCAATCTGAGAGAAGTTAAGGTTTCACCGTGGGTTCATCTTATAAAACTTTTGTATACCATCAACCCTGTCACTGAGGAGGATTCAAAACGTATAACCACGAATTGAATATATAGGTGCACTACTATACAATGGCGCCCGACCAGACCTTTCGTCTTCAAGAGATCACTAGACTACAGAAGAGTTTGGAGGCTGAGCATGAAAAACGGTCTCTATTGTATAAGAAGTACCATCGGATTGTGAATGTCTTGGATGGGATTGATACAGCACTGATTACGGTGAGTGTGGGACTTCTGTCAACAGCTATTGCAGTCCCAGTCGTCTTTGGTCTAGAGATAGGCGCTCTCGTATGTGGGCTATTGGGGGCGGCCGGCAAGTTGGTGACCCGCAGATGTGCACTTAAAGCCAAGAAGCATGACGAAATCAGGATTTTGGTTGAAACGAAACTTTCAACAATCTCCGATCTTGTCTCGGCGGCCTTGCAGGACCAGGAAATTTCTGATGCAGAATTTAAATTAATTCTGAATGAATCAGTGAAATTTCGACAACAGCAGGCTGAAATTCGACGCAAACTTTCTGCCGACTTGCACCAGAAAAAAGAGCTTACTGACTTCACCCCACCAGCCAGAAGCCCGCCTGCTAAATAGCCCGCTAGATAGCGCGCTCTTTTTTCATAGCCTCTTTCACCTCGATGAATTTCTCCAAGGGGTCGTCTACTGGCAAATCTCTTGTCAGAGCCACATAGCGCTCAGCTAGTTCACTATCACAAGTGTGGCACATATCGAATGGTTGCTGTACTACCTGTATTACAGATAGTGCACCCAAACACATTCCTACCCTTTTTAAGTAGTTGGAGGTGTTTGTAGCAGAACTCGCCGCGGCACCTGCGATCGCACCGGATCGAGGCCCCTTCTTGCACAAGCCACTTACAATTCTTCATTTTAAGTTTGAGTCGCTAGTCTCTAATTCTGAACTCCGCTCTGGGCCGCGCAATTTTCTTACCGAGAAAAAAATTGTCGCGCGGCTCATAAAACTTGTCACGCAGAAACAAAACGATCACGCTTGCTCCGTTCAGTCACGCTACATCCGGCGTGATCGTTTTAAGCGGAAGTGTGTTGACTGGCGCGCAAGTTTGGATTTATCCAGAGCGAAAAGGTATGTTGCAGAACCATACATCGTGCAGCCACCGATACATCGCCGCTCCACGGTTCACTATCCCAGTCAGCTTCAAATTGACAGGCTAGACATTCACCCGTTCTACACATCCTCCTCAGCGATTGTTTCCAAACAGTCTGGTGGAACACCTAAGGACCTCCAACCCCAAGGAGTATGAATGATTATAGTTCCCCCACTTATTCTTCTGCCTTGGCGTCGGATGATCCGGAGATGATAGTCGCAAAATCGTCGTCTTGAGGGCTTTCCACAAAATGTTGTGGGGCTCTTGAACCACTGGCAAGTAGGCATGTCTCTGAAACACCATCCAGTTTCATACCTCTATATGGAAGCAGCTTGATGTTGGTCTTTCTCTCAAACTTCGAAATCATCCTATGGAAGGCATCTAGCGTACAACGCTCGCACATCTCATAAGGGCGCTTAACCCCCCTCTCACAGAATATACACTCTTCTATGGTCACGCCCCACTTCGCTTGTGCATTGTGCCTTGAACAGAAAAGACCAACACAAGGCCGACCGCAGCGCAGCTCTGTGCCGAGTTTGAGCCACTCACAACCATTCATCTTGATATACCCTGGGAGGTTGTAGCTCTAATTCACTTGCGGTGGTGCATTATAATACGGACGACGTCCCCTGCGCGACGCTTCAAATCTTTGGTAGTTGCACCAAACCCCTGGGGGGTGGTAGTGGGTCCACTCTCCATCAGTATTCCTCCAACAGTACATGCGCTGCCGTGTTGGATTCGCTTTTAGCCACTGATGTGTGTCCATGGTGTGTACCTCATACATACTATATCTCTAAGTAGCGCTCCGGGCGGATGGCGCCCCGGGGCCTAGGGGGGTGGGGCCCCGGGGGGTTGGAGCCCTAGAGGGGTGCCACCAACCTTTTTGGCTCCAAAGCGCTCGGGATGGTTTGCTGCTTGGTGTGCGCCCCGGGGCGGGGGCCCGGGGGTTGGACCCCTAGGAGGGTGTTGTTTTGGCGATCCTGTGGTGCCCCGACCTGTTGTGACCCCAAACCGCTATTTGACATCTACTCAAGGTTGTGTACTAGCTCCCACCCTCTTTGGAATATACTTTTCACTTCTACTGAAATATGCCTTTCGTGATCAGGATGGTGGTATATACATTCACTCACGCTCAGATGGCGGCCTTTACAATGCTCAGAGATTGAAGGCTAAGACCAAAATTAGGAGGGTACTGATCAGAGAGTTGCTTTTTGCAGATGATGCTGCAGTTACGACCCACTCTGAGGAAGAATTGCAATGTCTACTATCTGCATTCTCCAATGCTTGTTCTGAGTTTGGTTTAACAATTAGCAAAAAGAAGACACAGATTATGTCACAAGGTGCACATGGGGTACCATCATCTTTATTGACGACGCCGAACTAGAGATAGTAGACCATTTTACATATCTAGGATCAGTGGTAAATAGCAAACTATCCCTAGATCAGGAAATCAACATCCGGATTGGTAAGGCAGCAACAACAATGAACAGGTTAAGAAAAAGAGTCTGGGAGAACAGGAAACTTACTGCCAAAACAAAAGTCCTTGTCTATCAAGCCTGTGTCCTTAGTACTCTTCTCTATGGCAGTGAAACCTGGACAACTTACTCACACCAAGAGAAAAATTTAAACAGCTTTCATATGCGGTGTCTGCGAAGAATTCTTGGTATTAAGTGGCAAGACAAAATCACAAATACTGAAGTATTGGAAAGATCAGGTTGTGTGACAGTTTATTCCATGCTCAGTCTTCGTAGACTTAGATGGATAGGACATCTTAGGAGGATGGATGATGGTAGAATACCAAAGGACATCTTTTTTGGTGAATTACAGATGGGTAAGAGATCACAGGGTCGGCCTCTACTACGATACAAAGATGTGTGTAAGCGGGACATGATTGATACAGGCATTGATAATGCACAATGGGAGGAAGTCTGCCGCTGAACGTGTTGCATGGAGGGCAAACATCAGAAATGGAATAAAGACAAAGGAGAAAATTATTGCAGATAAGTCACACACCAAGCGTTTGAGACGTAAGATGGTGCATGATGGTGGAAATGACCACGTGTTCACATGCACCCACTGTGAACGGACATTTACAGCGCAAATTGGCCTTATCAGTCACACTCGCTACCGCCATAGTTAAAAGTTATTATGCCTTTTTAAAGCACAAACTATCGTCTGTCAAGACAGCAAGATGACAATGAACATATATATATATATATATATATATATATATATATATATATATCGACGGTACTACCTGCTTTCTGTCAGCGCCGAATGTTGGGCGGCGCTTACCAAACCCGATACCCGACATTGTGCCAATGGCTTCGGCGGAAGTGCGCAATTGGGAGGGTACAAGCCTTATCCTGGTGCGAGGAAATGCAAACTAAAGACACATTTTCATAGCAGGGCAGACCAGGCCCTCAGCCTTGGTTAGCAGCTGGTCTAGGATCGAAGCTTTCCCCTGGAAGGTTAACCCGGTCAACAAATGCCCGCAAAGGTTGGATGTGTCGGCCTAGCGGCGCAAGAACGCAGCTCTGCTGTAAATAGGCACAACTCAATCACGTCCGAAAAAGAAAAAAAAACAACAACTCCGGATGATCGCAGAAGAGGAAGAAGAAGGATCGAAGATCCGACAGGCGGACAGTTAGAGCATTGCTTTGCTGATCCGGCAGCTTCTGCAGCTTGTATTGTTCCAGATCTATTTGTGTTACCATTCTTCTGTAGTGAACTAGGCAGGCCGATAGAGGGATCATGCTGCGTGGGCAATACATGGTCTCTATATTTTAGCCCAGGCTTTGTGCTATGAAGAGGTATAACTCCATCCCTGTCTTAACCGGTCTCGGAATCAAAGCGAGAGGTAGCATTTACGGGTTATAAGTCCTTGTCAATTGGTGTAGATATGGGGTGCCACGGGTTGTCTCTGACGGTGGGAGACACCTACCGCCCGCCTTAAGCTGGGCAGCCCCCGGCCAATTGGGTGCTGATCCACCACAGCCTGCCTGCTTCTATAGGTGCTTGGGGCTGTGATAAAATCTGAATCGCAGGCTGTTAAGCCAATGTGCCAGGCACTAATAAAGATAATAATAGAAACCTCAAGCTACGGCTTGCAACCTGGAACATAAGAATCATGTGTCCAGGATTCTCCACTTACCTGACGAATACTGACGATGTGAGAAAAACGGTTGTGATTGATGCCGAACTCAATCGTCTTAACATTGATATTGCTGGCCTGCAGGAGACACGCGTCGCCGAGAAAGGGGCACTCAGGGAAAACAATTACACCATTTTTTGGAAGGGTAGGGGACAGGCAGAAAATAAAGGCAACATATTGTGGGCTTTGCTACCGGGAATGATTGAAATTCCAACTGGAGGTAATGAATTACTATTATCCCTGCGCTTGGCAACCTCTTGTGCTTTTGCCACCATTATCACGGCATACTCAGCGACACTTGCTTCCTCTGATGATGTGAAGGATTCGTTCTATGAGGAGCTAGACTCTATGATCAGAGCAGTTACAAAATCCGACTTCATTTATATGTTCGGTGATTTCAATGCTCGTGTGGGCAAGGACTCTAGTTCATGGCCAGCGTGCCTTGGAAAATACAACATCGGTCGCATAAATGAAAATGGGCAGAGGCTATTGAAGCATTGCACCAGAAATGACCTATGTATTACACAATTATTTAACTGACTCTCTGCCGTGAACCGATACGTCGGTTCAATGGAACGGTTTTGGCACCCGTGAACCGATAGGTCGGTTGGGTATAGATAGTGCATTATTTATTCCAGTTCTCTGATCTTTCCCGCAATTGTTAGTGCTCCGGTAAATTAAAATTTACACAGAAAGATTTTGCTTCCGCCAGTGTGAAACAAGGCGCTAGGATCCATTTTTTTGTACTAGAAAACAAGTGTTTAGAAGTTTGTTTTGATTTTTTTACAAATGGCAACGCTTTCTAGTTTGCGGCTTCATAGACTTACATCAAATTAGAGTTTTAAACAAATTTACGTTATAGTTATTCTGATTTAAAGGACTTTGTGATAGATTCTAAAACTAATACCACGTTTCAACCACATAGTCAGTAAGATTATTTAGTAGTAATTGAAAACACTAAAAGCAAAAGTTTGTCATAATATGTCATAATATGATGACACATGTCGAATTATCAATGCGCTAATGAGCCACGTTTATGCCCCTAAATTTGTTTTGCCTATCATAAAGTATTTAAGGAGTAGTTAGATAATTAAATTTAAAAGAATAATAACTATAACTAAATAGAAAATAGTGTTTATATTATTCTTCTCAGTACAATCTGTCTGATGTGTTCCTGATATTTTGTGTGAAAATTATGTGCTTCAAAATATTATGTTTTAATTGTGTTTTATTGGTGTTATGGAGCAGTTCTTGTGATATTATTGAAGACAAGTGGTGTATTTATATTATTCAGTAAATTTACCTGGATTATCTTCAGTGGATACAAAAATAACGCCTTGGTAAGTGGACATTTGTCATAATCGTCACCACTTTAATTTAAATTGTTATTACAAAACCTCTCATTATTGCCATAATATTTCTAACCTATCAATTAATTATTAACACTGTCATGTTCCCTGTGCAAGCTCCTTTAATTTGATATATCATGCAGTACATCTGCTACATTTTAAACCATTTTCACAAAATTATTGTCACACACCCCTACTTCCCATTTTTTGCTATGAATTTCTGTTTGGTCAGGGCCCACTTTTTGTTTGGCAGGCAATCAGTTAAAACAAAAGTGCTGCATAAGGTCATATGGACTGAATGGTTCGATGTGCAATGAGTATGATCGAACCCTGGTATACGAGCTCACAAACCGCGTTCGCAAGCCCTTAGCCACAGAGACCGGTATTAGCAAGGAAGAAGTGGGAAATTCTGCAACATCCAGGCTATAGTCCTGATTTGTCACCATGTGATTTTCATTTGTACGGACCTCTAGAAAAAAGCTCTCAAGGGGCAACGATTTCACACAGATGCAGACGTAATGAACGCGGTAAATACATGGTTCAGTGAGCATCTCCCTACATAGCTTCACATCGCCAATTAATTTATCTCCCTTTTCTGCGGACGGCATTCGCCGCCTACCTAAGCAATGGGATGCTTGCCTGAATGCCTATGTGACTTCTTCTGACCAACCCATGGTGTATAATTCATTCAAAATGAAATTTTTTTCCCCGCGTATTCATCCTGTTTCAGGATATTGTGGTCAACATCAGCATCTTTCAGCTGTATGTTGATTCCTAGGCTAGATTACGCTCATCAACACGCCACGACTTTCTGAGCGACCGGCTCCATACTCTCATAAGTCACTGAACCGCTTCCAGTTCTCGTGCGCTCACGTCAACCACGAGAGTATTCGGGGTTACAAAATGAATGCTTTTTTTAAAAATTCTATCACACATGTTAATGTTTCTTTCTTGCTTTTGTAATAAAGCCAGTGGAACGGGTTTCAAATAAACGTCCCTAATATATATATATATATATATATATATATATGCATAAATCACTCTAAATATCACTACTTATACATCCACGGACGCACATATCATTCATCAGTCTAGTTAATGCTTCCACTGGCAGCTTTCTCACTACATCAGATATTCTCTATCGTGATTCCATTTGGCCTGCTGCTTGTCCTTCCTTCACAATTTTTGGTTACCTTCATTTATTAAAGTCGGCCCTCGGAGTTACTGCTGTTGTTGTTGCTCTTTCTTTATCAAACAACTCTCTCTGTGTTGTAACACCGTCTTTGATGAGAACATTTCCTGTGCTTCATTTCAAACTTCCTGCGTCTACTCTTATTTTTCTTCCCGTGAGCTCACAGATTTGTCTGTGCATATTTTTTTGTATCTTTACAAGAATTAAGTTCAACGTTGTTGTACTGCTCCATTCACTTGCTCCCATTTCTTGTTTTATCTGATCAAACTCGTCTGTGTCATTTTTACTTTGTTTTCCTGAACAGCGTCTCCCTACCATCCATTTCTTCTTCTTCTTCTTTGTGTGTGTGTGTGTGTGTGTGTGTGTGTGTGTGTGTGTGTGTGTGTGTGTGTGCGTGTGCGTGTTTTGTTTCCCCGGTAATATCTCTCTGTGTGATAGATTCAGTAACAGGGTATTTCTCATTGCTGTCTACGTGCGATTGTTACAGTCAGTCTCAAACGTTCTCTTCACATTCATCGATACATTTCTAAATCTTGTGTCATTCTTCGTGTCGTTAGTTGTGTTGAAGTGTTTACTGTCAGCGGCTTTCCCGTGGGTAAAGTGGTTTCTGGTGTTGTTTAAACCAGGTGTTTCCACTCATAAGTTAGTTGTAAACTTGATTTTTATGTAGGGAGATAAGTTAGTTGATGACTTCAGTGTACATAAGGAGATATTTTAATTGAAGGTCTGAGGTTATGTTAGGAGATACGTTACTAGAACGTCTGAAGTTATGTAAGGAGATACGTTAGTTGATGGTTTGATCTTATGCAAGGAGATACGGTAGTTTATGGTTATATTGCATATAGTGAGATACGTTAGTTGATGGTTTGATCTTATGTAAGGAGATACGGTAGTTTATGGTTTGATTTGATCTAGGGAGATAAATTAGTTGATGATATGAGGTTATGTAGGGAGATAAGGTTGATGGTGTGAGGTTATGTAATCAGATACATTAGTTGATGATGTGAGGTTATGTAGGAAGATACATTAGTGATGATGTGAGGTTACATAGGGAGATACAATAGTTGATGTTGTGAGGTTATGTAGGGAGATACATTAGTTGATGATATGAGATTATGTAGGGAGATACATTAGTTGATGACGTGAGGTTATGTAGGGAGATACATTAGTTAATTTTGTGAGGTTATGTAGGGAGATACATTAGTTGATGTTGTGAGGTTATGTAGGGAGATACATTAGTTGATGATGTGAGGTTACGTAGGGAGATACAATAGTTGATGTTGTGAGGTTATGTAGGGAGATACAATAGTTGATGTTGTGAGGTTATGTAGGGAGATACAATAGTTGATGATGTGAGGTTACGTAGGGAGATACAATAGTTGATGTTGTGAGGTTATGTAGGGAGATACAATAGTTGATGATGTGAGGTTACGTAGGGAGATACAATAGTTGATGATGTGAGGTTACGTAGGGAGATACAATAGTTGATGTTGTGAGGTTATGTAGGGAGATACATTAGTTGATGTTGTGAGGTTATGTAGGGAGATACAATAGTTGATGTTGTGAGGTTATGTAGGGAGATACATTAGTTGATGTTGTGAGGTTATGTAGGGAGATACATTAGTTGATGTTGTGAGGTTATGTAGGGAGATACATTAGTTGATGACGTGAGGTTATGTAGTGAGATATGGGCGATACGTTAGTTGATAGTTGATTTTATCTAGGGAGATAAATTAGTTGATGATATGAGGTTATGTAGGGAGATAAGGTTGATGGTGTGAGGTTATGTAATCAGATACATTAGTTGATGATGTGAGGTTATGTAGGAAGATACATTAGTGATGATGTGAGGTTACATAGGGAGATACAATAGTTGATGTTGTGAGGTTATGTAGGGAGATACATTAGTTGATGATATGAGATTATGTAGGGAGATACATTAGTTGATGACGTGAGGTTATGTAGGGAGATACATTAGTTGATGTTGTGAGGTTATGTAGGGAGATACATTAGTTGATGTTGTGAGGTTATGTAGGGAGATACATTAGTTGATGATGTGAGGTTACGTAGGGATATACAATAGTTGATGTTGTGAGGTTATGTAGGGAGATACAATAGTTGATGTTGTGAGGTTATGTAGGGAGATACAATAGTTGATGATGTGAGGTTACGTAGGGAGATACAATAGTTGATGTTGTGAGGTTATGTAGGGAGATACAATAGTTGATGATGTGAGGTTACGTAGGGAGATACAATATTTGATGATGTGAGGTTGCGTAGGGAGATACAATAGTTGATGTTGTGAGGTTATGTAGGGAGATACATTAGTTGATGTTGTGAGGTTATGTAGGGAGATACAATAGTTGATGTTGTGAGGTTATGTAGGGAGATACATTAGTTGATGTTGTGAGGTTATGTAGGGAGATACATTAGTTGATGTTGTGAGGTCATGTAGGGAGATACATTAGTTGATGACGTGAGGTTATGTAGGGAGATATGGGCGATACGGTAGTTGATAGTTGATTTTATGTAGGGAGATACATTAGTTGATGTTGTGAGGTTATGTAGTGAGATACATTAATTGATGATGTGAGATTATGTAGGGAGATACATTAGTTGATGACGTGAGGTTATGTAGGGAGATACATTAGTTGATGTTGTGAGGTTATGTTACGAGATACATTAGTTGATGATGTGAATGTTATGTAGGGAGATATGGGCGATACGTTAGTTGATAGTTTGATTTTATGTAGGGAGATACATTAGTTGATAGTTTGATTTTATGTAGGCAGATACGTTTTATAGTGGATTCATTATTTGTAAAGAGATACGTTATTTGAGGGTCTGAGATTATGTAGGGAGATAAATTAATTGGCGATGTGAAGCTATGTAGGGAGATACATTAGTTGAAATTGTGAGGTTATAAAGGGAGATACATTAGTTGATGATGTGAAGTTATGTAAGGAGATACATTAGTTGATGATGTGAGGTTATGTAGGGAGATACATTAGTTGAATCTGTGAGGTTGTGTAGGTAGATACATTAGTTGATGATGTGAATGTTATGTAGGGAGATACATTAGTTGATGTTGTGAGGTTATGTAGGGAGATACATTAGTTGATGGTGTGAATGTTATGTAGCTAGATACATTACTTGATGTTGTGAGGTTTTGTAGGGAGATACATTAGTTGATGATGTGAGGTTATATAGGGAGATAAGTTAGTCGAAGGTCTGAGGTTATGTAACATGCATTAGTTGATAGTTGTTGATAAAAGTGAGATAACCCCTACAACCGAGTATAATTATAGGAGATGTGTAGCTGACTACTGTTGGCGAATCTGAGGGAGATAATTTGTTTATCGTATTGCGTGGCCGGTGCGTTGTGACTGAGACAGGTTGAGGAGTGAACCCTAGCCATCTACCTTAAAATGTACTATCGTTCGACACAAAGATGCCAGCTTTCATGTGGTGTGGTGTGTATGCCGTCTCTCACTCTTAGGACTGCACGACCAGGCCTCTCTGCCCCGAACGTTCTAGCACGTTCTGGAGAAGAAGGACGAACACATTCACTCGCCGTCTTCAGCGCACGCGATAATTAACTTTGAAGGTTATGGCCGACAGGCCCACGTGAGCTCTCCCTCTACAAGATGAGTTTAGAGGCGGGGAGGAGATGTCTGTTCGGCATTCTTGAAAATTGAACACGTAAGTTGAAATGATGAAGTGCAACCGCCGGGCGGTGCTGCCGACATGGCGGACTGTTTAAAGTACATTACCGGGTTGTGGCTGGGAGATGGCTGTCCCTGGTCATGGGAAACACATGGGTTGTGGCTGAGAGATGGTTGTCTGTAGTCATGGGAAACACATGGGTTGTGGCTGGTAGATGGCTGTCTGTGGTCATGAGAAACATGTGGGTTGTGGCTTGGAGATGGTTGTCTGTGATCATGGGAAACTGTGGGTTGTAGTTGGGAGATGGTTGTCTGTGGTCATGGGAAACATGTTGGTTGTGGCTGGGAGATGGTTGTCTGTGATCATGGGAAACATATGGGTTGTGGCTGAGAGATGGTAGCCTGTGGTCATGGGAAACATGTGAGTTGTGAATGGGAGATGGTTGTCTGTGGTCATGGGAAACATGTGAGTTGTGGCTGAGAGGTGGTTGCTTGTGGTCATGGGAAACATTTGGGTTGTGGCTGGAAGATGGTTGTCTGTGGTCATGGGAAACATGTGGGTTGTGAATGGGAGATGGTTGTCTGTGGTCATGGGAAACATGTGGGTTGTGAATGGGAGATGGTTGCCTGTGGTCATGGGAAACATGTGGGTTGTGAATGGGAGATGGTTGTCTGTGGTCATGGGAAACATGTGGGTTGTGGCTGGGAGATGGTTGTCTGTAGTCATGGGAAACATGTGTGTTGTGAATGGGAGATGGTTGTCTGTGGTCATGGGAAACATGTGGGTTGTGGCTGGGAGATGGTGTCTGTGGTCATTGGAAACGCAAAGGTTGTGGCTGGGAGATGGCTGTCTGTGATCATGGGAAAAGCATAGGTTGTGGCTGGGAGATTGCTGTCTGTGGTCTTGGTAAACATGTGGTTTGTGGCTGGGAGATGGTTGTCAGTGGTTAAGGGAAGCATGTGGGTTGTGGCTGGGAGATGGCTGTCTGTGGTCAAGGGTAGCACGTGAGTTGTTGCTGGAAGATGGCTGCTCCTGGATATAGGGAACACTTAGGTTGTGGCTGGAAGATAGCTGCTCCTAGATATAGGGAACACTTGGGTTGTGGCTGGGAGATGGCTGCTCCTGGATATAGGGAACACTTGGATTGTGGCTGGGAGATGGCTGCTCCTGGATATAGGGAACGCTTGGGTTGTGGCTGGAAGATAGCTGCTCCTAGATATAGGGAACACTTGGGTTGTGGCTGGGAGATGGCTGCTCCTGAATATAGGGAACACTTGGGTTGTGGCTGGGAGATGGCTGCTCCTGGATATAGAGAACACTTGGGTTGTGGCTGGGAGATGGCTGCTCCTGGATATAGGGAACACTTGGGTTGTGGCTGGGAGATGGCTGCTCCTGGATATAGGGAACACTTGGGTTGTGGCTGGGAGATGGCTGCTCCTTGATATAGGGAACACTTGGGTTGTGGCTGGGAGATGGGTGTCCCTGGTCACGGGAAATATGTGGTTTGTGGCTGAGGTATGGGTGTCCGTGGTCATGGGAAATAAGTGGGCTGTGGCTGAGAGATAGGGTTCCGTGGTCATGGGAAACACATGGGTTGTGGCTGAGAGATGGGTGTCCGGTGTCATGGGAAATACATGGGTTGTGGCTGGGAGATGGCTGCCTGTAGTCATGGGAAACACATGGGTTGTGGCTGGGATATGGGTGTCCGTGGTCATGGGAAACACACGGGTTGTGGCTGAGAGATGGGTGTCCGGTGTCAAGGGAAACACATGGGTTGTGGCTGAGAGATGGGTGTCCGGTGTCATGGGAAACACGTGGGTTGTGGCTGAGAGATGGGTGTCCGGTGTCATGGGAAACACGTGGGTTGTGGCTGAGAGATGGGTGTCCGGTGTCATGGGAAACACGTGGGTTATGGTTGGGAGATGGGTGTCCGGTGTCATGGGAAACACGTGGGTTATGGCTGGGAGATGGGTGTCCGGTGTGATGGGAAACACGTGGATTATGGCTGGGAGATGGGTGTCCGGTGTGATGGGAAACACGTGGATTATGGCTGGGAGATGGGTGTCCGGTGTCAAGGGAAACACGTGGGTTATGGCTGGGAGATGGGTGTCCGGTGTCATGGGAAACACGTGGGTTATGGCTGAGAGATGGGTGTCCGGTGTCATGGGAAACACATGGGTTGTGGCTGAGAGATGGGTGTCCGGTGTCATGGGAAACACATGGGTTATGGCTGGGAGATGGGTGTCCGGTGTCATGGGAAACACGTGGGTTGAGAATAGGCCTAACGCGTTACTGGCTGTGTGTTTGTTAACTGTATGTTTCCTTTCTCTCCGGTGTATCTTTTTTGTGATATATATTCCTTTCTTCAAGATGTTTCCTTTTTTCAGTATATTTTCCTTTCTCTTAAATGTATCATTTCTACTGGGTGTGTCCTTTCTGCTGGATGTATCATTTCTCCGGGATATTCTTTCTCTCCTGGATGTATCAATTCTCCTGTTTCTGTGTTTTTTCTTGCGTGTATCCTTTTTCCTTGATGTGTACTTTCTGCTGGACGTGTACTTTCTCTTGGAT
This sequence comes from Cepaea nemoralis, assembly GCA_014155875.1. Classification (NCBI taxonomy): domain Eukaryota; kingdom Metazoa; phylum Mollusca; class Gastropoda; order Stylommatophora; family Helicidae; genus Cepaea; species Cepaea nemoralis. The sequence continues at coordinate 130,190 of JACEFZ010011063.1, forward strand.
GCATACTTTCTCCAAGATGTGTACTTTCTCCTGGATGCGTACTTTCTCTTGGATGTGTACTTTCTCCTGGATGTGTACTTTCTCCAGGATGTATACTTCCTCGTGCAGTATCTTTTCATCGGAATCTATTCCTTCTCCGAACCCTACCTTTTCTCCAGGATGCGTAATTTCTCTGGAATGAATGTCTCTTACGGAGACACCATTGTAACATGTTTGCTAACTTCGGAACAAAAACAACTTGTCTTTACTTTAATGTCTTCCGGTCAACGTGTCTCTCCCCATCCCCACCTCCAAACTTGTCTCCAGTTTAGTCTATCTCTCCGTCAACCCGTCTCCCCCTCTTCCAATGCATCTGTTCCATCACCCTGTCCTTCATCCAACCCGTTAATCCCGTCAACCCACGTGTCCTCCATTGTCGGTCTACCGTCCCTCCACCTGTCTCTCCGTTAATATGTCTTCCCTCCACCTGTCTCTCCGTTAATCTGTCTTTCCCTAAGTGTCTTCCCATGAATATGCCATACTTTCAGTCTGTCTTCTGCCAGTCTGTCTTAGTTTTAGTCTATCTTTAAATCTGTTATCTGTGTTGTCTCTCTCATTCTCTCGATGTCTCCTATCCCCCCCCCCCCCCCCACACCCTGCCTCACCCCACCCATCTATCACCCAACTAGTTTACTCCACAGAACCGGGTCTTATATTTTATGTTATGAGCTAGACCGCTCAGGAAGCCCAGCTGAAATGTTCATGGCTGTAGTCGAGCTGGCATCCCATTGGCTCACCTGTACTTTAGATGGCATCAACCAGCGGAAGTGACATAGTAGTGGCTTCTTTAGCTGCGCCAGAGAGCGGAAAATCCGGGCGCTTAAACCGTTTAAAATGGGGAGTAAAATACGAGACGGAGTAACGAAAGTAATCGCCCTTGCAAACATGGCTGTTGAATTTGGAACCCGCAGAGAGACATTTAGATTTGTTGTGGCACGTAGTTTTAAGAATGATAATTTTACGGCGCGCTACCAACTTGGACACGCTTCATTACCGCCAGGAGGTATTTAAGATACGAGGCCAGATGCTGTCGGAGCAACTGGTTGGGATAGAAGAGATTGTGGGCTTGATATGTGAGCGTGTCTGTGTATGAGTGTGTTCATGTATGTGTGTGTTCATGTATGAGTGTGTTCATGTATGTGTGTGTGAGAGAGAGAAACATTGTTTCAGCCTTATTGTGGTTGTTTATGTTGTGGTAAGTCGCAGCTAGGGTTGGTAGACTGATGATGTTGTATGTCGTCGACTGAGGCTGTTTTAATGTGGCAATTTGAGGATGTTGCATATCGCCGTTTGAGGCTTTTGTATATGGCAGCTTGGGGTTGTTGTATGTCGCTGTTTGAGGCTTTTGTATGTGGCAGTTTGAGGTTATTGTTCATCGCCGTTTTAGGCTTTTGTATATGGCAGTTTGGGGCTGTTGTATGTCGCAGTTTGGGCCTGTTGAATATCGCCCTTTGAGGCTGTTGTATGTGGTAGTGTGAGGCTGTTGTAAAATGACAGTTTGAGGCTGTTGTATGTTGCAGTTTGAGGCTGTTGTATGTGGCAGTTTGTGGCTGTTGTATGTGGCAGTGTGAGGCTGTTGTATGTAGCAGTTTGGGCCTGTTGAATATCGCCCTTTGAGGCTGTTGTATGTGGCAGTTTGTGGCTGTTGTATGTTGCAGTTTGAAGCTGTTGTATGTGGCTATGTGAAGATTTTATGTGTGGCAGTTTGAGGTAGTTGTATGCGGCAGTTTGAGGCTGTTGTCATTTCTCACTCTATATACAACCCCACGTCTCTGCCTCACTCACCCAATCCCAATATGGCGGGACCCAAGCAACACAGGATCGTGTCTGGGTGTTTTCTCTGAAATCATTATTTACACTTTATCTGACAGTTCTCATCGCCTGCTCTCCCAGCTCATCTCCCTGTGTAGACCTAAAAAAAGACTGTTTTCAAAGTTTGTTTTGACAGTACGCTTCCGGCAATCATTTATCATTAGAACCTTGAGGCTCATTGCTTCTGATTGATATATAACCAAACATGCCATCACACGTCAACACACGGATTAACAGAGTTGACTTGTGGGGATATGGAATGGGACACCATGTATTTGATGTCATGTCAAGACCACACTCAACAACACACATCACCAGTTTTATGTTTAAAAACACGCCAAACGACAAGCACATGTTGTATATTGAAGAATACAACCAAGATCTCACAGAAATTGAAGTTCCAAAGATGAAGTTCTACAGTTGAAGTTTCTTCTTTCTCTTCTGCGTTCATTCGGAGTGTGTGTGTTTTTTTTAAATAATCCAGACGCAATTGCGGTGTGTCTCGTTATGCACCCTTGGGTCATAACCCTTAGGCCAACACATCCGACTTTTGCATGCGTATTTTATAACCAGGTTAGCATTCCTGGGGGACTCTCACTTTTGTGGTGTCGTTTACATTCCAGCTGGTCAAGATAAAACGGTCGAAAACTTCACGGTCAGCCCTCAAGGGAAGGCAGAGGACAGTCCATAGGCATGTTGTGCTATCCAAGGAGGCTTCTATAATTGCAGAGCCGATACATAGCGCTCTGGTACCTGACTCGCCCAAGGAATCGCCACGTCCTGCACATGGCGGCTTGAATGCCTCACTTCCGTGTATTGGACATTTCGTTAGCCTCAGGCAGCTTCCCGCACAAACCAGCATCGGTAAGTCTGCAGACGACTTCCACTCAGCGAGCTTACGTTTCGGACGTGTACGGACGCTGTGCCCGGGAGACCATAAAGTCAGAGCTGTTCCGACCGTAAGACACGATAGTCAGAGCTGTTCCGACCGGAGGACAAGATAGTCAGGGCACGAGGGACATTTAACTCGGACGTTTTTGCGTTGACAAGGTTTTTATTTGCCACCTCTAGGCCGGCATATCCGAGTCCGGCGGGCGTTTTTTAATCATGCTACTTCATTGGTATTTCGAGGGACATTCTAATGTGCTGTCGTCCACATCTCAACTGGTCAAATTAGAACAGCCAAAGAAATCACGGTCAACCCTTAAGGGAAGGCAGGGGCAGACCATGGACATTCCCCGCTACCCAAGGCGGCTTCCATAATTGCAGAGCCGGCACATGGCGCTCTGGTGCTGGGCTCACCCAAGGAATCGCCACGTCCTGCTCATGGCTGCTTTTATTCTCCACTTCCATGTATTGGGTATTTCGTTCGCCACTGGCCACTCCACGTGCAAACCAGGAATGGTCAGTCTGCAGACGACATCCACTCAGCGAGCTTTCGCTTCGGACTTCCACGTAATGGATTCGCTAGCCACGCGTTCTATTTCGTGTTAATAAGACGTTTTCCCACCTTAGTTTACAGACGACATCCACTCGTCAAGCTTTCGCTTCGGACTTCCACGTAATGGATTCGCTAGCCAAGCGTTCCATTTCATGTTCATGAAAGGTGAGTTTTTTGTTTTTTTATCGTAACCATTGAGTGCGATTTGAACGTTTTTTCACCTTTAGTAACGCTCTCGAGTTAGGCTACATGTGCTGCAGGCTAAGCACCTGACCCCCATGCAGCAGAGAGCGAGTAGCGGCCAGGCCCTATTATCCAGGGAATCCCTCATATCCCTCGGGTGAGAGCCTTCGAACAAGTGTCTGAACCAAGCATTTGGTAGGTTTAGCATCTTACCTCCATTTTGTAGTGGTTGAGTATCGGCCAGGCCCTATTATCCGTGGATTCCCTCATATCCCTCGGGTGAGAGCCTTCGAACAAGTGTCTGAACCAAGCATTTAGGTAGGCTTAGCATCTTACCTCCATTTTGTAGTGGTTGAGTATCGGCCAGGCCCTATTATCCGGGGATTCCCTCATATCCCTCGGGTGAGAGCCTTCGAACAAGTGTCTGAACCAAGCATTTGGTAGGTTTAGCATCTTACCTCCATTTTGTAGTGGTTGAGTATCGGCCAGGCCCTATTATCCGGGGATTCCGTCATATCCCTCGGGTGAGAGCCTTCGAACAAGTGTCTGAACCAAGCATATAGCAGGCTCAGCATCTTACCTCCATTTTGTAGTGGTTGAGTATCGGCCAGGCCCTATTATCCGTGGATTCCCTCATATCCCTCGGGTGAGAGCCTTCGAACAAGTGTCTGAACCAAGCATATAGCAGGCTCAGCATCTTACCTCCATTTTGTAGTGGTTGAGTATCGGCCAGGCCCTATTATCCGGGAATTCCCTCATATCCCTCGGGTGAGAGCCTTCAAACAAGTGTCTGAACCAAGCATATAGCAGGCTCAGCATCTTACCTCCATTTTGTAGTGGGTGAGTATCGGCCCGACTCTCACATCCGGGGATATTGGCTTACAGGCGTTCAGCCATATCCCTCAGCAGAGAGCCGTAGAATATGTGTCTGGACCAAGAATGTTGTGGCAGCTCGCGCCTGATTTCGACTTTAACTGCCTGTCCTCAGTCTACCTCTTGTTCTGGTTCCTATCCCTTGACCTGTCCGACATATAGCTGTTGAATACAAGCTGTAGATGTGGGGAACATGGCTAGACAACACAGAACACAAGCTGTAGATGTGAGGAACATGGCTAGACAACACAGAACACAAGCTGTAGATGTGAGGAACATGGCTAGACAACACAGAACACAAGCTGTAGATGTGGGGAACATGGCTGGACAACACAGAACACAAGCTGTAGATTTGTGGGGAACATGGCTGGACAACACAGAACACAAGCTGTAGATTTGTGGGGAACATGGCTGGACAACACAGAACACAAGCTTTAGATGTGGGGAACATGGCTAGACAACATAGAACACAAGCTGTAGATGTGAGGAACATGGCTAGACAACATAGAACACAACTGTAGATTTGTGGGGAACATGGCTAGTCAGCATAGAACACAAGCTTTAGATGTGGGGAACGTGGCTAGACAGCATAGAACACAAGCTTTAGACGTGGGGGAAAATAGCTAGACAATATAGAATTAAGCTGTAGCAGTGGGGAACATGGCTAGAAAACACAGAACACCAGCTAGAGATGTGGGGAACGCGGCTAGACAACATAGAACACCAGCTGTAGATGTGGGGAACGCGGCTAGACAACATAGAACACAAGCTGTAGATGTGGGGAACATGGCTAGACAACATAGAACACATGCTGTAGATGTGGGGAACATGGCTAGACAACATAGAACACATGCTGTAGATGTGGAGCAACATGCAAGAACAGAACTGAAGACAGCTAAATAACAAAGAACAGACGCTGTAGATTTGAGCAACACGAAGAAGCAGACGTGAAAAATGCCAGTCGCTACAGGCAACAAGAAGTAGGAAATGAGGACGAAGCGACATGAAATAGAACGTGGAATGCAATAACAAACAGAAATTGTAAACGCATTTGAAGAGAAAACTTTTATGAATATTGCTTCGGCAAAAATGGGCTGCAGGCGCTGTTGAAATTTGCTAGAAGACAAAATATTGGACGGCAGCGGCCTTGAGGGTCGACGGAAACTGCAAGCGGAAATGACGAATGTAGAAGTCACGTGAAAGGAAATGCGGAAAACGAAAGAGGGAAGTGACGTATGGAAGGACTTGACCTGTGATCTTTGCACCGGAAGAGAATTATGGGAAGGAAGTCGTCATGGTTCTGTGATTGCAAATAGCACATACATATGTATGTAGGATGTTCTATTTAGATGTGTATGTTCGTTGGCAAGAGGTTGACAGAATGTTCGAGAGATTAGTTCTAAGATGTTGACAACAGGAGTCAGGCGCACACAGACTGACGCATGCTCTGGCAAACTCTGCAGCCAAGACTGTCACATTATTACCGTAGATGAGGGGAGGTGATCGACTTCATTGCACCAGGTTTTATCCCTTGTGGCTCTGTCTGTGCCACACATCGGCTGGCAGAAAACCGCGCACTGTGGAGCTGCATCGACGACCCCAAGGGGGCTAGGACAAAAGGTCACTTGTAAACTGAATAACGGAGTGGGGCACAGGACTCAGACCTAGGGAGCACGAGGAGGGCGACTTGACCGCACGGCCACTGAGGCCCTTTATCATGATATAAGAACACGCGTGGAAGATAACACTTCAGATGGGATACAGCAGACACCTACATGGGGGTGGGTGGGTGGGTGTGAGAGTGTGGGGTGGGTGTTATGTTGCTGAATGTGTGTGGGTGTGGGTGGGTAGGTGTGGGTGTTGTGTGAGTGTGTATAAGTGTGTGTGGGTGTGTTTAAGCGTGTGTGGGTGTGTTTAAGCGTGTGTGTGTGTGTTTGTGTGTGTGTGTGATAAAACGATGTGAACAACGCGTACAATGAAATAATGAGATCCACACAAGACATGCCACGAATGTCAGTGGACGGGCGTCATGTCAACAACCAGAGTTCATCTGATGACGTGGTTTTGATCGCTGACAATGACACGCAGTTACAGGAAATGATATATATAATTGCAACAGAAATTCAAAGCAAAGCACTACATCTGAATAACAGAAAAACAGAAGTTATGGTAGTTATAAAAAATGAAATGTCTTCCTAAATGCAACACCAAAGTGAATGGAATGTCTTCCCAAGTGCAACCACAAATTGAATGAATTGTCTTCACAAATGCAACATCAAAGTTAGTGAAAAGAGTAGAATACAAATCAAGATATTTAAGTATTTGGGCAAATTTGGTAATAGAGTAGCAGACGTCAGACGTATTCAGGAAGTTAAATGTGGAATATAAACACATATGCCAGACAAGACATGGTGCAGCATTTTGTTTCTGGCATCTGTGTGTAAAATCACGAAGGGAATATATTGTTGTGAAATGTAGAATAGACCAAGCAAGCAGGACTTCACAAGATGAAGAACATTATGTGCAATATACATCGTGGTAAACTGACTCCAGAACACCCGTTTTTAAGAACTACATTGAGCCACTCCGTCGAGTCAATCCTCATGCACGGAAGCGAATCATGAACAATTAGCAGACAAGTGAGGAATAATGTGGAAGCTGTGGAGATGTGGTTCTATAGAAGATTGATGAGAACACAGTGCACTGATCGAAATACCAATGAAGATATCGTGAAAGACGTTGACTCGCAACATATGAGCACTGTGCACAATATTGGGGCATATCAAGATCAACAGGAAGATAGAGTATATCATGACAACGGGAAAAGTTGGAGCTGAGGAGAGGCAGGGGAAGACCGAGCGAGACAATGCTAGAAAATTTGACATCGTGGCTTGGAGAATCATCGGTATCAGAAATGACTGCCAGTACACGAGACCGAAGGCTGCGGACAGACATGATCACCAACGCCACACGGCATGGACTATAAGCAGATTGGCAGTACACGTGATAGAAAGTTGTGGACAGACATGATCACCGATGCCACACGGCATGGACTATAAGAAGATTGGCAGTACACGAGATAGAAAGTTGTGGACAGACATGATCACCGATGCCACACGGCATGGACTATAATCAGATTGGCAGTACACGAGATAGAAAGTTGTGGACAGACATGATCACCGATGCCAAAAGGCATGGACTATAAGATTGGCAGTACACGAGACGGAAGGCTGTGGACAGACAGACATTATTACCACGCGGCATGGACTAAAAGAAGAATATATATATAGATATATGCATGTTCAGATATTGTTGAGATAGTCTGTTGTCTGTCTAGTCTTTGATCTCCTTGTCTTACAATGTCGAGATACAGATCTGTCTGAGGCAACCCCACGAGTGCTGTATTGTGGCGTCAGCGGTCTAACCTCGTTTATTTTTGCATGCAGGTATTTATCGTTCACTTGTGTAGTCTTTCTGCTTCTCCTAGCATAACCACACAACATCTGGCCACGTCTGTGTTGTACACACAGTGCGTATATTTCCTTATGTTAAAGTAATTACTCATGTGATTTGCTATTGCCGCTAAACCCTGTACACACACACACACACACACACACACACACGCACGCACGCACGCACGCACAGCAGAGAGAGAGAGAGAGAGAGAGAGAGAGAGAGAGAGAGAGAGAGAGAGAGAGAGAGAGAGAGAGAGACTCACACACAAACATACACACAGGCCGGAAACCTGAAATCTAAACCATTAATATAATGCTACCAACGAACACACAAACGTGAAACCTGAAATCTGAAACAAGAAACTGTACACAAGGAACACAGACAACTCCAGCATCAGACAAGGCGGAAAGCAATAACGCGATGTCAGCGCTGAGCGGCGTGATGGTCGCCCTAGATTGGCGAGAATGTAATCAAACGTCCGTGTTTACGGGTACGATGAGTGGGACTGCTCTGGGCTCAAGAGGGAAAATAATAGAGCTCTTAAAGTGAAATATGAGTGAAGCGGTGCTGTCTTCCTCTAGAGGGCCCATTCTGTAATAGAATGTGTCGTTTTATAGAAGCTGTTAAATGGGAAGAAGGAAAGACAACAGGAGGCCGTGTGTCGTCTCAACAGGTTACAGTCTTGGCGGAGCTAGCCCCGGACATAGTTAAGGTCGCGAGGTCACGCAGCAGGGTCAGGGTTATTGTAGTACACCAATGTGGCTTGTTTGTACTTGGTAATTTTATTGTGCCGGTCTCCCTGACCGAGAGGTTAGCAGCTTTCTCCATAACCCCAAATACTCTCGTGGTTGACGTGAGCGCACGAGAATTGGAAGCGGTTCGAGTCGCGCCAGTGACTTATGAGAGTATGAAGCCGGTCGCTCAGAAAGAAATGGCAAACTACTGAGCGTAATCTTGCCAAGAAATCAACAATCAGCTGAAAGATGCTGATGTTGACAGCGATGTCCTGTAACGGATATGCAAAACATTTTATTTTTAATTTTATTATGCCATTTATAGTGACTTGTATAGGTAATTGTTATATTGTAGTATCCATTGTTGCAGAATAACTGTTAGATTGTACTGTAGCACTCATTATTGCAGAATAACTGTAAGATTGTAGCACTCATTGTTGCAGAATAACTGTTAGATTGTAGCACTTATTATTGCAGAATAACTGTTAGATTGTAGCACTTATTATTGCAGAATAACTGTTAGATTGTAGCACTTATTATTGCAGAATAACTGTTAGATTGTAACCTTCATTGTTACGGAATATTAGAATAACTGTTAGATTGTAACCTTCATTGTTACGGAATATTAGAATAACTGTTAGATTGTAACCTTCATTGTTACGGAATATTATAATAACTGTTAGATTGTAACCTTCATTGTTACGGAATATTAGAATAACTGTTAGATTGTAACCTTCATTGTTACGGAATATTAGAAAAACTTTTAGATTGTAACCTTCATTGTTACGGAATATTAGAATAACTGTTAGATTGTAGCCTTCATTGTTACGGAATATTAGAATAACTGTTAGATTGTAGCCTTCATTGTTACGGAATATTAGAATAACTGTTAGATTGTAACCTTAATTGTTGCGGAATATTAGAATAACTGTTAGATTGTAGCCTTCATTGTTACGGAATATTAGAATAACTGTTAGATTGTAGCCTTCATTGTTGCGGAATATTATAATAACTGTTAGACTGTAGCACTCATTATGGCATAATAACTGTGAGATTGTAGCACTCATTATTGCAGAATAACTGTTAGATTGTAATACTCATTTTTTGCAGAATAACTGTTAGATTGTAGCACTCATTATTGTAGAATAACTATTAGACTGTGTCACTCATTATGGCAGAATAAATGTAAGGTTGTAGCACTCATTATTGCAGAATAACTGTTACATTGTAGCACTAATTGTTGTATATATAACTGTTAGATTGTAGCATTCATTGTTGCATATATAACTGTTAGATTGCAGCACTCATTGTTGCATATATAACTGTTAGATTGTTACTCCCAAACATTAGTCCACACTTGCCAACGTCATGTCTCTAAAGTTACTTCCAAACATTAGTCCAAACTTCTCAAGACCAGAGTAAAGTTACTTTCAAAGATTAGTACACACTTGCCTACAACAATCATGTCGCTAAAGTTACTCCCAAACAAGTCCAAACTTACCAACAGCAGTCATGTCACTAAATTTACTCACAAACACTTTCCAACAACCGTATTTCTCTGAAGTTACTCCCAAATATTGGTCCAAACTTTCCAACAAGAGTATGTCTCTAAAGTTACTCCCAAACATTAGTCCAAACTTACCAACAGCAGCCATGTCTCTAAATTTACTCCCAAACATTAGTCCAAATTTTCTAACAACAACAACAATATGTCTCTGAAGTTACTCTCAAATATTAGTCCCAACTTTCCAACAACAGTATATCTCTAAATTTACTCCCAAACATTAGTCCAAACTTTCCAACAACAGTCATGTCTCTAAAGTTACTCCCAAACATTAGTCCGAACTTTCCAACAACAGTCATGTCTCTAAAGTTACTCCCAAACATTAGTCCGAACTTTCCAACAACAGTCATGTCTCTGAAGTTACTCCCAAATATTAGCCCAAACTTTCCAATAACAGTCATATCTCTGAAGTTACTCCAAAACATTAGTCCAAACTTTCCAACAATAGTCATATCTCTGAAGTTACTCCCAAACATTAGTCCAACTTTCCAACAACAGTCATATCTCTGAAGTTACTCCAAAGCATTAGTCCAACTTTCCAACAACAGTCATGTCTCTGAAGCTACTCCCAAATATTAGTCCAAACATAATTATGCCTATGCCGGTCTCCCTGGGCAAGGTGTTAGCAGCTTTCTCCGTAACCCCGAATACTCTCGTGGTTGACGTGAGCGCACAAGAATTTGAAGCGGTTCGAATCGCGCCAGTGGCTTATGAGAGTATGGAGCCGATCGCTCAGAAAATCGTGGCGTGCCGATGAGCGTAATCTAGCCTAGGAATCAACATGCAGTCGAAAGATACTGATGTTGACCGCAATATCCTGAAAAGAGGATGGAATCCCGGGAATAAAAAAAATAATTATACCTGTTTTAAGTCTTCTAACCGTTAACAACGGTCTTTCAATAACCTGTAAAAACTGAACTTGTCTGCCTGTTTGTCGGTCTTCCAAGACTTATTGTCTGTCTGTGTGTGAGTCTTCTAAGACTCATTGTCTGTCTCTGTGTGTCTTCCAAGACTTATTATTGTCTGCTAACTGTGTGAGTCTTTCAAGACTTATTGTCTGTTTCTGTGTGTCTTCCAAGACATGTTGTCTGGTTACTGGTTGAGATTTTCTTCAAGTCTCCTCTGAGTAAGTTTTCCACGATTAAAAGTCTATCTTTCCAAAACCAACTTCCAAATACCACTCTACCCCATCCTCTAACCACAGCCACGTGTCAGGGAAACATTGAGGACTATTTTAAATACTAGCACTTCCGGTACAGGTCTGTGACATGGTAACCTACTTAAGGAAGATTCAAGTTGAAGTGGATGGGGGACTGATCACCCACTGTGTCAAGTCGTTACCTGACAGAGGATTGAGGAGGGTTGGGAGGTAGGGAGGGTGTGAGGGAGGGGGGAGTTGGGTGTGAGGGAGAGAAGGTGTTAGCGAGGGAGAGGGGGTGTAAGGGAGAAGATGTTAATGAGGGAGGGGTGGGGGCAGGTAGATAGATGCGAGAGGTGCGGAGGATAGAAAGTGGAAGGAGAAGGGAAGTTGGGAGAGACAGAAAGAAGAATGTGGAGCAGAGACAGTGGAAAGGTGTGGAAGATAGAGAGACGGCAGGAAGATAGAGGAAAGAGAGAGAGAGAGAGAGAGAGAGAGAGAGAGAGAGAGAGAGAGAGAGAGAGAGAGAGAGAAAGAGAGAGAGAGTGGATGAAAAGACGAGGAAAGGAGGGAGCAGTGGGTGTGTGAGAGGAAATTGTATGGGAGATAGGGTAATGTTTAGAAGAGAGAGGGGATGGGTGAGAGAGAATATGAGGTTTGAGAGAGGAGCGTGTGATGAAGGAGTCTGAAAGAGAGAGTGTTGGGTGTGGGAGAGAGATTGTTCATTGTTGGAGACAGGCTGGCAGGTGTGGGAGAGAGATTGTTCATTGTGGGAGACAGGCTGTCAGGTGTGGGGGAGAGATTGTTCATTGTGGGAGACAGGCTGGCAGGTGTGGGAGAGAGATTGTTCATTGTGGGAGACAGGCTGCAGGTGTGGGAGAGAGATTGTTCATTGTGGGAGACAGGCTGGCAGGTGTGGGAGAGAGATTGTTCATTGTGGGAGACAGGCTGGCAGGTGTGGGAGAGAGATTGTTCATTGTGGGAGACAGGCTGGCAGGTGTGGGAGAGAGATTGTTCATTGTGGGAGACAGGCTGGCAGGTGTGGGAGAGAGAATGTTCATTGTGGGAGACAGACTGCCAGGTGTGGGAGAGAGATTGTTCATTGTGGGAGACAGGCTGGCAGGTGTGGGAGAGAGATTGTTCATTGTGGGAGACAGGCTGGCAGGTGTGGGAGAGAGATTGTTCATTGTGGGAGACAGACTGCCAGGTGTGGGAGAGAGATTGTTCATTGTTGGAGACAGACTGCCAGGTGTGGGAGAGAGATTGTTCATTGTGGGAGTCAGGCTGGTAGGTATGGGGGAGAGATTGTTCATTGTAGGAAACAGACTGCCAGGTGTGGGAGAGAGATTGTTCATTGTGGGAGACAGACTGCCAGGTGTGGGAGAGAGATTGTTCATTGTGGGAGACAGACTGCCAGGTGTGGGAGAGAGTTTGTTCATTGTGGGAGACAGGCTGGCAGGTGTGGGAGAGAGATTGTTGAATGTGGAAGAAAGAATCTTGGGGGTGTGAGAGAGATTTTAGAGTGTGAAAGAAAGAATGTTAGTTGTGGGAGAGCGATTGTTGAGCGTGTAAGAAAGAATGTTGAGTATAGGAGAGATTGTTGGGTATGAGAGAGAGAGAGTGCTAGGTGTGGGAGAGATTGTTGGGTGTGGGATGTGGGAGAGAGAATATTCGGTGTGAGAAATAGAGTGTTGTGTATGGGGAAGAGGGTATTGGGTGTGGGGAGATGTGTTGGGTATGACAGAGAGTGTTGATGGTAGGAGAGAGAATAATGAGTGTGGGAGATAGTGTGTTGTTTGTGGGACACAGAGTGTTAAGAATGGGAGAGATATGATTAATTGTGGGAAACAGAATGGCGGGTATGGGAGAGAGATTGTTGAGTGTGGAAGAAAGAATTTTTGGTGTGGTAGAGAGAGTGCTTAGTATTGGAGAGAGTGTGGTGGGTGTGGGAGAGAGTGTTGGGTGTGTGAGGGAGTGTGTTGGATGTGGGAGAGAGTATGATGGGTGTGGGAGAGAGTGTTGGGTGTGGGAGAGAGTGTTGAGTGTGGTAGAGATTGTTTGGTATGGGAGAGAGTGCGCTGCTTTTGGCAGAGAATATGTTGGGTGTGGGAGAGAGTGCTGGTTGTTTGAGAGAGATTATTTGGTGTCGAAGAGAGTGTTGGGTGTGGGAGAGAGTGGTGAGTGTGGGAAAGAAATAATTGGTGTCGGAGAGAGTGCTGGATTAGAGAGAGAGAGAGAGAGAGAGAGAGAGAGAGAGAGAGAGAGAGAGAGAGAGAGAGAGTGCAGATATTGGGAGAGAGTGCTGGGTATTCGAGATAGAATATTGGGTGTAGGAGAGAATGATGGGTGTGGGAGAGAGAGTGCTAGTTGTGGCTGAGAGTTTTGGATGTGCGAGAGAGAATATTGGGTGTGCGAGAGAGAGAGTATTGGGTATGGGGAAGAGTGTGTTGGGTGTGGGGGAGAGAGTGTTTGTGTGGGGGAGAGAGGTTTTGGTTTAGGGAGACAGCGATGGGTTTGGGAGAGAGTGTGAGAGGGGGGGGGGGGGAGAGGGCGTTGTGTGTGATAGTTTTGGGTGTGGAGAAGAGGGTGTGGAATGTGGGAGAGAGTGTGTTTTGGGTGTGGGACTCAGCGTTGGGCATGGGACAGAGAGTGTTGGGTATGGAAAAGAGTGTTGGGTGTGGTAATGAGTGTTGTGTGTGAGAAAGAGTGTTGGATGTGGGAAAGAGAGTGTTGGGTGTGGTATAGAGTGTTGGGTGTGGGAAAGAGAGTGTTCGGTGAGGAGAGAGAGTGTTGGGTGGGGAGAGAGAGTTAGGCTGGATGTGAGACAGAGTTGGGTGTGAGGGAGAGAGCGAAAGCCGGAAGTGACAGAGAGAGCGAAAGCTGGAAATCACGGAGAGAGCGAAAGCTGGGAGTGACGGAGAGAGCGAAAGCTGGGGGTGATGGAGAGAGCAAAAGCTGGGGGTGACAGACAGAGAGAGAGAGAGAGAGAGAGAGAGAGAGAGAGAGAGAGAGAGAGAGAGAGAGAGCGAAAGCTGGGTTTGACGGAGAGAGCGAAAGCCGGAAGTGATAGAGAGAGCGAAAGCTGGGTTTGACGGAGAGAGCGAAAGCTGCGAGTGACGGAGAGAGCGAAAGCTGCGAGTGACGGAGAGAGCGAAAGCTGCGAGTGACGGAGAGAGCGAAAGCTGCGAGTGACGGAGAGAGCGAAAGCTGCGAGTGACGGAGAGAGCGAAAGCTGGGTGTGTCGGAGATAGCGGGAGCTGCGTGTGACGAAAGAGCGATTTCACTGGTGAGAGTACAGGAGATCTGTGTTGGTGATAGAGAAGTTGGGTGCCAGGGAGGGAGCTGAGGGTTTGTGGATTCACCCGCAGAGAAACATGTCACAAGAAAGGGAGGGTGTGGGTCTCCAACAGGAACTGAGAATTAGTGGGGGAAGGGGGGCGCTGAGGGTTGGTGGATTCACCCACAGAGAAACGTGTCACAAGAAGGGGAAGGTGTGGGTCTCCAACGGGAACTGAGAATTAGTGGGGGGAGGGGGGAGAGTTCGCTTAGACTGACAACTAACAGATGCAGAGTGCCTGAATCCACTGCAGTAAACGCACACGTGAGGGACGATGTGCCAGCAACACAAGAGAATTATATAAATAAACACACATAGTATTATTTGGCGCTCACAGAGTGAGAAGAAGGAAGTAGAGACTAGAAGACGCACTAGACAACATAAAATGTGAAAGCTATAGTTACCGACCGGGATAGAACCTGTCGTATCCAAATGAGGATGGCGACTCACTGCAGGAACAAGTGTACTTCGACGCACGACCAACTAGACACTCCAAAAAAGTGTCTTCATTGGTCATGTCTATCATACACATGAACCTAACAACTATGGAATACGGACAGAATTCGTATCAAACCATTGAGACAGCACCATTAGGTCTCCTAATTTATATTAAACCAGCATAGGTCAAATAACCTACAAGCACTGGAATCAACGACTGGCAAGAGGGGGGTCAACCAGAGAGACGAATGGAGACGGATTGAATATGCAGCAAAGAACCTCAATGGCTCGGAACGCTGAAGAAGAAGAAGAATAGATCAAATAACAAACACACAAACACATCGGACCGTAATGCTGTTGTTCGAGTATATATGAACAAACATTTAAAGAAGAGAAATAATTGGTCCGTTCTAATGATGTACATGTAATTGCTTAAATGCGTAGAAACGTAATGCTCTACACGTGCTCACTACAAACTTAGCAACACAAATGGGACCAAATACTGTCTACGGCATGAGGGACAATGTGCTAGCCACAAGGTGAGGGGCACAGCGCATAACGACTTCCAGTGTAGAGAAATAAGCTGAACACAACCCTCATGATTCGAACCCGCACTCTCTGTACGACGACAGAATCTCGCCGTCCTCTTTCTTCCACATTGCCGTTACTTGGCCCGTAGACATCTCTTAGTGGATCCAGACCTGTAGCAATGGAACAATATTATATAGCGATGGGACACAATCCTGTAGCAATGGGACATAATCGTATAGCAGTGGGACAAAATCCTATAGTAGTGGGACAACATCTTGTAGCAATGGGAAAAAATCCTTTAGCAGTGGGACACAGTCGTGTAGCAGTAGGGTACAATCCTGTAGCAATGGGACAAAATCCTGCAGCTAAATGACAACACCCCGTGGATTGAACCTCCGCCATTCAAGAGTCTACGCGCATTGATTAGTTCAGCTGTTAAATCAGGGAGTCGGGGAAGGAACCGAGGACAGAACGATGGTTTTCTTGCCGACCCGAGAGCTGAACAAAATGGTGATATGGCAGCCATTGCTAAAGCTACCTAGATGTCCTTGAAGGCGAGAGCCGGCCAACACAACAGACGATCAGCGGGGATCTAAATGAGAAATAAAAACGTTAACGATGTTTTACGAGCACGCCTTCGGCGCAAGCGAAGAATGATCACGATAAGAAAGTTGATGATTATCTTCTAAAGAATGATCACGATAAGAAAGTTGATGATTATCTTCTGAAGAAGCGGTTTCGGGGATGAATGGAGCCAGGATAATATGCCAGGTTTTGTGTCAGGGCAAACCGAAGAGCGTCAAACTATCAAACTATTTTTGGCCACATGGCAGTTTGCATCCGAATATAGACTGGTCCTTTTCTAGGACACGAGAAATCGGCCTGTATCATCGAGTAAAGGACATATGACATCAGTCTTTATCATTGAGTATAAAGCATAGGACATTAGCCTTTATCATGGAGTATAGGAAATAGGACATCAGCCTTTATCACGGAGACGAGGACACAGGACATCAACCCGTATCATCCAGTATAGGACAAAGAACATCAGCATGTATCATATAGTATAGTACATATGACATCAACGTATATAATCCACTCATCATTATGTGCCATGCCGGTATGCGCGGGCGGTCCTGTTTCGCCATCTCACTCGATCACCAGAGTCGTGGATAAGCTCGGTGTTCTTGTACCGACCATACTAATTGAAAACCATCCAGATATTTACTTCTCTGTCCTCCAATTGTTCTCTTCCCCACGATCTTGCCAGTTGTCACCAAGTTCTCCAATTTATTTCTTCTCATAAAGTGACCAAAGAATTGTCACTGTCTGCGTTTAATTTCTCTAATTAGTTTAAGGTTTTCATTTGTTTCTTGTAGGACTTGGTCGTTGGTTTTTCTGTCTGTCTATATTCGATGCATTTTCCCCAGAAATCATATTTCCGCAGCTATCAAATGTTTTTCAGCTTGTCTTCTCATTGTCCACGCTTCACATACATTCAAAAGCACAGGTTCCATGTAGCACCTCAAAACTCATTTTCTCGTTGCAAATGATATCTTTTTATTGGTCAGTATGTTTCCATCTTGCAAAATGCTGCCTTCGTCATTATCGATTCTTGTTCTAATCTCTTCAAGGCATCTCCCATCAGATGTTATGACAGTCCCGAGATAAGTGTACCGCTTCACGTTTTTAAGAATATGCCCATTTACCTGTATATTACATTGTGGTATTTCCTTCTTCCTAGTGACGACCATAATCTGTGTCTTCTTACAATTTAATTCTAACCCTAGTTGTTCACTGTGTGCTACAATCGCATCTACTAAATGTTGCAGAACCTGCGCACTGTCTGCGATCAATACTGTGTGATCCGCAAATCTAATGTTATTGATGTTGTGTCCCCCAATGATGATTCCTTTCATATCGTCAACATTTCTGAAACTATTTTCACTGTACATGGAAAAAGATCTGAAAACATTACACATTCCTGTCTCACACCTCTCTTAATAGGCTGATATTGACCTACTTCATTATCAATCTTTATGGCAGCTTGTTGTTCCACTATAGCACATTGAACATCAATCTGTATCATCCTGTATATGACACTGGACATCAGCCTGTGTCATCCTGTATATGACACTGGACATCAGCCTGTGTCATCCTGTATATGACACTGGACATCAGCCTGTGTCATCCAGTATAGGACATAAGACATCAGCCTGTATCATCCAGTATAGGACACAGGACATCAGCCTATGTCATCCAGTATAGGGCATAAGCCTGTATTCGACAGGTCTTAAAAGACATGGAACTAGTATGGTGTGCCTAAGGACGCACAACAAGAACCTTTAATTTGTATTGACCAATGATGACCACTCATCTCTTCTCACATGGGGTAGACAGAGAACAGAAAACAATTACCCACAAGATCCCGTTGTAATATAAGACAGAGATCAAACAGCAATTATCTGCAAGATCCCATTGTAACACAAGACAGGGAACAGACAACAATTACCCACAAGATCCCGTTGTAATATAAGACAGGGACCAAACAGCAATTATCTACAAGACCTCATTGTAACACAAGACAGGGAACAGACAACAATTACCCACAAGATCCCGTTGTAATATAAGACAAGGACCAAACAGCAATTATCTACAAGACCCCATTGTAACACAAGACAAGGAACAGACAACAATTACCCACAAGATCCCGTTGTAATACAATACAGGGATCAAACACCAATTATCTACAAGACAAAAATTACCCACAAGATAACACGTCGACCAGTTGTTGGTAGTCCATGTACTGATTGTATCCGATCTGTGATGATTGTACCCGGTCTGTCATGATTGTACCGGATCTCAAACCGACCACTGGTGCTATCGCTACAGCTAATGTAGACATCCCCAGAGATCTCTGCTCCAAGCACATCTTTTACGCGCTCGATGAAATCCAACATCCCTACAAACAAACATCCAAACTTGCTGTATAGAGAAGAACTAACTGGTTAATTGAAAGATTGACTGATTATTCACCTTGACCAAGTCTAGAAGATCGCAGCAAGCGAAATTTAAACAGGCACACGTGTCAAAACATGGCTGCCAAGCTACTTCCTGGCCTCGGATCCTGCCGGAAGCGCTACTAGCGACACACATCCACGCCCCCATATGCTAGATGGTCTACCTACAGGATGTCCTAGAGGCTCCGAAGTTGCCACAGTTTTACTGTCTTCCTGATCTACTCTTAGCCCGTCTATAGGATGTCCTAGAGGCGCCGAAGTTGCTACAGTTTTACTGTCTACCTGATCTCCTCTGAGACCGTCTATAGGATGTCCTGGAGGCGCCGAAGTTGCTACAGTTTTACTGTCTTCATGATCTCCTCTGAGACCGTCTATAGGATGTCCTGGAGGCGCCGAAGTTGCCACAGTTTTACTGTCTTCCTGATCTACTCTGAGACCGTCTATAGGATGTCCTAGAGGCGCCGAAGTTGCTATAGTTTTACTGTCTTCCTGATCTACTCTGAGACCGTCTATAGGATGTCCTAGAGGCGCCGAAGTTGCCACAGTTTTACTGTCTTCCTGATCTCCTCTGAGACCGTCTATAGGATGTCCTAGAGGCGCCGAAGTTGCCACAGTTTTACTGTCTTCCTGATCTATTCCTAGACCGTCTATAGGATGTCTTAGAGGCGCCGAAGTTGCCACATTTTTACTGTCTACCTGATCTCCTCTGAGACCGTCTATAGGATGTCCTGGAGGCGCCGAAGTTGCTACAGTTTTACTGTCTTCATGATCTCCTCTGAGACCGTCTATAGGATGTCCTGGAGGCGCCGAAGTTGCCACAGTTTTACTGTCTTCCTGATCTACTCTGAGACCGTCTATAGGATGTCCTAGAGGCGCCGAAGTTGCTATAGTTTTACTGTCTTCCTGATCTACTCTGAGACCGTCTATAGGATGTCCTAGAGGCGCCGAAGTTGCCACAGTTTTACTGTCTTCCTGATCTATTCCTAGACCGTCTATAGGATGTCCTAGAGGCGCCGAAGTTGCCAGTTTTACTGTCTTCCTGATCTATTCCTAGACCGTCTATAGGATGTCCTAGAGGCGCCGAAGTTGCCACAGTTTTACTGTCTTCCTGATCTACTCTGAGACCGTCTATAGGATGTCCTAGAGGCGCCGAAGTTGCCACATTTTTGCTGTCTTCCTGATCTACTCTGAGACCGTCTATAGGATGTCCTAGAGGCGCCGAAGTTGCCACAGTTTTACTGTCTTCCTGATCTCCTCTGAGACCGTCTATAGGATGTCCTAGAGGCGCCGAAGTTGCCACAGTTTTACTGTCTTCCTGATCTATTCCTAGACCGTCTATAGGATGTCCTAGAGGCGCCGAAGTTGCCACAGTTTTACTGTCTTCCTGATCTACTCTGAGACCGTCTATAGGATGTCCTAGAGGCGCCGAAGTTGCCACAGTTTTACTGTCTTCCTGATCTATTCCTAGACCGTCTATAGGATGTCCTAGAGTCGCCGAAGTTGCCAGTTTTACTGTCTTCCTGATCTATTCCTAGACCGTCTATAGGATGTCCTTGAGGCGCCGAAGTTGCCACAGTTTTACTGTCTTCCTGATCTACTCTGAGACCGTCTATAGGATGTCCTAGAGGCGCCGAAGTTGCCACAGTTTTACTGTCTTCCTGATATATTCCTAGACCGTCTATAGGATGTCCTAGAGGCGCCGAAGTTGCCAGTTTTACTGTCTTCTTAATCTCTTCCTAGACCGTCTACAGGATGTCCTAAAGGCACTGAAGTTGCCATAATACTACTGTCCTCCTCACGTACCCCGGCGTCTGTAGATTACGAATTAATGGAAAGCAGCGTCACAACTGCCCATCATCACGAGTCGAAGGTTATCAGACGCGAGCCATTTGGAAGCAGATCATTTTGCGTTGGTGTCGATGGCATGAGGCGTCGGCCATTCAGAAAGCCAGGGCTAGCTACTGATAGTAGAAATGCCCTGGAAATCACAAACAGACAATATATGCCATGGCTGATGGCAACCCTCTGTACAGGACATGCAAATGACATCATTTCCGGCCACACTTTCAGTCAGTGTCGATGTGGGTTTCCAGAGGCTATCTCTTAGAACTGCTTGATGAGGTCACGGATGGAACTATATGCCATTCGGTTTAATGTTGGCAAATACCAGCAGACACTCTTGTCGCCCTCTTGACAACCTCAGTCTCCCAAGCTAGTAGGTTTGTTGTTTCACAATATGTTATGACATGTCAGGACCTGAACACGATCCTGTGCCATAGATATTCGGTGAGACTAGTTTAACTCTGCATGTTTGAGTGCGTATGTGTTTGTGTATGTGTGTGTGTATATATATGTATGTGTGTGTGCGCGTGTGCCTTGCCGCGTGACTCTGTGTGTGTGCCTGTGTGTGTATGTGTGTGTGTGTGTGTGTGTGTGTGTGTGTGTGTATACATCTGTTATTATCACGATTCACCGAGAGGCAGCTCGAATGTGCATCTTCCCATTCCAAAGGCTGAAGGGTAATGAAGATGTTGGCGATGATGATGATGATGCAGATTTGACGATGAAGATGAACGTGTTGATGATGTTAGTATTGATGATGATGATGATGATGTTACTGTTGATCTCTACAGTGTTGCTGCTGATGCTGATGATAATGTTGTTGGTGTTGTTGTTGATGATGATGATGATGATGATGATGATGATGATGATGATGATGATGATGATGATGATGATGATGATGATGATGATGATGATGATGATGTTGATGATGATGATGATGATGATAATGTCGTTGACGATGATTATGATAATGTTGTTTATGAAAGAAAGAAAGAGAGAAAGAAAGAAAGAAAGAAAGAAAGAAAGAAAGAAAGAAAGAAAGAAAGAAAGAAAGAAAGAAATGGTAGTAAGAAAGAGGAGGAAAGAAGATGTTGACAAACCAGGGAAGAAAAGAGAAAAAATGAGGAGGAAAGAATAAAGAAGAAAAGAGAAATTAACGAGTAAGAATAAGAGAAAGGGGCTGATGTAGTAGTAGTACTAGTAGTAGTAGTAGTAGTAGTAGTAGTAGTAGTAGTAGTAGTAGTAGTAGTAGTAGTAGTAGTAGTAGTAGTAGTAGTAGTAGTAGTAGTAATAGTACTAGTAGTAATCGTTGTTGTTGTTGTTGTTGTTGTTGTTGTTGTTGTTGTTGTTGTTGTTGTTGTTGTTGTTGTTGTTGTTGTTGTTGTTGTTGTTGTTGTTGTAGAAGCTATCGACGCAGCAGCAGAAGAAGAAGAAGTCGAAGAAGAAGAAGTCGAAGAAGAAGAAGAAGAAGAAGAAGAAGAAGAAGAAGAAGAAGAAGAAGAGGAGGAGGAGGAGGAGGAGGAGGGGGAGGAGGAGGAGGAGGATCAAATTGATGATAGTGATGGCATGAAAGACTAGCTGTGAAATATTTGTTTTAAAATGCAAGAACTGCTGGAGAATTCTGGGAGACAATCTGCTTCTATTTCTGCCCGACCCAAACTCTCGGCGTCTTCTCCTGTTTGTTGTAAACTTATACAAACAGAAACTCACGTCCTCCATGCTCCGGACCGCACGTGCTGTGTGAGCAGCGGGCTGTTGGCAGCACACTACACCCCAGCCTGGCCTCGTGGATGTGTCAGGACGAATTGTAACCATTCCATGGACTGCCCAATGAGTTCTGACATCTTGAGATGGCCAGAGATGAGCATGTGAATGGCGGAACGATATTTCACTGGAGCACGAAGCACATGAGTTAGCCAATGAGAGGACTGGAAGAGCTGG
The DNA here is from genome assembly GCA_014155875.1 of Cepaea nemoralis. Classification (NCBI taxonomy): domain Eukaryota; kingdom Metazoa; phylum Mollusca; class Gastropoda; order Stylommatophora; family Helicidae; genus Cepaea; species Cepaea nemoralis. The sequence goes on from JACEFZ010011063.1 coordinate 152,539, forward strand.
AGCGACGGCGGCTGAAGGACTACATTCACAAGTACAGAAATCAACGTATGTAAAAAAATGGTGGCTTAACAAACAAAAAATACCAAGTGTTTTTCTTCACAGAAAATGTGCTACAGAACGGAGTAAAACTTTCAGATAACTTTACCGACAATCGTGAAGCTAAGAACAGACAGAACTAATTAGTTAAGTTACAGTTTAAAAACAGAAGCAACAAATAATTTCTTGCAGGATTTATTGCCTGGCATATTTCACTGCATCTCCTCAGGTGCATACTGCAGCATTATATATCATGTGAAGTGGATAAATGAATGATACTTTGTCTGAAATATGTGAAACACATTGTCACTGATACTGTTCGAACAGGGGTATTTGTTATCCCCACGGTAAACGGAAATTTAGAACGAAGCATTTTATCTCCACAAAATTGGATAGAATTGCCTGATTGCTAACTTCTCGAGCTATATTTGAGTAAACGTTTATTGTTTGTGGAACTCAACATACGAAACACCTTTTCTGTGCTAACTTTATGGGGGACATTTAGCAGGCGTTGAGAGATGGCCGTAGCTGGACGTGTGTAACCTGTCGACCGCGTGACGTTTCCTAAAGACTGATTAGCTCTCTTGTCCACACACACTTGTATATGTTTGGCTACTGGAGTTGTAATGGTTCTTCCTGTCTACATGTGAAGCTGATGGGCTCTCACACTGGAATTGATACATGCAGTGTGATTTGATGCAAGAAGAAAAATAGTTCTTTCAGAGATGGAGATATACTTGTTAAGAAGCTGCGAAATATACCAGACAATAAATCGTGCCACCTATTGTTTAGATTCACTAAGTGAACACACTGTTTATTTAGATTCACTTAGTGAACACACTACTTAGATTCACTAAGTGAACTCACTGTTTAGATTTACTAATTGAACACACTATTTAGATTCACTAAGAGAACACACTTTGTAGATTCAGTAAGTGAACACACTGTTTAGATGCACTAAGTGAACACACTGTTTAGATGCACTAAAGGAAAACACTATTTAGATTCACTAAGGGAACTCGCTGTTTGGATTCACTAAGAGAACACACTGTTTAGCTTCACTAAGGAAACACACTGTTTAGACTTTAGATTCACTAAGAGAGTACACCGTTTAGCTTCACTAAGGGAACACACTGGTTAGATTCACTAGGTGAACACACTGGAGATGAAAGGAGAAATATAGTGATGACAGAAATCAGGATCGGAGAGTCGTGTACTCTCTGAGGGCAACAGTTATCAATAAACGTGAATCACAAACAACGGTATGTGTTTTCTTTCATCTACCTCTTCCTTCCTTTCCTTTTCCTTCATCGTGGAATCCTTCCTTCCTCTGATTTCCTCCCATCTGCTCCCTCTACTTGGTCAAACACACTAAACCTCTGGCTAATCAGGCTCCCTACTCACAGGACACGGCTCCTTGCGATGTTCGGCTGTTCCATGAGCTGAGCATGCCGCAATCTGAGTCGCGAGAAGACATCATGGGCACCGCCATGGCCATACTGTACTCCATTCCCCAAAGAGGACTCCCTGAAATGTGTCTAACACAGGCGGTGCCTTTTGGGAGACTAGGAGACGTGTGTACAGACCCAAGGAGAAGACTGTGAAGGGGTTAGGGTTTCTAGCCTCCGAGTGGCTAACGGGGTTTGTGATTACCACAGATCCGATCATTTTAATAGACCTTGTATACACGCTCACATACATATATTTATGCGCGCGAGCGCACATACACACACAAACACACACACACACATACACACTAATATTTGGTATACAGGGGAATGGCTGAAGAAAGCCAGATCTTGTGTCAGCGGAGCAGCGTGTCCATACAGTCTACTTGGCTGGCCCTCCTACAGCCTCAGGGATCAACATAATCATTCAACTACATAGTTGTATGTCAATAGTTGACCAGACTTAACAGATGAACACACTCATGGGTCAATAGATTTCCAAACTTACCAAATGAACAGATTCGTTGGCCAATAGATTACCAGACTAACAACATACTCGTGTCAATAGATTACCAGACAAACAACATACTCGTGCCAACAGATTACCAGACTAACAACATACTCGTGTCAATAGATTACGAGACTTACCAAGTGAACAGATTCGTTGGTCAATAGATTAACGGACTAACAACATACTCGTGTCAATAGATTACCAGATTAACAACATACTCGTGTACATAGATTACCAGACTAACGTAACGACATACTCGTGTCAATAGATTACCAGACTAATGTAACGACATACTCGTGTCAATAGATTACCAGACTAATGTAACGACATACTCGTGTCAATAGATTACCAGACTAATGTAACGACATACTCGTGTCAATAGATTACCAGACTAATGTAACGACATACTCGTGTCAATAGATTATCAGACTAACGTAACGACATACTCGTGTCAATAGATTACCAGACTAACGTAACGACATACTCGTGTCAATAGATTACCAGACTAATGTAACGACATACTCGTGTCAATAGATTACCAGACTAATGTAACGACATACTCGTGTCAATAGATTACCAGACTAATGTAACGACATACTTGTGTCAATAGATTACCAGACTAATGTAACGACATACTCGTGTCAATAGATTACCAGACTAACGTAACGACATACTCGTGTCAATAGATTACCAGATTAACGTAACGACATACTCGTGTCAATAGATTACCAGACTAACGTAACGACATACTCGTGTCAATAGATTACCAGACTAATGTAACGACATACTCGTGTCAATAGATTACCAGACTAACGTAACGACATACTCGTGTCAATAGATTACCAGACTAACGTAACGACATACTCGTGTCAATAGATTACGAGACTTACCAAGTGAACAGATTCGTTGGTCAATAGATTCACGGACTAACAACATACTCGTGTCAATAGATTACCAGATTAACATCATACTCGTGTCAATAGATTACCAGACTAATGTAACGACATACTCGTGTCAATAGATTACCAGACTAATGTAACGACATACTCGTGTCAATAGATTACCAGACTAATGTAACGACATACTCGTGTCAATAGATTACCAGACTAATATAACGACATACTCGTGTCAATAGATTACCAGACTAATGTAACGACATACTCGTGTCAATAGATTACCAGACTAACGTAACGACATACTCGTGTCAATAGATTACTAGACTAATGTAACGACATACTCGTGTCAATAGATTACCAGACTAATGTAACGACATACCCGTGTCAATAGATTACCAGACTAATGTAACGACATACTCGTGTCAATAGATTACCAGACTAACGTAACGACATACTCGTGTCAATAGATTACCAGACTAACGTAACGACATACTCGTGTCAATAGATTACCAGACAAACGTAACGACATACTCGTGTCAATAGATTACCAGACTAATGTAACGACATACTCGTGTCAATAGATTACCAGACTAATGTAACGACATACTCGTGTCAATAGATTACCAGACTAATGTAACGACATACTCGTGTCAATAGATTACCAGACTAATGTAACGACATACTCGTGTCAATAGATTACCAGACTAACGTAACGACATACTCGTGTCAATAGATTAGCAGATTAACGTAACGACATACTCGTGTCAATAGATTACCAGACTAACGTAACGACATACTCGTGTCAATAGATTACCAGACTAATGTAACGACATACTCGTGTCAATAGATTACCAGATTAACATAACGACATACTCGTGTCAATAGATTACCAGACTAATGTAACGACATACTCGTGTCAATAGATTACCAGACTAACGTAACGACATACTCGTGTCAATAGATTACCAGACTAACGTAACCGACATACTCGTGTCAATAGATTACCAGACTAATGTAACGACATACTCGTGTCAATAGATTACCAGGACTAATGTAACGACATACTCGTGTCAATAGATTACCAGACTAATGTAACGACATACTTGTGTCAATAGATTACCAGACTAATGTAACGACATACTCGTGTCAATAGATTACCAGATTAACGTAACGACATACTCGTGTCAATAGATTACCAGACTAACGTAACGACATACTCGTGTCAATAGATTACGAGACTTACCAAGTGAACAGATTCGTTGGTCAATAGATTCACGGACTAACAACATACTCGTGTCAATAGATTACCAGATTAACATCATACTCGTGTCAATAGATTACCAGACTAATGTAACGACATACTCGTGTCAATAGATTACCAGACTAATGTAACGACATACTCGTGTCAATAGATTACCAGACTAATTGTAACGACATACTCGTGTCAATAGATTACCAGACTAATATAACGACATACTCGTGTCAATAGATTACCAGACTAATGTAACGACATACTCGTGTCAATAGATTACCAGACTAACGTAACGACATACTCGTGTCAATAGATTACTAGACTAATGTAACGACATACTCGTGTCAATAGATTACCAGACTAATGTAACGACATACCCGTGGTCAATAGATTACCAGACTAATGTAACGACATACTCGTGTCAATAGATTACCAGACTAACGTAACGACATACTCGTGTCAATAGATTACCAGACTAACGTAACGACATACTCGTGTCAATAGATTACCAGACAAACGTAACGACATACTCGTGTCAATAGATTACCAGACTAATGTAACGACATACTCGTGTCAATAGATTACCAGACTAATGTAACGACATACTCGTGTCAATAGATTACCAGACTAATGTAACGACATACTCGTGTCAATAGATTACCAGACTAATGTAACGACATACTCGTGTCCAATAGATTACCAGACTAACGTAACGACATACTCGTGTCAATAGATTAGCAGATTAACGTAACGACATACTCGTGTCAATAGATTACCAGACTAACGTAACGACATACTCGTGTCAATAGATTACCAGACTAATGTAACGACATACTCGTGTCAATAGATTACCAGATTAACGTAACGACATACTCGTGTCAATAGATTACCAGACTAACGTAACGACATACTCGTGTCAATAGATTACCAGACTAATGTAACGACATACTCGTGTCAATAGATTACCAGACTAACGTAACGACATACTCGTGTCAATAGATTACCAGACTAATGTAACGACATACTCGTGTCAATAGATTACCAGACTAACGTAACGACATACTCGTGTCAATAGATTACCAGACTAATGTAACGACATACTCGTGTCAATAGATTACCAGACTAATGTAACGACATACTCGTGTCAATAGATTACCAGACTAATATTAACGACATACTCGTGTCAATAGATTACCAGGACTAATGTAACGACATACTCGTGTCAATAGATACCAGACTAACGTAACGACATACTCGTGTCAATAGATTACTAGACTAATGTAACGACATACTCGTGTCAATAGGATTACCAGACTAATGTAACGGACATACCCGTGTCAATAGATTACCAGACTAATGTAACGACATACTCGTGTCAATAGATTACCAGACTAACGTAACGACATACTCGTGTCAATAGATTACCAGACTAACGTAACGACATACTCGTGTCAATAGATTACCAGACAAACGTAACGACATACTCGTGTCAATAGATTACCAGACTAATGTAACGACATACTCGTTGTCAATAGATTACCAGACTAATGTAACGACATACTCGTGTCAATAGATTACCAGACTAATGTAACGACATACTCGTGTCAATAGATTACCAGACTAATGTAACGACATACTCGTGTCAATAGATTACCAGACTAACGTAACGACATACTCGTGTCAATAGATTAGCAGATTAACGTAACGACATACTCGTGTCAATAGATACCAGACTAACGTAACGACATACTCGTGTCAATAGATTACCAGACTAATGTAACGACATACTCGTTGTCAATAGATTACCAGATTAACGTAACGACATACTCGTGTCAATAGATTACCAGACTAACGTAACGACATACTCGTGTCAATAGATTACCAGACTAATGTAACGACATACTCGTGTCAATAGATTACCAGACTAACGTAACGACATACTCGTGTCAATAGATTACCAGACTAACTGTAACGACATACTCGTGTCAATAGATTACCAGACTAACGTAACGACATACTCGTGTCAATAGATTACCAGACTAACGTAACGACATACTCGTGTCAATAGATTACCAGACTACGTAACGACATACTCGTGTCAATAGATTACCAGATTAAGTAACGACATACTCGTGTCAATAGATTACCAGACTAACGTAACGACATACTCGTGTCAATAGATTACCAGACTAATGTAACGACATACTCGTGTCAATAGATTACCAGACTAATATAACGACATACTCGTGTCAATAGATTACCAGACTAATGTAACGACATACTCGTGTCAATAGAGTACCAGACTAACGTAACGACATACTCGTTGTCAATAGATTACTAGACTAATGTAACGACATTACTCGTGTCAATAGATTACCAGACTAATGTAACGACATACCGTGTCAATAGATTACCAGACTAATGTAACGACATACTCGTGTCAATAGATTACCAGACTAACGTAACGACATACTCGTGTCAATAGATTACCAGACTAACGTAACGACATACTCGTGTCAATAGATTACCAGACAAACGTAACGACATACTCGTGTCAATAGATTACCAGACTAATGTAACGACATACTCGTTGTCAATAGATTACCAGACTAATGTAACGACATACTCGTGTCAATAGATTACCAGACTAATGTAACGACATACTCGTGTCAATAGATTACCAGACTAATGTAACGACATACTCGTGTCAATAGATTACCAGACTAACGTAACGACATACTCGTGTCAATAGATTAGCAGATTAACGTAACGACATACTCGTGTCAATAGATTACCAGACTAACGTAACGACATACTCGTGTCAATAGATTACCAGACTAATGTAACGACATACTCGTGTCAATAGATTACCAGATTAACGTAACGACATACTCGTGTCAATAGATTACCAGACTAACGTAACGACATACTCGTGTCAATAGATTACCAGACTAATGTAACGACATACTCGTGTCAATAGATTACCAGACTAATGTAACGACATACTCGTGTCAATAGATACCAGACTAATGTAACGACATACTCGTGTCAATAGATTACCAGACTAACGTAACGACATACTCGTGTCAATAGATTACCAGACTAATGTAACGACATACTCGTGTCAATAGATTACCAGACTAATAGTAACGACATACTCGTGTCAATAGATTACCAGACTAATATAACGACATACTCGTGTCAATAGATTACCAGACTAATGTAACGACATACTCGTGTCAATAGATTACCAGACTAACGTAACGACATACTCGTGTCAATAGATTACTAGACTAATGTAACGACATACTCGTGTCAATAGATTACCAGACTAATGTAACGACATACCCGTGTCAATAGATTACCAGGACTAATGTAACGACATACTCGTGTCAATAGATTACCAGACTAACGTAACGACATACTTCCGTGTCAATAGATTACCAGGACTAACGTAACGACATACTCGTGTCAATAGATTACAGACAACGTAACGACATACTCGTGTCAATAGATTACCAGACTAATGTAACGACATACTCGTGTCAATAGATTACCAGACTAATGTAACGACATACTCGTGTCAATAGATTACCAGACTAATGTAACGACATACTCGTGTCAATAGATTACCAGACTAATGTAACGACATACTCGTGTCAATAGATTACCAGACTAACGTAACGACATACTCGTGTCAATAGATTAGCAGATTAACGTAACGGACATACTCGTGTCAATAGATTACCAGCCTAACCGTACCGACATACTCGTGTCAATTCAGATTTACCAGACTAATGTAAACGACATACTCGTGTCAATAGATTACCGAGATTAAACTGTAACGACATACTCGTGTCAATAGATTACCAGACTAACTGTAACGACATACTCGTGTCAATAGATTACCAGACTAATGTAACGACATACTCGTGTCAATTTAGATTACCAGACTAACGTAACGACATACTCGTGTCAATAGATTACCAGACTAATGTAACGACATACTCGTGTCAATAGATTACCAGACTTAACGTAACGACATACTCGTGTCAATAGATTACCAGACTAACGTAACGACATACTCGTGTCAATAGATTACCAGACTAACGTAACGACATACTCGTGTCAATAGATTACCAGATTAACGTAACGACATACTCGTGTCAATAGATTACCAGACTAACGTAACGACATACTCGTGTCAATAGATTACCCAGACTAATGTAACGACATACTCGTGTCAATAGATTACCAGACTAACGTAACGACATACTCGTGTCAATAGAATACCAGATTAACGTAACGACATAGTCGTGTCAATAGATTACCAGATTAACAACATACTCGTGTCCATAGATTACCAGATTAACAACATACTCGTGTCAATAGATTACCAGATTAACAACATACTCGTGTCCATAGATTACCAGATTAACGTAACGACATACTCGTGTCAATAGATTACCAGACTAATGTAACGACATACTCGTGTCAATAGATTACCAGATTAACAACATGCTCGTGTCAATAGATTACCAGACTAATGTAACGACATACTCGTGTCCATAGATTACCAGATTAACAACATACTCGTGTCAATAGATTACCAGATTAACAACATGCTCGTGTCAATAGATTACCAGACTTAACAGATGAACAGATTCGTTGGTCAATAGACTAACAGACTTCACAGATGAACATACATAGGCATATAGATGAACAAACATAACAGATGAAAAGACCAACAAATCAACAGACCAACAAATCAACAGACCAACATTCGAAGAGTCCATTTTGAGTGCGAACGGAAGACCGCAGCAGACATGGTGGAAGTAGGTCAGCGGCCATCACCGAGAGCTATGCATACAAATGAGGAAGGTGCAAATTGAGGGATCAGACTAAGTGGGTGGTAAACCAGGCACCGTGGACAGTGTGGGTGTTACAGTGATAGAGCTGGTGATGGTGTAGCGTGACTGTGGTACAAACTTCTGGTGATAGTAGGGCGTGATTGTAGTACCAACGTCTGGTGATTGTAGTACCAAGTTTTAGTGATTGTAATTCAAACCGATGGTGATGGTAGAGAGCGATTGAAGTTCCAACTTCTAGTGATTGTAGTACCAAGTCTAGTGATTGTAGTGTAAACGACTGGTGATAGTAGAGAGTGATTGTAGTGCCAACTTCTAGTGATTGTAGTACCACGTCTAGTGATTGCAGTGTGAACGGCTGGTGGTAGTAGAGAGTGATTGAAGTACCAACTTCTGGTGATTGCAGTACCATCATCTAGTGATTGTAATAACAACTTCTAGTGATTGTTGTGCAAACTGCTGGAGATAGTAGAGAGTGATTATAATACAATCTTCTGGTGACAGTAGAGATTGATTGTAGTGAAAACGTAGACGAAAGGAAGTTGAAACAATAGAGGGTAGGAAGATAGAAATATGGAAAGACATAAAGAAAGAAAGAAAGAAAGAAAGAAAGAAAGAAAGAAAGAAAGAAAGAAAGAACGAAAGAAAGAAAGAAAGAAAGGAAGGAGGGAAGGAAGGAAGGAAGGAAGGAAGGAAGAAAGAAAGAGAAAGAAAGAAAGAAAGAAAGAAAGAAAGAAAGAAAGAAAGAAAGAAAGAAAGAAAGAAAGAAAGAAAGAAAGAAAGAAAGAAAGATTCACTCACACGAATGAAACGTATCTTGGAAAAGATAGAAAGACAAGTTGGCACAGAGTCAGGGGTTGAACAAGTTGCGCCAGCCACAAACAAGGCTTTCACCGACAGAGAGCCAGGGATACACTTCCCACGATCACAAACATCTGTCGGCCGTCACCGCTCGAGCCGTGCGCCGACACACACACACATCACATGAGATGTACTTTGAAGATAAACCCAAATATTTACCTAGCACTCGAGGCGTTTAGACTTAGTCGTGAAAGGAAACCTTTATAATTGAGCTAGATTTGACCCCCAGACTCCCACGCCTCGCGTAGGCTACCTCTCGCGGCACTCACAGAAATAGCTTCAATAGAACCGTGTCGGATGCCAGGAGTTTTTGCCCTTCTAGTACGGAAGTCACAACTACCCGACTGTATCCAACTCACTTCCGGGACGGGGGAAATGACTGCCGGGGTATTTATGTAGACCTGCATGGCGGGGTTGCGGGCCTTGCTTGGGTAACGTAGATGAGAAGAGGCTGTGGGAGCTTGCAGAATTGTTCAATAAACGAGAATCTGCCGACACAGGTCTGCTAGATGTTCTGGGTGTTTGGGTAGGAGACAGGCATGAACCATCGCAGCACACCTTTAGATGAGAGGTGACGCCTTTAAATGAGAGAGAACACCTTTAGATGAGAGAGAACACCTTTTGATGAGAAAGAACACTTTTAGATGAGATAGAACAGCTTTAGACTGAGAGATAGCACCTTTAAGATGATATACCATATCTCTAGATGAGAGAGAACGCCTTTAGATGAGAGGAGAGAGAACACTTTTAAATGAGAGAGAACACCTTTAAATGAGTGATAACACCTTTTGATGAGAAAGAACACTTTTAGATGAGATGGAACAACTTTAGATAAGAGATTCTCACCTTAAGATAAAAGATTCCACCTTTAGATGAGAAGACCAAACTTATAGGTGAAAGACTACACCTTTATATGAGAGACAACGCCTTTAGATCAGAGACCACACTTTTAGATGAAACATCAAACATACCAGTAAATTTTCCATGTACACAGAAAACATTAAACATCAAACATACCCAGTAATGATCCATTCACACAGAAAACATGACACTTTAAGCATACCTAGTTATGATCCATTCATACAGAACCCATGAAACATCACACATATCCAGTAATGATCCATTCACACAGAAACCATGAACCATCACACATATCTAGTAATGATCCATTCACACAGAAACCATGAATCATCACACATATCTAGTAATGATCCATTCACACATTAACTATGAAACATCAAACATACCCAGTAATGATCCACTCACACAGAAACCATGAAACATCACACATATCCAGTAATGATCCATTCACATATTAACTATGAAACATCCAACATACCCATTAATGATCCAGTCACACAGAAACCATGAACCATCACACATATCCAGTACTGATCCATTCACACAGAAACCATGAACCATCACACATATCCAGTAATGATCCATTCACACATTAATTATTAAACATCAAACATACCCAGTAATTATCCATTAACACAGAAACCATGAAACATCACACAATCCAGTAATGATCCATTCACACATTAACTATGAAACATCAAACATACGCAGTAATGATCCATTCACACACAAACCATGCAAACATCAAACATACCCAGTAATGATCCATTCACACATTAACTATGAAACATCAAACATACCCAGTAACGATCCATTCACACAGAAACTATGAAACATCACACATATCCAGTAATGATTCACATAATCATCATGTGCCGTGCTGGGGTTACGGTTCGTCATCTCACACGATCACCGGAATCGTGGGGCTGATCTGTGTCCTTGTCACGACTGGTCACGTGGCCAAGCATATAACCACCACAATAATTTAATTCACGTGTACGCGCTCTACCACCCTGTCAGGGCACTCTCCCCACGACGCAGTGGATCGACTCCACACACCAGGCCCCAGACAGCCAGCACAAAGTCTACCTGGCCACACCACCCTCACTTTTCTCTAGACGAGTCCAACACATCACAAACCTCAGCCGTGGCGTCAAATTCGGCCATCTTGCCCAATGTAATCGCCATTCCATTCTCACCGGAAGTAGTTTTGCGTTACTGAATAGGTTGACTTCCGTTCTGTCGTCCATATTTTCCGCCGTCTATTTCCGGCCCCATTGTCTCGTGCACAACTGCTCAACCATCAGAGATAAATCAAAACAGGAAGATGGCTTCTTGTCTTTCATTCTGCAGAAACCAGCGGCGACTGCAGACTGTACCGACCATCAAAAGAATCCACTCAGCCATCTAGCGGCGACTGTAGGCTGTACCGACTGTCAAGGCAATCCACTCAGCCATCTAGCGGCGACTGTAGGCTGTACCGACTGTCAAGGCAATCCACTCAGCCATCTAGCGGCGACTGTAGGCTGTACCGACTGTCAAGGCAATCCACTCAGCCATCTAGCGGCGACTGTAGGCTGTACCGACTGTCAAGGCAATCCACTCAGCCATCTAGCGGCGACTGTAGGCTGTACCGACTGTCAAGGCAATCCACTCAGCCATCTAGCGGCGACTGTAGGCTGTACCGACTGTCAAGGCAATCCACTCAGCCATCTAGCGGCGACTGTAGGCTGTACCGACTGTCAAGGCAACCCACTCAGTCATCTAGCGGCGACTGTAGGCTGTACCGACTGTCAAGGCAATCCACTCAGCCATCTAGCGGCGACTGTAGGCTGTACCGACTGTCAAGGCAATCCACTCAGTCATCTAGCGGCGACTGTAGGCTGTACCGACTGTCAAGGCAACCCACTCAGCCATCTAGAATATCCACCACTGTTAAATGTTGGTGGTGTGCTGCCCTTATTGTTGTTAATCCAGTATATCAGACAGTATGACATGTTGCAAATGTCTTCTCTGTTGCCGTTTTAAATAATCTCTTTCGAACAGCCTCCATTTCTCCTTTCCTCACTTAGATTCACCCATCTCTTATACGCCATGTCGTGTAGAGATGGTACCAGAGTGCCTTCTGTATTCCGTGACGTCACAGGTCTAGTAATTAATCATTATGCCTTTGTATTGCGTGGCGTGACATTTCTAGTGATTAATCATGATGTCTTCTATTTTACGTGACGTAACAGTTCTAGTGATTAATAATGTCTTCTACATTCCGCGACGTGACAATGATGGCTCCAGAATATCGTCTACTCTCAATGAATGGTACCAGTTCAACTGACGATGAGTAAATCTGACTAAACCCTCCCGCCCCACATCCCACCCTTACACGAGTCAGACGTAAGTAGAACAAGACCAGCACATTAAGCAACAAGTAATACCATAAATAAAAGTAGCAAACACTACACATAGATGGAAATACAGAGAAATATACAGACTACAGATAGATGGAGATATAGAGAAATACAAGGATTACACATAGGGGGAGATATAGAGAAATGCAATGACTACACATAAGGGGAGATATAGAGAAATGCATGGACTACACATGGGGGAGATATATAGATATACAAGGACTATACATAAGGGGAGATATTAGAGAAATATAAGGAATTGTTGGATGTTTGGTTGATGGCTCAACCCCAAAGAGAGAAAGGATACTAAGTTCCTCTTTCCCAATGTGATCCTGCCCGTTTAATTATATTAACCTTTAATGGCTCAGTTGCTTGAGCCCATAAATAGAGTCCCAGAAAGCCAAGGAATACCTCTAGGAAAACATTTAAAAGTGTTTATTTTTCTTAATACCCAAAATATCCTTTTGGTGGTTCCTTGCCTCTCCTCTCTCAGTTAACCTAATTTTATCTAGGGTTGTCTTGATTAAACTAACTGACTATGACACGTAAAAATATACCCACGAGAGGAAATGGCCTCTTTTCTTTTCATCATTTATTAACTATACAGTTAGTAATGAACAGTAATGTTTTTGACACAATCAATTCAAATAAATCAAATACATACATGAAAAATCAGAAGTTCATTTACATCAAGATCTTTACACTTAATTATATTTTCATCAGTGACTCCCCTCCCCACATAGAATTAATACTACAGGTAATTTATCAGGTAATTTCCCTGCAGATCCTCTGTGGTTATAAATCTGAAACAGAAAAATTGGTCTGCACTCCCGTGTAGTGACTTGTGAGATATGGATTCCTGCTCCAAGCAGTCACTGTGATATATTAAGCTTCAGAGTGTTGTTCTTTCCAGGTTGGTAGAATAGTTTAATTGGCTCTAGGTTTTTCCATTTTTGTCAGGCAAATTATGCTAAATAAATTTTACCTCTCCTATAAGGAAAATGGAACGTTTGCAGGTGGATAGGTTTCTGCCCCACTCTCTCACAGAGCATTTAGCAAAGTTGCTTCTATCACCAAAGTCAGGTGCATCTAGATTCAGTCAAGCTGCTACATTCACCAAAGTCAGGTCTGGATCTAACTGGATCTAGCCACTCCCTGCAATTTCAGCAATCAACATACATCTAATCACATCCTCAATATGACATTAGAAATGCAATGCTGTAAACTCCTAAGTAACCAACAAGTGAAATTAAAAAAAGGAATCTTGTTCCTAGAGAAAATAAGGAGACAGATGGTCTTAGTGTTCTCAATTAGTTATCACCAACAGAATTGGTTGCTCTCCATCCAATCTTCCAATATAAGGTGTTCAATGTTTAGAGTAGCAGATGTGCAGTTTCATCTTCACCTATGCCTGTCATAGTGGTCTACAGGTTGAGTAATACCTTGATGGATTTGGCGTTCGACAATTATGTTCTCCGTCTTCTTCTGTACCTAGTTATTTTCCATACATCTTCTTCAATTAAAAGAAAAAAAGCCTGATACATTAAAGGGTTTTTAAATCATTCCCCATGTAATGAGTATTTGCTTATAACCAATATAAGTACATCATGGTCTCAATTCTTGCATAGTATTCTGGTGAATTCTCCTTAATTAAATGCTTCAAGGGAGAAGTTATCTTCCCTCATCTCATGGATGTAAGATGACTTTATCACATTAATCATCCTCATCATCATCATTCTCATCATTATCAAATATCATTATCATCATCATCATTATCATTACAATCATCATCTTCATTACAATCATCATCATTCATCATTCAGGACACACAAAATTATATGTTTGTAACATGAGTTATATTTATTATAGAGAGGTGTCATTCAGGAGACAGAACCCTATGATTGTTACCTGAGTGATATGTAATACCGAGTGGTGTCATGCTTAAGACACAAAATCAGATCAGATAATGGTAATATGAGTGATATCTAATAAAAAGTGGTGTCATGCGTCGGAGTGCTCTAAATGATTAATTAGTGTATGGGTTATGCCGAACATGTTCTCTCTTCTGATAAACAGGACATTACATATCAAAGTTGCCTTCTATCATGAGATTGATTGCTAACTAATACTCCTTCTTAGCATATCACTTCTCTCACTCATTCACACTCATTCATTAGAAATCATTCTCATACTTGCATGTAAGATAAGCAATTATACTTATGTGATTTCCCAATGATAACTTTAAATGTTTAACACCATTGACATCACAATGAGATCTCAATCATTCATCAGACACAATCATATCTGTATGGATGACAATTAAGCGTATGTATGAGCTTTACAAAGAATACATTCACAGACTCAACAACAATGACATTACAATGGAATCTCAATCATTCCATCATCCTTCATCAGAAATTATAATATTTTCTTGGATGATAATTAGCCATACTGATGTCGTTCACAAATGATACATTCACACCGGTTTAAAATAATAATGACATCACCCATGAATCACCACAGGCATGTTTTCATCAATTACATAGAATTGTGTGATCATTAGGCATAATTAAGAGGGTCACACATGATGATTCCTCATGTTTAACAATAATGAAAATACACATGGATCACCACATGCTCTCATCAAATACATAGAATTATGTGATACACCCAATCCACATTCATTTATCATGCATCATAACCATACTTGCAGGAGTGATGATTTGGCATTATTATGTTCATCACAAATGATAAATCCACATGTTTAACAACAATGAAAATACCTTTGACTCACCACATAAAATTATGATACATATAGAAATCTATTTGGTTCCCATGTGCTCATGGGAAAAAAAAAAACTACTTGACTTCTCATGTGCTTATGTAAAAAAAAAATCTAATGGACTATTACACATTACACTAATTTGTCTTACCAGTGTTTGAACATTTAAATTAGTTTCTCCATAGTGAACTAAGGATTCTTAGCTTCCTAAATCTTAAGTTACTCACCAACTTCTAATTCACTGCTGATTGAGTTTAATTACTTAAGAAATATATAAGTGCAACCTAGGTCTAATGCTTAAACATTCAATTAACTGATTGCCTGCCGGAGACCGTCTGATAGACCCCGTAACCCTTGTGCGATACCCGTGAACCACTTTAAAGATTTGTTATTATCGTGGTTTAAACTGAACCATTTCTCCATTCCAGTCCACCATTTCAGTGTCCCATTGAATTAAACTTTCAGAACGAAAGAATTACCTTGCTTCCGTGTGCAAAATCCCACATGGCAAAGAAGAATACACATGAAAACACGATTCGAAATTGATTTTTGTGATTGGAATTTTTGTGACATTACTTTCTGGTGAATGACCTCATATATTTTAACAAAATTACAGTTTTAAACAGTTTTATATTATAGTTATTGTGATGTAAACAACTTTGTGATAGATTCGAAAACGAACCTGTGCAGTAGTGAGATATTTATGTAGAAGACGGTAATAATATAGAGAAAAAAAATCTAACAGTCTAAGAACAACAACAATCTAACAACAATCTAAGAAAATGATGGTTTTTCCATTTTGTGTGAAAATGATGTACTTCATAATGTTATGATTTCATTGCGTTTTATTCGTGTTATGGAGCAGTTCTTGTGATATTCTAGAACCCAACTGGTGTTTGTAATAAAATTCACTAAATTTAACTGGATTAGCGGCTTCGGATATAAATTAACGCCTTGGTAAGTGAATTTTTTTCATAATTTTTAACACTTTAATTTCAATTGTTATTACTAAAACTCTCATTATTGTCATAATATTTGTAACCTATCAATTTATTATTAACACTGTCATGTTCCTTGTGCAATCCTCTTTAATTTTATATGTAATACAATAGATTAGCTACAATTTTAACCATTTTAAAAGCAAAATTGTGGCATACCTCTAGTTCAAATTTTCTGCCTTGAATCTCTGTTTGGGTATGGCCATTTTTTTGTTTGGCAGGCAATCAGTTGTTGTTTAACTGGAAGAACCTTCCTTGTGGTTTAACTTCGTGTACCCTTTATTCATGGAATACGACATCTGAATAAAGTACTCGGTCTCTCCTAATTAATTTCTTAATTTCTTAAAAGAAAACTAACCACCTGGTTACAACATCTACTTTCCAACTTCTTCTTGGGAAAAGATCACTTCTTAGCTAATATGAAATACAGCGTTTGTGCTTACCTTCATTATTTTTGAATGGCTCCAGCACCACATGTCAACACTAAGATGTCAGTTCCTAGATTTGGTTTGGTTTCCAAACACACTGGTTACTGGTTTGTTGGTCCTTCTTTCTCTCTCGACTTTTCTATCTAGCGTTGGTGGAGATTTTAGAAGGTATCTTTTTCAGCATTCACAGCGGCCTTCTACTAGTGACGACGCGTTGTGGTCCGCACAAATAAAAGCGTGAACCGGTAATGGCGGTTTTTATTCTTAGTGTTTTCCCGTTCAAGTTTTTGGCTTTCACGTCGAAAACCTTTTTTTTAAAAACATAACTGTTGTTGTAAAATTAGGATTTTAGAATAGGGGAAAAACCAGCGCTGTTGGGAGGTAAACTAGAATTGATATTCCGGGGAATATTCACGGCGACGTTGACGGCTTGCGAAAAAAAAATGCCACAGGAATATACACAGGGAGGAGATATAGAGTAAATTCAAGAATTACACATAGGGGGAGATATAGAAAAATACAACGATTACACATAGGGGGAGATACAGAGAAATACAAGAATTAGACATAGGGGGAGATGTAGAGAAATACAAGGACTACACATAAAAGGAGATATAAAGAAATACACGGACTAGACATAAGGGGTGATATAGAGAAATGCAAGGACAACACATGGGGGAGATATAGAGAAATACAAGGACTATACATAAGGGAAGATATAGAGAAATAAAGGACTACACACAGGGTGGAGATATAGAGAAATACAAGGTTAACACATAGAGGGAGGTATAAAGAAATACAAGGATTAAACATGGGGGGAGGGGGGTTGTATAAAGAAATACAAGGACTACACATAGAGGGAGATATCGAGAAATATAAGGACTACACATGAGGAGAGGGGATATAGATAAATAGAGAAATAATAGGATACGAATTGGGGGAGATGTAGGGACATTCAAGGACTATACATAGATGGAGATATAGAAAAATACAAGGACTACATATAGGGGGACAAATAGAGAAATATAAGGTTAACACATAGAGGAAGGTATAAAGAAATACAATGACTACACATAGGAGGACATATAGAGAAATACAAGGACTAGACATAAGGGGAGGTATAGAGAAATACAAGGACTACACATAAGGGGAGATATAGAGAAATACAAGGACTACACATAAGGGGAGGTATAGAGAAATACAAGGACTAAAATTAGGGGGAGATATAGAGAAATACAAGGGCTCCAAATTAGGGGAGGATAAAGAAATACAAGGACTACACATAGATGGAGATATTGAGAAATACAATGCCTACATACAGGGGGAGGTATAGATAAATACAAGGATTACACATTGGAGGAGGTATATAGAAACATAAGTGTAATATAATAAAAACGTCCCTACCCTTTCCTAAGCATTGACTCCCTTAAAAATAAACAAACCCTTACAATTACTGTTTAAATATCTTGCTTAATGTAGGAGTAGGTTATTAAAACAGCGATAGACCGACCATGGCACAGCGTAATTTATTTGGCTTTATTTTCTTTCACGTACCTGGCAAGACCGGGACTGATAGAAAAACAAAGGCCCAGTGTAGCCATTTTTGGTCAGTACGACACAAAGAACAGACATGTAAAAGTTTTCCCTTCGGGGAGAAGGCACTTTGCCTTAAAAATATATCACTCTCTGCAACTATTGGTATGTTATATCTACATTATTAAGATGTATTCATGTATTTTTATAAAGTACATATACCAGTGTGTTAATTAAGAATTAGTTAGAATGATAATTCAACAGTTCTTGTAAGTTAGTGTCTGATTTTATTTTTACCAATGAAGCACATATTCTACCACGCTGTAAATTTTCCTAGGTCTTACCATTTCAAATTCTTATGTTAAAATCTTTTATAGGCATTATGAACTTATATCTAACTAATAGTGCTTATAACCTATAAATATGTGTACTGTAGAGTATCAACTCTCATGTCAGAAACTCTTTTCAATTTAGGAAAGACTCCTGATTCATACTTCAAAGAAGAAAACTCGTTTCTGCCAATTTCATAGTCCTATGAAAAATAACTTCTATGCAATGGAACTATATATCCCTATCGATGCTTAGAAATCTGCAAATAATCTATGTACTGTAGAGATTGGACTTTAAAGAAACATTTTCTCAATGTAGGAGCAGACTCTTGATTTCATACTTCACAAGTAGAGAACTGGTGTCTGCCACTTTCAAATATCCTATGTGGTGTAAATTCACTGGTAAGGATGTCTCTGAACTTGTTTTATCCATGCGGGGACATACAAATGATTACGCATATTCCTGACTCTTACTTAGTCAGGGGATAAAATATTTTGCTACATCATAATCTGTAACTTGGAACTATAGTGCTAAATTTTAGTACCATCCTTTTGTTAACAGATTAGTAACCACTCCATATGAGGAGGGACATATAATCATTTCATAAAATAAAGGGAAAAAAGAATAATCTAGTTTGTGGACAAACAAATGAAGAAAATTCAAAACCTAGGCTCCCTGCATCATCATTATGATTATTATGTATGATTATCATGTACTTAATATTAGAGAAATGTACATGTATGTTTTTTTCTGGTATGAGAATTTTCTCTGTTCTGATTGTTACTTTTTACTGTGGGAATATACCTTTTAATGTTACCCTTGGGGGACATGAGGATGTTGATAGAAGAATCCATGTGTTAGTCAGTACTTAAGAAGCCAATGTTGAATAGTCTTGACCTAATGATGATTATAGTGCCGAAAGGAAGACGCGGCATTAGAAACCACAGAGATTCTGTATAGGCTATTCTCTTCAAGTAATGAGAGAGACAATATCAACATGTTGGATGGACAGAATGACTTCACTCATCTAATAGTCCCAGTAACAACAGAACAAAATGTAAGTGAGAAAATACCTTACTCACTATTAAGAGTCAGAATGACTCTACTCAGCAATGAGGGACAGTGGAACGTGGACACCCACTCCTTTCCCCTTCTCCCCTTGTTGTTTTGTATTTTTGTTTGTAATTGTCTTGTGAAAGTTAACACATCACAGTAGGTTAATGCTCATCCCTTTTCTATAGAAGAGAAGTGAGTGGTGGTTTTGGTGGAACTGCATTCCATAACTAGCATCAGGATCCTGGGTTAAAAGCCTGGTGAAGGTGAGTCAGGACTAAATGGCTTAACCATGTTCTGGATCTATAAATACATCGTTTACTGCTGCACTCATAAGCTGCAAAGGCAAGCAAAAGAGATACATACGAAGACAACTGACGGTGTGATTGAGGAAGTCCTATTTTAGTTGGAATATTCAGGATGGACTTCAAGATCTAATAATCTACAAAGATGAAGATCATCAGAGTACTGACAACAGTGTATCGTCTGCGTTACTTCTGAGAAGTATCACCTATGGCCTCATCATTCAACCAAGTCAGTGAAACTGGGACAATCCTTCTACAAGTTACTAAAACTAATAACAGTGAGTAACCTTCAACTGTTGGTTGGATTACCAAGTTAATATCCACAATGGATAAGTCTTCGAAAGAACATCTCACAGCTGCAACAGTCAAACATAAGGTCCCAGCCATGCAACACCAAGTTCTAGCTATGAACACCAACTCAAAATGGGAGAAGACACTGAACCACATAAGCCAATACAACCAAGGTACAAACTTAATATCATCTGAAACATAACTACGAAACCAGATTACCTCAAGATTCCAAACCCTGAACACCATCAGATAAAAGATCATATGAAGCAACTAAATGCCTCTACATCAGCAACAAGAGGAATCATCCAATTGTTTGCAAACCTGTTACTGTGCTAGATTTATTCATCTGTGGATATATGTAGGTATAGATCAATTGTGGCCCTACTTAAAGATACTACCATGAGATGCCTCTCATTCAATTAAAGTTCTACACTGGACTAGATAACAACGACTAATTCCTTGCCGGTCCAATGTCAGCCTAAATGCCATGGGTTATAGACTCGCGACTAGGTGGGTGAAACCTTTGTGTAAGCCAATTTGGTAGTCGGATATTAGAAGCCGAGAAGCTGAATGGACGTCAACTTTTCATCAGACCTGATGATAAAGGGAATTACCTTCTGCAAAGCTTAAGTGGAAATCCTGAAGTATGACCAACCGGAGACACCAAATTTCACAAAAAAGGCGCCGAGCCTAAGGCAACAGAATATTCGTGATGCTAGCCCCAAACGGAGGGGATATATGGTGTGTGATTTTTCAATTCCTGGATTATGGAGTATAAAATAGTCACCAGCCAATTACCAGTGGATAAATATTAGGAACATAACTGAGTGCATTAATTCGGTACCCGGATAATGGGAAAAGGATCTAATCTACAGCAAAGATGAACCCTTAACCGCACACCAGGAGATAAATGACTCTATTAATTAGTTTAATTAGTAATACAAAATGCTGTTTATATGTTGTTGTTTTTTCTGAAGGTAACAGGTCAGTGGTTTTTTTCCAATGAATGGTATGGTAAAGTATTTTGACACCAACTCATTATTTTTTTAATGAGAGAATGGTAAAAGGTGTCAGAACCAATGTTGATATGCTGGGTTCTATGTAATTAGATCATTATTTGCCTTAATTATGAGGGAAAATGAAAGTAGACCCAATTTGTGGTTGTTGTGTTGTTTGTAATGTGAACGCCTGATGCGTCACAAAATGGGACAACAAGGCACTAGATATTGATGACACCAAAACCAGTAGGGGAATTTGGAAGTATCTAAGTTCATCGGCCAAGATATTTTTAAACAGCTTGAAAGGTCAAGCTCTGAACCCGAATTGTTTCGGTTTCCTAAAACTCTACCTCAACTGTCGTTGTTCTGTAGCTTTCTCAGGGTCGGGGAATGCCAGATGTAATGTATACTTTAGGTTAGAGCTGTCAGAAAACAAAACAGGCCACATAGTTTATAGGTGCATACGAGAATCAGAGATAAACGAAAGTTGTCTAGAGACCAAAATGGGTACCGTGGGCTGGCAGATTTATGGCAGTGGGAACGTGCTTGAGCTGAGAAATCTACTTCAAGGAGCATGAACTCAAACAAGGACTATGAACTCAAAAACAAGGTCGTATTGGGGTGAAGGTAGTTAGATTAATAATAAGATGCAAATTGAAGCAGGGTACGCGAAGTACTGATTGGATGACAAGGGACAGCGACGTCACGTGATTCAAGAAAGGCGCCAACTCGAGAAGTAATATATACTTGAGGATCCAGTCAGTTAGAAGAGTCGAGCAGGAGAGAGGACAGTTAATAGTGGACTCCGGGAGCGGCGGGGGCCTGAGCCCTCTTGGGGCAGCCCAAGGAACATAGTAACAGGACTTCAGAAATTGTGGCTAATCCGTGCCCAAGTCTGTATAGTATCTGTAGGAGGAGGAAGTGAAGGAAGACGGACAAGCGCTCATGCTAGAACTCGTCTGAATCACTGATAGGAGTGAGAGCGACTAAGGATCTGTGAACGGAACCTACCCAAGGCAGATAAGCCAAAGAAGGGAAAGACACGCAGAGTCCGAGGGTCGTTAAAGTGCAAGAAAGCCACTTGAGTTAAGAGGACCGCCAGCTAAGGAGACCGCTCGTTCGTTGCAGTAGATGGCTAAACGTCACACAGGACGACCATAGCCAGGGACACTGCGGTTGGAACCACACAGGAGACTAATGTCAAATACAACTGGAAACCGGTGGTGGGATCCACGGCAAACGAGGTTGAAGAGAGCAATCGTATTTCAAATATGGGACCCAGATGATCAACGGGACGGCAGAAGTTGAATGTAAGTTGACATAAGACTTAGACCTAATTAGTTTAATTGTATATTATAATCAGGTATCTTAGTTTAGAGAACTACCGTAGGTGAACTTACCGCGTAATCATGAACGACCGACAAATGTCAGGACTGAATGCGACGTCCTACATATTACCGATATTTAAATGGCCGAAATAGAGTGATGGGAGTCATATTAATCGGTTAGATAAGCAGAGTGTGGATAAACTGTATATGTTCATGTAAACTGAGCCATTAGCCTACAAGATTAATGAGAACTAGGCTAGTGCAAGTGCATGTAAATACGAAGAGATGGCAGTATTGCAAGAATATAGACACAGCGACCAAACACAGCAGACG
Organism: Cepaea nemoralis; assembly: GCA_014155875.1. Classification (NCBI taxonomy): domain Eukaryota; kingdom Metazoa; phylum Mollusca; class Gastropoda; order Stylommatophora; family Helicidae; genus Cepaea; species Cepaea nemoralis. Next base: position 176,056 of record JACEFZ010011063.1, read on the forward strand.
GCAGAAGAAGATAGCCAGGCACTCGCGATCACTAGGTCAACCAGACAATAGGGGCAGGTGAGATCGTTGGCCAGAGACGGGGCGGCACAGGAAAGAATGCGTGTCTTTTGTTAGCTGGACATAGGTGAAAGGAGGTCGCACTTCTGCGGTTGTGTAGCTAAGGTGTAGTTAGGCTAGCCCGGCGTGGTACAGGCAGCGAGTTCAGATCTTCGGGTGAATGGTTAAATACTTAATGTTGGCTGTAGGCGGCGCGTCGGGAAATAGGCGATAATAATATTAGTTAAACATATGTGTTCACAATAAGGTTCTTAATTTATGTTATGGCTAAGATATACTAATACTAGTATAGATAAAGAAGCGATAGGTGTTAAGGAACTTGTAGGTAGTGAAAGACTAATGTTTATTCTCACATAAAACTCACGGGTATTGTTTTATACTGTTTCAGGCATTGCCTGGGTAAAAGGGAGTCGCCCAAGCATACCGGGCATACTTGTCTAAACAGATATCCATCTGAACAAAATAATCCCTGGGTATATGGATTGATGGATCAATCTGTGGATCAATGGGTGTTTGGGCTGAATACATGTACCACTGATAAGCCTACAGGAGAGATAGTTATGAAACAAAGGCCGGTGTAATTCCTAGCTTTAGTCCTTTTACTTCATGCGGTTAGGAGGTGATAGTAGGTAATAATTCCCTAAGCATCCTGGTTGTATAGTTTATTACATTATCTACTCTCCCCCCCCCCCCTTGTGAGCGTCATGCAGTATTCGTGTTGTTTTTTGGAGTCGATTATACATAGATGTGTCTTCAATGCATGTACTGATTACTCTTATGCGATTATGCTGTAGATTGTCACTCTGTTACTGTTCAAGAAGGAAATAAATATACGATTGAGTTGTCCTTTTATTTCGACTTGTCAGTCTGAGGTTGTGTAGATTAGAGTAGTTTAGAGACATTGTGAGGTGGGCTGTACACATCTCTTCTATAACCTTATGACATACACCACGAGACATTGATGGTGCAATAGTAATTAACTATTGTTCTCACGCGGAGACACGAACCTACATCTGTCGTATCCCTTACTCTCATCCTCTTTTTTCTCCTTCTCTCTCTTCATATTTCTTTACTATCAAAGGTAGTGTGTAGTAGGCAGAGTTCGACTGAGGAACGAACTTTTAGGCTTCACACTTATCTTATATCATTTCCCTCAATTCCCTCTTCTTTCTCTCCTCTCTCTCCTCCCTCCCTCTCTCCTTCTTCCTCTTCTTTTCTAGCTGTCACAGTAATAACCTTGTTTTTTTCTGGGGTCACTGGGTACTATATTGTAATAATGCAATGCATCCCATGCCTGTCTGAAAATGCATAGTGTTCATTACACATATATATGTAACTGCAGATCTTGAGTTAATACCTGAACTGTTTGTCCAAAAGTGTTGTGTACATCAAGTAAATGTGGTGTCCAACAGTGGTTGTTTATATGTTGTGAGCAATCAATATCCTGCTAGCACTATAGTAAATTTAAAGGGTGATGAAGTGGGAAGGGAAACCTACACACATATGCCATTGTTTCAAGGATTGAACTCTTTTCTCCTGGGATTTGTGGTAAATATCCCTGATCACCCTGCATTCTAACCAGTGACCAGAGAATCAATAAAACCCCCTAGACATCTTAACAAAATATTCTCAGGAATTAAAATCCACATCCCACATGTGTGGGCATCGTCCGTGAATTTATAACTCATGGTAAACATAACAAATGGTGTATTATTGTGGGTGTATGAATTCAGGGAAAACCTCTCGCAGGTAAATCAAGTCACTTCAGAATGTTATAGTGTTAGTAACAGACCTAATCACTCATTAGTATGAGCTGAGTCAAGTTTTATGTGAACCCATAATGGCTCAGATAAATATAGGTTTTTTTGGTACAAAACTGTTCACAGGTAAAATCTTGATTCTGGAAGATGCATCAGGTAGTTGGTTGTTGGGTATGAGATTTATTTTTAAACTCATATTGTATATCTTATTGATGGGAAACTAAGTCCAGTAATGAACCTCCAGTAGTAAGGTCTCTGGGATGGTAAACTCACATAAGATAGGTAATTCAGTGAATGTTTAGAATTCATAGTCATTCCCATTTGATGTTTGAGGTATGGTTCTACTACTCTGGTATTCTCTTTAAATGGTTTAATAGTGGTGTAGTCATGAACACACTACTATATTATGTATCCATAAGGTTTATGTTCCTAAATATGAATCATGTGTTAATTAACTATTTTGTCATTGATTATCATTGTATTTTCATGTATGATCTGCTTGTATAATTCATGTAATATTGAAATATTACCAAGGCAGCAGAGAGTGATAGACAATTTTATAGATAATTAGGACAGATAAGTTAAAAAATCCAATAAATTTTTTTAAGGGAAAAATTTAATCAACAAATGATGATTCAGTAGGACAGTAAATAATACCTGAGAGATGAATTAAACCAGGGGAAAATAGCAGTAACTAAAGTAAATGAACTAATGGTAAGGCCAAAACCACCACTTGCAAAAATGTAGACATAGTTAATGGAAGGGAAGGAATATTGTAAGAATTTGCAGTATTTAGGGGCACCCTAATTTAATCCTTTTTTTCGTATGACATAACATGCTCTACAACACCGGTAGTAAAGTAAAGTGAATAACTGATGGATACTTAGGAAGAAAAGCCATATAGACACTTATGCTATCCCACCGGCTGATATTGAGTAGTATTAATAACTAACTCAGATGGCCCATATGTTAATAATAGGGTCAAACCAAAATATTCATCTGGTGATTTAAGGGAGCCTGATCAACTCACTTAAAGATCCAACAGAATATAAGGTATTTCTTTAAATTATCCACCCCGATTCCATTATTGATGGTAGCGGAAACAGACCGTATAGGTATGTAGGAGGTATAATTAAAGAATTAACTTAAGAAATTGGAATTTCAAATGAACTTCAGGAGATACCGGAAAAAATCTGTGCTAATCTCTAGTAAGAGACTAAACATTTCAGAAATTGGCTCCTTAACTTTGAAATTTACAGTTTAACCTCATTAAGTGAAATGTTCACTATGAGCAGTCCTCATCAAAAAGAGGAGTGAAACAACTTTTTAGTTAGCGATTAGCTTACGTAAAGTTATTTCAATAATTGCCTAACTAACATTAATATTCTCATAAGGGAAGAATTAAAAAGGGCAAAATAAAGTAGTACAATAGAGGCGCGCGACTCAATTGTATTTTCTTTAAAACTAACCGAGTAACTAAATTCTAGATAATGCTCGAAGCCTACTAATAGGTAGATGAATCAGAAATCAATCGCAAGACGAAACAGATTTCCACATCTCATTTCGGATTTGGATTATATGCCAGCATTACATATTTGAAAGCAGATCCAAACTGACAGTGATTAGCTATCAAGAACTGATATTAATCGGTGAAAGCAACAATTAAATAAACAACTCTTGAAATAGATGCTGTTTATAGATAGGACGAACCCCTTGACGTAAAGAGAGAGGAAACGCCTAAAACTTATACAGTGAACCCATGCTAGAAAAATGGAATATAGCTGTGTAAAAACCAAGCAAATTGGAGCATATAGCTGAAGAATTGCTTGATGTTTACTAGATTAGGAATTTCAATCAGGAATCCAGCTAGTAAATTATATAACAGTTCAAAAATAGACCTTAGTCAATCTAAATAAACCCAGAGTTTCCACGTATTAAACGGATGAAAACAAAACTGGAGAGAAACATTAAGAGTACCTTACCTGTTATCTTGAGGACAAAACTAGGGGAAAGCCAGTATGAGAGGGATCTACAGATATAATAGTAATTTTACAAAGACTAGTAATTCACATCCATAACTGGAAGTGAACCAGCAACTTGATTGTCTGGAAGACTCACAGGAACCATAAAAGGGGCTTTTAACTTCTCACTGAACTGATTATATAAAGTAGGAGACAGTACGCCTGAACCTACATACCAATGTATGTTGCCAAGTTGAAATAGTCCAAAAAGCGGGAGGGAGGCAGACGACGATCAATGTACGCCAAGCGACGCAAAATTGCTCGTTATTCAACACCAAAGCAACAAATACAGAGTGAAACTCAAACACATCAGCTTAGAATTACTAATAAGGATTCTAGCGTAAAATAGATCTAGGTTAGAAGGAAAAGCAGTGAGAGTAAGCTAAGAATTAACTCAGTCTGACAGATTCATGTTCCCCGTAATATTCGGTTCAGAACGGAAATCTAGAAAAGTTGGACCGTTGGTTACATATTAGACGAGATTCTCGGGGTAAACCCGCAAGAGAAAGGGACACCACTCTAATCAGTAGTTATTAAAACTGATCGGAAAAATCCCATACGTGACTAATAACCCAAACACAGCATGTGTTGGATGAAAATGTATTCAACGGGAACCATCTTTAGCTTCCTTTAAATATCAGATCTATAGTTAAAACAAACGTCTAACTTACAGGGAGACGGGCGAGTTTAATATGCTATCAGTAGACGCAGAATTAACCGTTGGTTTTAACATAATCTCAAGATTGATAATCTAATGAGAGAGAAATCAAGCTGGTATATATCCCAACTAGTCATGCTTAAGTTAGCAGTGGTTACACGTAGACCATAAATGAACTACAAGGAGAGAAGAGACTTTCTGCTGGGAAAAGAATCTGAGGGGAGTGGACGCACAAAACCCAGAATCAGCAAAATGCAGATGTTAGGTTTCTTAATAACCCATGTAGAAGTACTCAGGACTTTCTCCAGTTCTTAAAGCCAGACTAAGTATATTGGGAAAAGAAATTCAGCAAATGATCTCATATGAACAGTATCATCAGGCTATTGCAAGCTTAATGATGATATGTCAATTGCTTCAAAAAGTCGGTTTGATGCAGACAAACTAGTACTTGAAAGTAACAAATTATCAGATAACCACTCATATTTCAAACAATAGCTGACAACAGTGGAGAGGGTGCTACACTCTTTCACTAAAAGAGAATAATCCTTTAAGGTTATGCCAGTTGTCGTGACTAAAAGAAAATGGACGTGGCTCTGATTATATAACATAGGGAAGTAATGCAAGAAATTAATAAGGAATGGAGACTAGGTGAGTCAATGTAAAGACGGAAATTGTAGAGTACTACTTGACCATTTATTTTCTGAAAGAAATCAATGGCTTAAATGGGGGAGGCGTGTAATATAATAAAAACGTCCCTACCCTTTCCTAAGCATTGACTCCCTTAAAAATAAACAAACCCTTACAATTACTGTTTAAGTAACTTGCTTAGGTAGGAATAGAAATAAAACAGCGATAGACCTGACCAGTGGCACAGCGTAATTTATTTGGCTTTATTTTCTTTCACGTACCTGGCAAGACCGGGACTGATAGAAAAACAAAGGCCCAGTGTAGCCATTTTTGGTCAGTACGACACAAAGAACAGACATGTAAAAGTTTTCCCTTCGGGGAGAAGGCACTTTGCCTTAAAAATATATCACTCTCTGCAACTATTGGTATGTTATATCTACATTATTAAGATGTATTCATGTATTTTTATAAAGTACATATACCAGTGTGTTAATTAAGAATTAGTTAGAATGATAATTCAACAGTTCTTGTAAGCTAGAGTCTGATTTTATTTTTACCAATGAAGCACATGTTCTACCACGCTGTAAATTTTCCTAGGTCTTACCATTTCAAATTCTTATGTTAAAATCTTTTATAGGCATTATGAACTTATATCTAACTAATAGTGCTTATAACCTATAAATATGTGTACTGTAGAGTATCAACTCTCATGTCAGAAACTCTTTTCAATTTAGGAAAGACTCCTGATTCATACTTCAAAGAAGAAAACTCGTTTCTGCCAATTTCATAGTCCTATGAAAAATAACTTCTATGCAATGGAACTATATATCCCTATCGATGCTTAGAAATCTGCAAATAATCTATGTACTGTAGAGATTGGACTTTAAAGAAACATTTTCTCAATGTAGGAGCAGACTCTTGATTTCATACTTCACAAGTAGAGAACTGGTGTCTGCCACTTTCAAATATCCTATGTAGTGTAAATTCACTGGTAAGGATGTCTCTGAACTTGTTTTATCCATGCGGGGACATACAAATGATTACAGCATATTCCTGACTCTTACTTAGTCAGGGGATAAAATATTTTGCTACATCATAATCTGTAACTTGGAACTATAGTGCTAAATTTTAGTACCATCCTTTTGTTAACAGATTAGTAACCACTCCATATGAGGAGGGACATATAATCATTTCATAAAATAAAGGGAAAAAAGAATAATCTAGTTTGTGGACAAACAAATGAAGAAAATTCAAAACCTAGGCTCCCTGCATCATCATTATGATTATTATGTATGATTATCATGTACTTAATATCAGAGAAATGTACATGTATGTTTTTTTCTGGTATGAGAATTTTCTCTGTTCTGATTGTTACTTTTTACTGTGGGAATATACCTTTTAATGTTACCCTTGGGGGACATGAGGATGTTGATAGAAGAATCCATGTGTACGTCAGTACTTAAGAAGCCAATGTTGAATAGTCTTGACCTAATGATGATTATAGTGCCGAAAGGAAGACGCGGCATTAGAAACCACAGAGATTCTGTATAGGCTATTCTCTTCAAGTAATGAGAGAGACAATATCAACATGTTGGATGGACAGAATGACTTCACTCATCTAATAGTCCCAGTAACAACAGAACAAAATATAAGTGAGAAAATACCTTACTCACTATTAAGAGTCAGAATGGCTCTACTCAGCAATGAGGGACAGTGGAACGTGGACACCCACTCCTTTCCCCTTCTCCCCTTGTTGTTTTGTATTTTTGTTTGTAATTGTCTTGTGAAAGTTAACACATCACAGTAGGTTAATGCTCGTGTTGTATTCTTTGTCATCCCTTTTCTATAGAAGAGAAGTGAGTGGTGGTTTTGGTGGAACTGCATTCCATAACTAGCATCAGGATCCTGGGTTAAAAGCCTGGTGAAGGTGAGTCAGGACTAAATGGCTTAACCATGTTCTGGATCTATAAATACATCGTTTACTGCTGCACTCATAAGCTGCAAAGGCAAGCAAAAGAGATACATACGAAGACAACTGACGGTGTGATTGAGGAAGTCCTATTTTAGTAGGAATATCCAGGATGGACTTCAAGATCTAATAATCTACAAAGATGAAGATCATCAGAGTACTGACAACAGTGTATCGTCTGCGTTACTTCTGAGAAGTATCACCTATGGCCTCATCATTCAACCAAGTCAGTGAAACTGGGACAATCCTTCTACAAGTTACTAAAACTAACAACAGTGAGTAACCTTCAACTGTTGGTTGGATTACCAAGTTAATATCCACAATGGATAAGTCTTCGAAAGAACATCTCACAGCTGCAACAGTCAAACATAAGGTTCCAGCCATGCAACACCAAGTTCTAGCTATGAACACCAACTCAAAATGGGAGAAGACACTGAACCACATAAGCCAATACAACCAAGGTACAAACTTAATATCATCTGAAACATAACTACGAAACCAGATTACCTCAAGGTTCCAAACCCTGAACACCATCAGATAAAAGATCATATGAAAGCAACTAAATGCCTCTACATCAGCAACAAGAGGAATCATCCAATTGTTTGCAAACCTGTTACTGTGCTGGATTTATTCATCTGTGGATATATGTAGGTATAGATCAATTGTGGCCCTAGTCACAGATACTACCATGAGATGCCTCTCAGTCAATTAAAGTTCTACACTGGACTAGATAACAACGACTAATTCCTTGCCGGTCCAATGTCAGCCTAAATGCCATGGGTTATAGACTCGCGACTAGGTGGGTGAAACCTTTGTGTAAGCCAATTTGGTAGTCGGATATTAGAAGCCGAGAAGCTGAATGGACGTCAACTTTTCATCAGACCTGATGATAAAGGGAATTACCTTCTGCAAAGCTTAAGTGGAAATCCTGAAGTATGACCAACCGGAGGCACCAAATTTCACAAAAAGGGCACCGAGCCTAAGGCAACAGAATATTCGTGATGCTAGCCCCAAACGGAGGGGATATATGGTGTGTGATTTTTCAATTCCTGGATTATGGAGTATAAAATAGTCACCAGCCAATTACCAGTGGATAAATATTAGGAACATAACTGAGTGCATTAATTCGGTACCCAGATAATGGGAAAAGGATCTAATCTACAGCAAAGATGAACTCTTAACCGCACACCAGGAGATAAATGACTCTATTAATTAGTTTAATTAGTAATACAAAATGCTGTTTATGTGTTGGTTTTTTTCTGAAGGTAACAGGTCAGTAGTTTTTTCCAATGGTATATATATGGTATAGTATTTTGACACCAACTCATTATTTTTAAAATGAGAGAATGGTGAAAGGTGTCAGAAATAAATGTTATGTTGGGTTCTATTTAATTAGATCATTATTTGCCTTAATTATGAGGGAAAATGAAAGTAGACCCAATTTGTGGTTGTTGTGTTGTTTGTAATAACCTTGTTTTTTTCTGGGGTCACTGGGTACTATATTGTAACTAATGCAATGCATTCCCATGCCTGTCTGAAAATGCATAGTGTTTATTACACATATATATGTAACTGCAGATCTTGAGTTAATACCTGAACTGTTTGTCCAAAAGTGTTGTGTACATCAAGTAAATGTGGTGTCCAACAGTGGTTGTTTATATGTTGTGAGCAATCAATATCCTTCTAGCACTATAGTAAATTTAAAGGGTGATGAAGTGGGAAGGGAAACCTACACACAGATGCCATTGTTTCAAGGATTGAACTCTTTTCTCCTGGGATTTGTGGTAAATATCCCTGATCACCCTGCATTCTAACCAGTGACCAGAGAATCAATAAAACCCCCTTAACAAAATATTCTCAGGAATTAAAATCCACATCCCACAATAAGTATACCACATAAGGGGAGGTATGGAGAAATACAAGGACTACACAAAAGGGGAGATATATGGAAATGCATGGACTACACAGGGGGAGATATAGAGAAAAACAAGGCCTATACATAGGGGGAGACATTGAGAAATACAAGGCCTACACATTGGTGGAGGTATAGAGAAATACAAGGACTACACATAGGCTGGGGTATAGAGAAATACAAGGACTACACATAAGGGGAGGTATAGAGAAATACAAGGACTAAAATTAGGGGGAGATATAGATAAATACAAGGACTAGACATAACGGGAGATATAGGGAAATGCAATAACTACACATGGGGGAAGATATAGAGATATAACGACTACACATAGGAGTTAGTTAGTAAGTTAGTTAGTTAGTTAGTTAGTTAGTTAGTTAGTTAGTTAGTTAGTTAGTTAGTAGTTAGTTAGTTAGTTAGTTAGTTAGTTAGTTAGTTAGTTAGTTAGTTAGTTAGTTAGTTAGTTAGTTAGTTAGTTAGTTAGTTAGTTAGTTAGTTAGTTAGTTAGTTAGTCGACAGATCATCCTCATTGCACATCGAACCATTCAGTCCATAAGTGCTCGGATCCCCTCCTCAGCAAATCCCGCAGCGTGTAGCGGCTAACGACACCAGTTCTGTGTTGGTTTATCAGTCTTCTTTGGCTTCTTGCGTAGTGTTCTCGTCTGGCCACCCCTATTTTAATTTGCTGTTCTCGCAGTCTGGCCATGGTTGTAGATTCGCAGTCATCACTTGGTTCTCGCAAAAGTCTTACTTCTCGTAGAGCATTCAGAATGTCAGCCTGGTTCACGGCGCGCCCGCCCTCCACAGTAGCGTTACTTGCGAGATTGTCAGCCCGCTCATTCCCTTGTACTCCCGCATGCCCTGGCACGAAGATGAAACTAATCTTTGCCAGCCGAGACCACTCCAGAGACAGCAACCATTCTCTTCGGATCCACCCCCCCCATCTCTATCCTCTGGAGCATGTTCATTGAGTCGCTAAGGAAACATGCCCTAGTGAATGTCTGTGTCTCGAGCCATGTTATTGCTTTACTTACTGCCATGACTTCCATAGTCAGGCTACTTGTGGTCTCAGCAAAAGCACCAGAGTCCTCCTTCACAATTCTCCCTCCGGCCTGAGCCGTAAAGGCCCATGAGCTTCTCACATGTCGGACGACCGACCCATCTGTGTAAATGACAGCATCACCGTCTAGCGAATTCTCGAAAATCAACGCTTGTACTTCCGCCTCCACAGCTGCCGGGTTTTCTTGTCTGCATTTTCTGTCTAGTTGGATGCAAACTGAAAAGGATGTGCAGAAATCTGTTGGCACTTGTACCCACTCCTCGCCAGGTTCTAAGTCCTCAAGTGAACACACCTGTTGAAGAATGTCTTCGGCTTGACCCATCCACGACCGTCCTCTTTTTAACCTGCTGCCCTTCACCTTCATAATTTCACTATGCAGTGGATGTTGTGTGTTTGCGTTAACTCTGAGGTAGGCGCGAGCTCTGCAGACTTGTATTCTGTCTTCAATGGTTGGAAAATCAAGAAGGTAGCGCATCGCCCTGCATGCTGTATCTCTTGTACATCCAAGAATAATGCGCATAGCTTCATTCTGTATCCTTTCCATCCTTTCTATCTGTTTACGGCTGAGAGTCAGGATTGCCATCGCATACTCAAAAACAGACATTACCAGCCCTTCGTATAGAAGACATAGATGGCGCTGCTCACAGTGTGCAGCCGCCATCACCCACATCGCAGCCAACCCCCGCTTGGCCTTTGTTATCACCTGGTCTATGTGCTCATTATAAGCAAGGCTTCGATCAAACCGTATCCCCAGGTAATTCATTGCCTGCGTTCTTTCCACCGTCTCTGAACACAGATTTACAGTTGGTGTTGGAGTGTTGACAATATGATTATTCAACGAGAACCAAGTCACTGTTGCCTTTGTTGGGTTGACCATTGCCCCAGCCTCAACACACCAAGTACTTATGCGATTGAGTTCGGTTTGTAGTTCCACAGCAACCTGATCTCTATCCTTACCCTGGCGATACACTAAAACATCGTCGGCATATGACAATGTCCTACCAGGTCCAGTGATCTGCTCACTGGTGATTCTCACAGTGTAGGCGTTGAACAGTACCGGAGATAATGGTGATCCCTGTGGTAGGCCAGGATATATTGTTGTTGGTTCCGACGTCCAACTGCCACATCTAAAAACTGCTTTCCTTTGGAAGAGGGCTGCAGCGATCCAACTAAGGAGGAATGGACTTATTTTGAGTTCAAGAAGCTGAAGCATTAAAAAATCCAATGGTACTCTGATGTACGCGTCCTCAAGATCAATCGCTGCAGCAAAGGTTTCAATGCCTGAGTGGAAACCTTCATAGACATCATGGGCAAAAACTGCTGCATTGGTCCAGGTTTCTCTTTTTGGACTATACCCACCCAGGGTAGGTGGGAAAACACCTTGCTTCTCTAGCTGGCTTGATATTTTCCTGGCAATTAACTTCTCCAGCAGCTTGCCTATTGTATTCTGCATGGTTATAACTCGATATCCCTGAATTTTTGTGTGGTCTTTGCCAGGCTTCGGCAAGGGAATCAGATAGCTGTGTAACACTCCTCCTTGATGCTAGCACTTCCTATACTGTTGTTGTACAGTTCCTCTAGCTCGTTGTCGGTACACCTATTGATGTCGTTGTATCTTATGCCATCTTATTGTGGCCACACCACAACACCATATCAGGGACAGAAAACCTCACCCAGATGATGTGTCTCTCAGGCCAAGTGTCGACTTCCTCAGATAGCTCGTGGACAATCAGGATGCTTGGTCCTCAATATTGGAAAACAGTCCAATATTGAACATCGATCCAACACACACAGTGTAACTACTCTGTTCATAAAAGTTCTGTGATCAGAGAATCCTAAAATTATTGTTACTGTCACTTTGGAAAATCTAAATGTTAGTATTTCACTTGTTGTAAGAATTCCCCAATGTTAACACACAAGGTTACTGTTCCAGGTATTTATATTTACTAGTGTTCCTGGTACATGTGTTATTTTCAGTGTCGTGAATTTAATGTGATGTAAACTATCACTTAATAAACACCTTTTTATAATAATAATTTCCTGCTCAGCAGAGGCCAGGTTCCTGCAGACCATCTGGGTTATGGGCCCAGTGCAAAAGCTTCTCAGTAAACTCTGCTTTCACTACTCGAGCCATGACTTTCTATGACTTTGTTGCTAGCTTCTTGGTAGAATAACGTGGAGCAATCGAGTGGAACTTGTTGAATAGAGAACACACCTGGTGAGAGCAACCGGATTCTGACCTTTATTAGGTGAGTGAAGGCCTTCGGCCGCACTCAGAAAAAATAACAGAGAACCAAACTCTGTCATAAGGCCGAGGAGCTTATCACTTCGGTCTGAGTCATGGTAAGACAAGTAAAGACTAAAGGAAACGGGTAAAAACCCAGCAGATGCCCTAATGGAAGATCCTATCATTTCACATTCCCTCAATTCCCCCCCCCCCCCCAACCATCCTCAATCTCTCTAAATATTATCCCACTACATTGTCCTTAACTCACTGAGTTAAATGATATATCACACAAGCTAGTTTAAGCTACACAATAGGCTACTAGTGCCCACGCTCTTATAATACGTTTTATCACCGCACAGTACTGCACTCTATTCCTAAGAATAATCTAAGTTAGATATGATTAATAGAATACCATATAGTTATTCCTGTTGTAGATGGAGACTATGAAATCACAGGCTGGATCGATGTCCGCCGATATACATCAACAATACTCACTATAGTCTCTCTATAGAAACAACAAGGAATATCGCACACATCCGTAGCGCTTCACAACTTTTGGTCGACTAACCCAAAAGTTGTTTACTTCACTGTTTTTATACTGGGTATAAATGACGTCACAAACTGTCAAGACACTAGACAGTCTAGAATCCATTTTTCTCCCTCCTGTTTAGAGTGGGTGGAAACAACTCGCCGTCTATTTTGCTTTCATTTGGGAACCTGTTTCCCGTACAACAAAAAGTCTTGCCCGCCTGTGAACCAGAGAATACTTTCCCCACAACACAAGTTCTAGCTGACTTCTGACCAGACATTCCGTCTATCACATCAAAGGCTGGCTGCCGCCTTGCAGACGGATGGCGCTATAGTCCCTCCTCGAGCAACAACATATTAAAGAAACTGCCGACTGTGTGTAGACATTTGGCGCAGCTTTCTGTCATCGATGGAAACCTTCAAATGTTTAATGTGACAAGAGGTTACAAATAGATAAACGAGGACAAGGGAAGAATGACATATGACATAACAGCTGCACCCATATGCCCCCTTTCCAACCGCCCTCCCCATGAGCCCCATCCTTTCCGTGTGCTGACTCTACCAACAATAGCAAGAGATCTGGATGCACGGCCCTGAGGCCACAGAAACATCGCACAAGTATCGCACTAATATCCCACAGATATCCCACAGATAACGCACACATATCGCACCGATAACGCACACATATAGCACAGATAACGCACATATAACGCACAGATATCCCACATATATCGCACAAGTATCTCACAGATATCACATAGATATCGCACGGATATAGCACAGATATCGGACAGATAACACACACACATATCGCACAGACACAGACAAGGCCGCCCAGACACCACCGACCCATAAAGCCAGATTACGTCAGATTTACGACCACACGGACCAGGAGCAGACGGCATAAGTAGCACTATTTGCCAGAGAGTGCGGATCATAGTGGACATTGTCTGCATTATAATACCGGATACACAAGTGTGTGTGTGTGTGTGTGTGTGTGTGTGTGTGTGTGTGTGTGTGTGTTGTGTTGTGTGTGTGTGTGTGTCTGTGTCTTGCCAGACATTTCTCCAGGGAACACGTATTTGTGTGTAGGTTTGGGAGAATTTTGGTTATTGAGAGATGGAAGCGTTGACGGAGGGAGAGAAAGAACGAGAGCAATGGAGAAACATCAACACAGAGAAAGAGGAATACGCAGAGATAGAAATATGAAAGGACAAAACCACTCATAGAAACATAGAGGGTGAAACAGACACACCGTGAGAGAGATATACTGATAGATAGAAACACTGAGAGATAGAAACATGTTAATTCAGAAATATGATTAGATAAAACATGGAGAGATAGAAACATAGAGAGATAGAAACATGGAGAGATAGAAACATGTAAATACAGAAATATGATTAGATAGAACATGGAAGGCTAGAAACATGGAGAGATAGAAAGATGGAGACAGAGAAACATAGAGAGATAGAAACATGTAAATACAGAAATATGAGTAGATAGAACATGGAGAGATAGAAACATGGAGAGATAGAAACATAGAGAGATAGAAACATGTAAATACAGAAATACGAGTAGATAGAACATGGAGAGATAGAAACATGGAGAGATAGAAACATGGAGAGATAGAAACATGGAGAGATAGAAACATAGAGAGATAGAAACATGTAAATACAGAAATACGAGTAGATAGAACATGGAGAGATAGAAACATGGAGAGATAGAAACATGGAGAGATAGAAACATGATTAGATAGAACATGGAAGGATAGAAACATGGAGAGATAGAAACACTGAGAGCCAGAAGCACAGAGAAAGAAATATTGTGATATAGAAACACTGAGAGATAGAAACATGGAGAGATAGAAACAGTGAGAGATATAAACATGGAGAGATAGAAACAGTGAGAGATAGAAACATGGAGAAATAGAAACACTGAAAGATAGAAACATAGAGAGATAGAAACACTGAGAGATTGTAAGATCGAGAGATACAAACACTGAGAGATAGAAATATTGAGAGATAGAAACATGGAGAGATAGAAACATAAAAAGGTAGAAACACTGAGAGATAGAATCACAGAGACAGAAACACTGAGAGATAGACACGTGGAGAATTAGACACGTGGAGAGATAGAAACATGGAGAGATAGGAACAGGCAAAGATAGAAACAATGAGATATAGAAGCACTGAGAGATAGACACATTGAGAGTTAGAAACACCGAGAAATAGAAATACTGAGAGATGGAAATACATAGAGATAGAAACACTGAGAGATAGACACATGGAGAGATAGAAACACTGAGAGACAGACACATGGAGAGTTAGAAACACTGAGAAATAGAAATACTGAGAGATGGAAATACATAGAGATAGAAACATTGAGAGATGGAAATACATAGAGATAGAAACACTGAGAGATAGACACATGGAGAGATAGAAACACTGAGAGATAGACACATTGAGAGTTAGAAACACTGAGAAATAGAAATACTGAGAGATGGAAATACATAGAGATAGAAACACTGAGAGATGGAAATACATAGAGATAGAAACACTGAGAGATAGACACATGGAGAGATAGAAACACTGAGAGACAGACACATGGAGAGTTAGAAACACTGAGAAATAGAAATACTGAGAAATAGAAATACTGAGAGATAGAAACACTGAGAGATAGAAACACTGAGAGATAGAACGAACGAACGAACGAACGAACAAACTTTATTTTCAAAGGGTTAAGAATTGGGCACGCAGGCCAGTCTAACATTCTGCCCTTCTATCACTCTCATTCATACATTATTTCATTTACACATCATTCAAGGCTAACAAAGAACAGCAACAATATAAAAGATATGCATTATAAAGGCAATGGCAAAATGCGAACATCAAAGCTACACGACACAATAATATTAGATAATGGTCTGACACTTGTTATTAGCCATGTGGAATATACTAGCCTACAAAAAGGGGACTGGCTGTTATACTAGGGTTTTGTTATTATTATTATTATCTCTATTATTAAGGGGGAAGGTAATCCTTATTGAGACAGTGTTCGAATAATTTGCGATTATATGAATAGGGATTGGTGATGTCTTTGATTTCTTGTGGAAGATTGTTCCACAGCTGAGCTGCAGAGTACGTTAAGCTTGTTTTGTATAAGTCAATCCTAGGCTTCGGAATGTGTAGTATATTTAAACGTTTACTGTGTCTAGCATTATATTTAAATATATATATTTGGGGAATTCCGATGCAGGATTTTGTGAATTAGTTTAGCTTTATTGAAAAGCAGGCGTTTGCGGAATGGTAGTAACTGAAGGCGTTTATACAGGCTAGGATTGTCAGATAAATGTTTGCTATAAATTACACTCATGGCCCGTTTCTGGAGTGAGTAAAGTCGCTTGGTGTTTGAATTAGAAAAACCGTCCCAGATTGTAGAGCAGTAGTCAAAGTGTGTCTGTATATGAGAAGTGTAGAATAGTTTCCCTGTGTCCTCATCAATGAAGTTTTTAATTTTGGCGAGGTGGTAGACTTTATTCGCTGTTTGTTTAATGAGCGCTTGAACGTGGGAATTAAAGGTTAGGTTTCTATCAATGATTAGGCCTAATGTTTTGTGCTCAATTACACTTTCTACTGGCATTTTATCGATGTGAAGTTGAAGTGATGTGTGTGAGCTTAGAGTTTGAAGTCTTTGTCTGGTTGTTAATAACATAGCTTTTGGTTTAGTGATGTTAATTTGCATACGGTTTGAATAGCTCCACCTAACTACATTATTTAATTCTTGTTGTAAAGACGACTCCAGTAAAATACAGTTTTCAGCGTTTGTGTACACTGTACAGTCATCTGCAAATAGATCGCAGGACGAAGAAAGATGCAAAGATAGATCGTTAATATATGGCAAATAATAGAGGGCCAAGAATAGAGCCTTGCGGTACTCCAATATTGAAGGTAGTGGTTTGAGACAGAGATTTATTATGTGATACTACTTGCTTTCTGTTTGATAGAAAAGATGATATTAGAGTGACTACGTTAGGGCGAATTTTCATTGTCTCAAGTTTTTAATTAAAATAACATGGTCTATCATATCAAATGCTTTCTTGAAATCAATAAACACAGTTCCACATAGACTGCTGTTGTTTATATTCTGGTGCCAATTTTCTATCATGTTTGTTAGGGCCGTATGGCAAGAATATTTTGGTCGAAATCCTGATTGGCTGTCAACAGTAAGCTTGTTGCGAACTAAATTCTGTAATGTTACTTTATGGATGTGTTTTTCTAGTGGCTTAGATAGTGATGATAGTAAGGAAATGGGTCTGTAATTGTTCGGGAGACCATTGTCCAATGAACCAGTTTTAAGAAGAGGGTGCACTTTAGCGATTTTGAGAGCTGATGGAAAATGGCCTTTGGTGAGACACTGATTATATACATAGGTTAGTGATGTACAGATCACTGGCGCAGCACAACGGAGAATCCGGTTGCTGATTCCATCTAACCCAGATGAGGTTGTGTTTTTTAGGTTACTGAGGTAAGTGAATACTTCATAGATTGTCATTAGCGGTATGTCGGAAAGAATATCGCGGGAGCATCTATTCTCGCAAAACGATGACAATAAAGATAAGTTGCAAGGAGAATTAGGTATTGAAGCCTTCAACTGGTCTATGACAGTTTCAAAAAAATTACTGAATTGGTCGCATGTAATATGATTTGATGGTAAAGAATTTTGGAAGTTATACTTGTTTGTCAAGGTGTTAATTGCCTTTCATATATCCTTACTATTTGTTTTATCCATTACTAAGTTCTTAAAGTAATTTTTCTTTTCCCGTCGTATGTTATATTGAACTTTGTTTCTAAGAGTACGGTATGCACTGAGATCCCGCTTTTTATGTGCTTTATCTCTGTCTCTCATAATTTCAAGTATTTCCTGGGTGATCCAAGGTGGCTTGACGTGGTGGTTTACTCGAACTTCCTTGACTGGCACATGTCTATCAAAAAACATCAATAAAGGTTTTCATCCAAAATTCCAGAGCATCATCTGGGTCAAGAAGCTGATAAACATTGTCTAGAGGTGAACTGAGCAAGTCGTGTAAAATGCGTTTTGATTGAAATTTTTGTAATTTCTATATTTTACACTTATGTGTTTATGTTTAGGAGTTTTAATTCCTTTTTTAGACCATGTGCAGCATATTGGGTAGTGATCGCTCATTGCACAATTGGGTACGGTGCATTCTATGATGTTGTCTGAGCAAGTTACATAAATGTGATCTATGACTGTTGAAGATGACTTTGTTACTCTTGTAGCTTGTTGTACTATTTGTTGGAAATTGTATGATGCAATTATATTTCCCCATATTATGTTGGATTTGTTGGTGTCAATGTTAAAGTCTCCGAGTAGTATAATCTCCTTCCCGGAAGCGAAAACCACATCCATCATGGTAGTGAAGTTTTCGTACCAGACGTGTCCAGCACTGGGATTTCGATAGAGGTAGCCAATTATCAGGGGTGTGCGGTTTTGAAGTTTTAGCTCTAACAAAATACATTCTATTTCGCAAGTTTCAAAGTCTAGCCTACGGTGAGCATTTAGTAAATTAGAAACATAGGTTACTATGCCTGTCTCTTGTTTCCTACAGGGATCCCTTCTAATAACTTTGTACCCTTTAATAGAGATGTCCTCATCTGAAATGTTATCATTAAGCCTACTTTCACTAAGGCCGAATAAATGAAAATTTTGATTAAGAATAGAAGATAACTCTGGTAGCTTGTTAAATAAGCTGCAAATGTTTAAGTGTCCAATGCGTATTCCTGACTTATTGAGCCAGTGTTGCCACTTCTCAGACATTTCATCCATGAAGAAAGTGTAAATTAGTCAAAGTTAAGCAAAAATACAAGATTATAAAAAAAATCACAATTACATTAATTTACAAAATATCAGTAATACAAATCGATAAGTAAATGACAATATTATAACGATATAACTAGTTAGACCAACGAATATAATGCAAACAAGGAACAACACGAATTAAAGAACATACAACAAATAATTAACCTGAAAAAAAAACTACTTCACAAGCTAAGTAACCAACTGTTATCCAAAAGAATCAATAAATGACTATACAAGTCAATGTCTCTGTTTAAAGCGGGGAGTGAAGACCCCCTCACTCAGAGTATAAACGCGATAAAAAGTATTGTAAATGATATCTAACTAAGTGTCAATCTCTGTGACTTCAATACGAGTCAATGTTTACAGCCACGTACAATCTAATACGTTGCTATTATGCGCATAAACTTTCTATGAGAGGCTCTTTCTGGTACCGAGATCCGGTGCTGCTGTGTGCTGAATTGCTAATAAATACCAGGCTGTGTTGGTCCTTGGTACAGCGACATCATAAGTGCCTGACGAAGTGAAGCTGGGCTAAACCGTGTGAGGTATAACAAATCTGGGTTACAATGGAATGGATACTGTTGATTTCTCACGGGTGTGCAACGACTTCCAACTACAGGTTCTGATTCGTGGCTAACAGGAGGCTGTGGTGGCACGTTGTTGTTGCTACTGGATTGATCCTTGCTGTGGGGAAGAGGGAACGTATCTTCATAATTATCACCCTCCTGTTTGAAAGAGGGCGTATTGTTCGGAATTGGTGTGGTGGAAATGTTCCGTCTGGCTTGGATATCAGGTGCCGTGGTTATGAGTGGTCTGCTCTCTTCTGGCCTATTTGTACTTGATGTGGCGGCAGTATGTCGTCTGGCTTGAGTTTGAGGTGGTGTAGCTATAAGTGTTCTACGCGATCCGGTACTGGATGTAGGTTGTGTACGTTCTGGGTATTTAATATTTTTGGCGAGCAAGCTGGTGCCCAATATAGACAAATGTACTTGATCTATGAAGTAAACACCGGTGTGTTGTTGATGAACTGTATGTTGTTGTGAGAACAAAATTTCTGCAATATGTTGTTATTTATGTCAGCTAGACGACGCTGGAATCCATAACTCGGTGATATGATGGAGGAGAAGAAAATGGACGATTTAGGAAAAGTGTGACGTAATCCGTTCAAGAGCGCCAGCAGTTTAGATGTTGTGATTTGCTGGTTGTTCATGGTGTCATTGATACCAATATGAACGCTTGCCTTTTTTACGTTAAGATTTACAGCCAACCTCCTAATCTTGTCTGTTAGCCGGTCAACACCAGCCTCAGGCAATGAAATTATGGAAACAATGTCTTTGTCTGTAGTGGCCATCCGGTCGCTGTATAGACCTTTAATTAGAGAGTCGCCTATTATAATGTGTGTACATTCGGGTCGTGCTGTCTGCATATGTTGGTTGTCAGTACGCCTTACATGTTGTTTCTCCCATTTAGCAGCAGTCAGTACGTCTCCATGTGACTCTCCCTGTGTTTCCTGGAGGCGTGTGTTGTCTGTTGGCAGTGCACTATAGCACTGTACGTTTTCTGACGAATTTTCTTGAAGCACTTCGAATCTGTTGCTTATTTTTACACCAATGGGATAGACTGCTTGTAGCGTTTTATCTTCCTCTGCACGTTGAGGTTTTTTCGCGTCTTGTTGTGTTATTTGTATTTGGTGAAACTGGGCTTCAAGATTCTCCGAATTTGATACAGCTGCTTGGGAGTTACACGCTTGTCCAGTTGAGTTGGTGGTGGACTCGTGCTGTAAAGTTTCTATTGTTTTTCTTAGCAACATATTTTCCTCTCTCAGGAGCGTGATTCCTTATTTGAGAGCAGTGTAGTCACTGCTGGTCTTGCTATTAGCTGCAATGTTCGCTGTAACAGTAGCAGTGAGCGCCTTTAAGGATTGCTCTATTACCTCAATGCGCCTATGACAATCGCACGATTGTCCATTGATAGTTGGCGTGTTATCTAAGGCTGGTATTTCTTCTGCTACTCTTACATTGGTCTCAACGTTGTTTTGGAGGTGCTCCATTGGATATTCAATGACCAAGAGTACTGATTGGGTAGCTGACCTCGTGTGGATGGTATTGTCCTGTTCATTCATTGTATGTGTTAGTTGAGAAACATTGTCTGCTGTGATGTCCACATCTGTAGTTGTGGGCTGTGTAGATTCTGAGTCCTCACTCGAGACGAGCATGTTGATGATATCTTGTGTCTTTGATATGTCTCTACTCGTGAATGTAAGTATTGAGTTCTCCAGCTCGACAAAGTCTAATTTTAGCCAAGAGTTAATGTATGTCTTCAACGCTGCCCTGAGCTAGTAACTTGTTCTTCGAATGATATAAGTGTATTGTAAGGACTGGCGTCGTAATCAGATCTTCCATGTAGGCCCCGCTTCTATCTTGTCTGTGTTGGATTCGTTCAGGCTTGTAATAATTGATGAGGCACGTTCGAAATGCCTCATAATGAAGTGTATTGTTAAAGGATACTGTAACACATTGGCCAGAGTTGGTGTGTTGGACGACTCGGCCGACTGGATTCGCACACCTGGCTAGTGTTTGGTCTTCACCGCCTTCTCTTTGTTTATTGTGTATGGTTTATTCACGGCCGATCGTAAACCGGATCTTGTTTTAACACCAGTCACCTCCAGAGAGGCCTCTCCTATCGATGACATTACTGCATCGTGTTATCAAACCCGTTTGAAGAATGCAGCGAGCTCATTGTCGTCTAGACGCGCCGCGGGCTATTTGAAGTCATGTGTTGCGGTTCGTTTGTTTTGATAATTGAGACAATAACACAGGGCTGATCAGAAACTTGCGATATTGTGAGCTGGCGACTTACCACGCGCTAGTCAAACATGGTTTAATCACACGTTGTCGTTAATCGATAATTGATAGGTTTCAAAATTGAATGACCTTACCGTCCATTTATCAAAGAAATCCTCATTTCACTAAACCACAGTCACATAAACTTAAGATATTAATTCGTATTAGATCCAGTTTTAGAACTAACACAATGATATACACAGCATTTCGATTGAAATAGGCAAATCTTTGATAAATTCTATAAAAACTGGGAGAGCTTGTGAAAACACGTTAGAAACATGGAGATATATAAATATGGAGAGATAGAAACATGTAGAGAAGAAACATGGAGAGATAAACACTGGAGAGACAGAATATCTAGAAATAGAAACATGTGAATTTAGAAACATTGAGAGATAGAAACATGAGTGAATAAAACATCGAGAGATAGAAATATGGAGAGATAGAAAAATCATCTCATCTCAACTCATCTCATCTCATCTCATCATCTTCCTCTTGTACCTTGCGGTGCCGAGGTGAAGTATAAACAGCGGCAGAGTGCCCGCGTATGGGCTTCATGTATCGATATTCCCATGGACTCTGTTATTCTCTGCAACCCCCACTTTAGTCCTGATTTCTTCATTTCTGATCTTATCTCTTCTTGATACATTAAGTATTCTTCTCAGGAATCTAATTTCTGTTGTGATTTTTCTTGTCTCTTTTTCTGTCATTGTCCAGGTTTGGCATTGGTAACACAGAGTTGGTAGGAAGATTGTGTTGTAAAGTGCTTTCTTAATAGTTATTGATACATGTTTATTCTTTAGTGTTAAGTGTCATTTGTCCAATGAGTTGGTTTGCCTTATTGCATCTATTTTCGATCTCGTCTGCTGATTTGCCATTAGATGATATTATACTTCCTAGGTACTTGAAGTTCTTTACTTGTTTCAAGGAATGTTCGGTTAGGTGAATCGTTGTTGCTTTTTCTTCTTTAATTACAGTCATTACCTCTGTTTTACTTGTGCTAATTTTCATGTTATGTTTCCTACACATTTCATATAGACTATTCATGTGGTCTTGTAATTCAGCTTCTGATTTTGCTATTAGTGCTTGGTCGTCCGCAAACAGGAGTTCTCTAATGGTTAGATATGCAGATGATTCTTCTTCAAGTAGTGGACTGAGCCTGGCCCTGCAGCCAGCAGAGTTAGGATCGGCTAGCCTCTCCCAGGAGGTGTGAAAAGTGAAAATTAGTAGCCTGCCGATGACCCGCAGACTACACAAATCAACCCCACCTCCACGTGGTGTAGACTAGGAAACCATGACCGCGAAATCATGGGCTAACGAGGCTATGGCTCGCCATAGGCGATGGACTCCCTTTGGTCAGATTTTTGTCCTAAATCTGCGACTGGCCTAGGAAGCTGGCAGGGGATCTTCATACTGCTCGTAGAAAAACTAAGAAGTATAAACGGACCGACCCAAGTGGATATAGACCTGACAAGGTTAATGGATTACGAGATAAATCAGCGATTAAAAAAAAAAAAAAAAACAGGCACAATGAACATCTGCGGTTTTAATAGTAAAGAAGAAGAACTTATAGAAATAATGGAAGAGAGGAAAATTGGACTGATGGGAATAGCGGACACCAGAATAAAAGGGGAAGGATGCAAGATAGAAACAGCAAAAGATAAAAACAACTGTACACACGTCCTATCCTAGTATTCTTATCATTATAACAACTCCAGGTGCAAACAATGGCTACTGTAAACTCCCAGGGTAGAAAGAATGCAAGGGAAAACAGTCTGCATGGTAAGAGTTCAGTCTCTCAGGTAGCCAGCTCTGCTGTCTGCAGGTGGGAAGCTATCTTGCTGTTTGTTGCTGTCTGCTGTCACAACATAACAATGATCTCAGACAACTTAAGATGGATTATCCTTTCATTCTTGCCCTGTGCGTCTCCGCCCAGAACCTCGCTATTTTCTGTTTTCTTTAACGATTTCTAATTTTCAAAGGATTTTGTTTGTTGCCCTCAATGCGTGAGTTCTCCGAGTGTTGCTAACAAAGGTTCAACAGTCGATCTGTTCTGGGGGAGGTTGCATTCCTTCACACAACCAGGCCGTATGAGTCCTCACGTATGCCTGCCAGGCCCTCCAGACGGCCGGCTCGACCGTGACTGTTTGATGGTGACAACACGAGACATAAATCCACACATTTGCTGCAATTGGTTGTGTCTCTCAAACTGAAATCCTCACAACAAAACACGTGGGAACACATTACGGTTAACATCCAGAGGGACTTCGATGGACAAGAACGTAATATTTCCAAGAAATCAACAATAGCGGCAAAATGCTGGTGTTGACAGCGATGTCCTGTAAAGGATATGCGCAAAAAAAAAAAAACAAAGACGTAAGATGACGTCTGTATTCGGGTATTCCCCGACTCTAGTCATCAGTTTTACCTTTTGTCTAACTAGAGTTAAAATGACGTCTGTGTTCGGATATTCTCCGACTCGTCACCAGTTTTACCATTTGTCTAACTAGAGTTAAAATGACGTCTGTGTTCGGGTATGTGCGTTTAATTAATGGTGAAAAGCTTACCGACAATAATAACCTACATAAACGTCTTCGGTTACTGCCACTCCACAAACGACTATTTTTTAATAAGGCCAAGCTAATTCACAAAATCCTATTTCAAAATGCTCGAAGCTACCTTTGGCCATTGTTTAAATATAACGCAAGACATAGCGAACGACTAAATATACTTCATATCCCTAAACCTAGGATAGACTTATATAAAACAAGCTTACTTGTGGAACAATCTTCCACAAGAAATCAAAGACACCACCAATCATTATACATACATTCGCAACCTGTTTGAACACTACCTCAGTACAGACTAGATGCCCCCTTAAACAAAAACAAACAAAGACAATAATAATGGTAAATTATCTCAAACGACAACTAGCCAAAAAACATTCCCATATGTATGGCACGTAACACCTTCCTTAGGTACTTATAATGCTCCAGCAACTCTCCAGCGGCAAGGCACCTGGTCCTGACTCCATCCCAGCAGAGATATACAAGGCAGGTGGGCCGGTCCTAACAGAGCAGCTTCACCAAGTCTTTACAAACATATGGGTGAACGAGACCATGCCACAAGATTTCAAGGACGTGTCAATAGTCCACCTTTACAAATGTAAAGGAAACCGCCAATCCTGTGACAACCACCGAGGCATCTCCTTGCTTTCAATTGCAGGGAAGATACTCGCCAGAATTCTTCTCAATCGCCTCACAGCCCATCTCGATCAAGGTCTTCTTCCTGAGAGTCAATGTGGCTTCAGAAAAGAACGTAGAACTGTTGACATGATTTTCGCTGCAAGGCAGCTGCAAGAGAAATGTCAGGAACAGAACTGCGAAATGTTCTCCACTTTCATTGACCTTACCAAGGCTTTTGATACAGTCAGCAGAGAAGGACTATGGAAGATTATGGCAAAATATGGCTGTCCACGAAAGTTTGTCCAAATAGTGCGGCTATTTCATGACGGCATGCAGGCAAGAGTACAGGAAAATGGTGAACTGTCTGAACCCTTTCCTGTCACCAATGGAGTGAAGCAAGGATGTGTCCTGGCACCAACACTGTTCAGCCTCAGTGTTTTCAGCCATGTTGATGAATGCCTTCAAGAACGACGACATTGGAATAGACATCAACTACAGTATGGATGGAAAGTTATTCAATCTCAGAAGGCTGAAAGCTAAAACCAAAATTAACAGCGACACCGTCAGAGAGCTCCTGTTTGCTGATGATTGCGCTCTATACGCCAACTCAGAGGCGGACATGCAACATAATGTTTCAGCTTTCTCACATGCCTGTGCAACTTTGGGCTCAATATCAACTTGGAGAAGACTGTAGTTATGTACCAGCCAGCTCCAGGGAATAATCACACTGAGCCGAATATCAAAGTGAATGATCATAGACTAAGTGTTGTGGACAAATTCACCTATCTTGGCAGCACTGTGTCACAAGCTGCCACAATTGATGACGACGTGAAAGCAGGAATCTCCAAGGCCAGTGCGGCCTTTGGCAGACTGTACAAGAATGTATGGGACAGAACTGGAATAAGCCTGCAAACAAAGCTAAAAGTCTACAAAGCAGTTGTATTATCCACACTGCTATATGCTTGTGAAACCTGGACTGTTTATCAGCGACACGCTAGGAAATTAAACCACTTCCACACAGTCTGCCTAAGGAAGCTACTGAAGATTAAATGGCAAGACAAGATTCCAGACACTGAAATCCTAGAAAGAGCATCCATGCCCAGTATCCACACTATACTGATGAAGAATCAGATTCGTTGGGCTGGTCACTTTACTCGCATGCCAGATCACAGGCTCCCTAAACGAATTTTTTACAGCGAACTGCGTTGTGGTAAACGCTCCCAAGGTGGCCAGAGGAAACGCTTTAAAGACACTCTGAAAATTTCACTGAATGCTTTTGGAATTCATCATGACACCTGGGAGGCTGCAGCCAGTGACCGAAATTCGCGGCGTGCATCATTACGCAAAGGTGCAGTCATATGTGAGGCAACCAGTACTGCAAGACCTGTGAAGAAAAGGCAGGACAGAAAAACCACTGCAGGAAATCCTCCTCCAGAGACGTCAAGCATTCTTTGCCCACATTGTTAAAGAACATTTCGAGCCAAAATAGGCCTTATCAGCCATCTTAGAACCCACGGCTCCACACCTTCAACCCCACTGGATGAAATGAATGGTTATCATCATTCTTGATGGACAAACAACACAAACACTTATAATGCCCATGTTAAACATTGTTTAAGTGAGTCATTTGTTACTGATTATTTTTCATGCGTTACAATGCTATTGATCTCTTGTTGTCAAAAATTTGCCTCATAAGTGATGTCGAATGAGATAATGTATGACAGGAAATTGAGAAGAAGGGCAGAATGTCAGACGGGCCTGCGTGCCCAATTCTTAACCCTTTGAAAATAAAGATTTTTCGTTCGTTCGTTCGTTCGTATTCCCCGACTCTAGTCACCAGTTTTACCATTTGTCTAACTAGACGTAAAATGACGTCTGTGTTCGGGTATTCCCCGACTCTAGTCAACAGTTGTACTTTTTGTGGACTGGTGGTCGGCAACATCAAATGTTTAGCTGGTACACCAGAACGTATTCCTAATTAGCATGCTCTCCCTTGCTTGCACAGTATTGCTTGAAATATTTCACAATAATACAAGCACAGCACAGCTTGCAATATTTCGGGGACGTGTAAGGACGAAAATGTGCAATTTTTGCAGTCACGTACGGACGAGGAAGTGCTACACTCGCAGTCATGCAAGAACGAGGAAGTGCTACACTCTCAGTCATGTAAGGACGATAAAGTGCTACACTCGCAGTCATGCAAGGACGAGAAAATGCTACACTAGCAGTCATGCAAGGATGAGAAAGTGCTATACTCGCAGTCATGTAAGAATGAGAAAGTGCTATACTGACAGTCATGTAAGAATGAGAAAGTGCTATACTCGCAGTCATGTAAGAATGAGAACGTGCTATACTCGCAATCATATAAGGACGAGAAAATTCTATATTCGCAGTCATGCAAAAACGAGAAAGTGCTACACTCGCAGTCATGCAAGGGCGAGAAAGTGCTATAATCGCAGTCATGTAAGAATGATAAAGTGCTATACTCACAGTCATGTAAGAACGAGACAGTGCTATACTCGCAGTCATGCAAGGACAAGGACTTCGCAAGTCATGTAAACACACTGGTATTCACACGTGAGCAGAGAATTACAGAACGAGAACAGGGGACACTGGGGTGGCATGATCAAGGAACATCAACACCATACTTCCAACTAGCCACTCTCATGATAATGATGATGATCCTGATGTTGATGTTGATGATGGTGATGCTGATGATGATGATGATGATGTTGCTGATGATGGAGATGATGATGATGATGATGAGAAAAGAGTTGTGATATGATGTGAAGAGGCGACTACATTGCTAGACTTTAGACTAATGAGAATGATGATGATGATAATGATAATGATGATGATAATGATAATGATGATGATAATGATAATGATGATGATAATGATAATGATGATGATAATGATAATGATGATGATCATAATAACGAGTATAGAGAGCTGTGCAGTGACATGATCACGCAACGTCAACATCAGTCGTCGGTCTGACTAAACTCATGATGATGACGATAATTATGATGATGATAATAATGACGATAATGATGAAGATGGTGATGACCTATAATGATAGCGGTTGTGTTCGTAATGCAAGTCAGGCGTCGATGAGTTATATTTATTTGCAGTGTTCACATATCCGTCGGCTGTAAACCTAGAGAGAAGTAACTCTAGGGTATGCCGTCTATTTGTTGAGACCGAATGTTTTACTCGCAGCTCTTCGTCGGTAACCAAGGACTCACAATTTGTTGTCAACCGGAACATCGAACACATAGTCTCAGTTGAAGTGAACCACGTCATAGGACCACGTGGTACTAACAGTGTGAATCACATCATAGGGCCACGTGGTATTAACAGTGTGAACAATGTCATATGGCCACGTGGTACTAACAGTGTGGACCACAATATAAGGTCACGTGGTACTAACAAACACATTTGGAGCTACCTGTGGCCGAGTGCTGGCGGAGGTATCGGAGCACTGACTAAGACCTGAACGCCTGTGAGATTGTTCCACAGGCAATGAGGATGAGTCTAAACTGTGTACATTCGTGGCTTGACCACACAACGTCTGACGTGTTTGTGGGAGAGTCAGTCAGCGGCTCGTGTTTCTGGAAGTTAGTTTGCCATGAGATAAAGACGATTCAACTCCTACATCGGCATTAAGTTGCACGTAAACTTTGATTTCTCTTTCTGAAGAGATGGCAAACAACTGAAAGTAAATTTGCCGAGAAGATCAAGCTGGGGTTCTTCTGCAAAGAACACATTTTGTTTCCATTGCCGACCCAAGTCCACACACGGTAAAATTGGTGACTAGTGTCAGGGAATACCCGAATGCAGTCGCCATTTTACGTCTAGTTAGAAGGAAAAAAAAGTGAAACTGGTGACTAGAGTCGGGGAATACCAGAACACATGCGCCATCTAACGTCTAGCTAGATAAAACGTAAAACTGGTGACTAAAGTCGGGGAATATCCGAACACAGACGTCATCTTACGTCTAGTTAGACACAGTAAAATCTGGTGACAAGAGTCGGGGAATACCCGAACACAGACGTCATTTTACGTTGGTTAGATAAAAACTAAAACTGGTCACTAGAGTCGAGAAATATAGATAACTAGCTGACCCGGCCCGGCTTCGCCCAGACCCTGGTGGGGAGCATCTCATTTAATTCATATAAGTAGTCATATAAGTTCTCGTTCCCGTTACCGACTGTCTGTCTGTCTGTCTGTCTGTCTGTCTGTCTGTCTGTCTGTCTGTCTGTCTGTCTGTCTGTCTGTCTGTCTGATCCGGCCCGGCTTCGCCCATCCCCTGATGGCGAGCATCTCATTTAATTCATATAAGTAGTCATATAAGTTCCCGTTCCCGACTGTCTGTCTGTCTGTCTGTCTGTCTGTCTGTCTGTCTGTCCGTCCCTCCCTCTCTGTCTGTCTGTCTGTCTGTCTGCCTGTCTGTCTAATCATTTATTGGTTGCAGTTAGAACAACCTTAGATAAACGAAGACCAACTTACAAAAAGCATTAGAAAGAGCACTTGAAAGATCTTTACATCTTCCCCCAACAATTAACTTGGGTAAATGGAGCGGCGGCAGCAGCATCAGCAGAAGAAGGAAAAGGAGGAGTAGACAACTGCAGCGAAAAGGTGGGTCTGTCTATCTATCTGACCCGGCGTGGCTTCGCCCAGCTCCTGGCGGGTAGCGTCTCATTAAATTCATACAACAAAAAAAGTAACTTAAAAGAATGTCCTTCCACACACCATCCATTATTTTTAATGAAAACTCTTTCTAATCACCTGCATGACTACAGTAACTTCTTAAGCAAAAAAAGATGAGTTACAATGTTATGCATTGTGCATTATTTTTATGAAAACTTTGAAAATGCCTTACAGATTGTATCATTATTTATTATAACTCATATGCCGGTACATAACTATGGACAAAGAGTTTATAAATCTTTGAAAACGATGCCACAATATGACTATAAGTTATACAGAAATGTTATGCCCCTTGAAATAACTTTTACAGAGTTAGGTCCCCTGAGATATATGAAATTATAATGAAAAATGAAAAATGAAATAATACTGAGTAAGCAGGCGATTTCACACTAAAAAAATATCACAGTTGGCAGCTCTTGAATGAAAGGAAGGCGTGTAGAAAATTTCATCTCAATCGGATGGACCGTTCGCGAACGCATAAAGGACATACATAAATACGGAGATTGCCTTTTATATATAAGACAAGTAAAATTGGTGGCTAGAGTCTGGGAATACCCGATTACAGACGTCATCTTACGTCTAGTTAGACACGGTAAAACTAGTGACTAGAGTCAGGGAATAACCGAACATAGACGTCATCTTACGTCTAGTTAGACACAGTAAACCTGGTGACTAGAGTTGGGGAATACCCCAACGCAGACGTCATTTTACGTCTAGTTAGATAAAAAGTAAAACTTGTGACTAGAGTCATATTAATCATTTCTGTTGTGATGCTGTCTGATCCGGTTCAGACAGCATCACAACAGAAATGATTAATGCTTTAGAAGAATACGGAATAAATAAAGGTACCAGACTCCTGAATACCATATAAGATACTGGATATATACCTTCTGAATTATGTAATTCTGTATTTATTGCAGTCCCAACAAAATCAGGGAGCCTTGGAATGTGATAAACATCGAACAATTAGTATAATGAGTCACATCACGAAGATTTTGTTAAGAATTATCATGCAAAGAGTTAGGAAGAAAGTACAATGTGAAATAGGAGACAAACAATGTGGGTTTGTGGAAGGCAAGGGTACAGTAAATGTTGTGTATATACTGAGAACAGTAATTGAACGTTCTATAGAAGTAAACAGAGATCTACACCTCTGCTTTATTGACTATACAAAGGCTTTCGATACAGTGAGACATGTCGACATGATAAGGATGCTTGAAGATCGACAAATTGATGGACTTGTAAAAAAAAAAAATTGATTAGACTTGTAAAAAACATATATTGGAAACAACAAGCTGCCATCAGAATTGATAATGAAGTAGGTCAATATCAACTTATTAAGAGAGTTGTGAGACAGGCATGTGTAATATCTCCAGATCTTTTTTCCCTGTACAGTGAAAATATTTTCAGAAATATAGAAGATGTGGAAGGAATCAACATTGGGGGACGATACATCAATAACATTAGATAGCAGATGATACAGTCTTGATTGCAGACAATGAACAGGACCTTCAAAATTTAGTAGATGCGGTTGTTGCACACAGTGAACAACTAGGGTTAGAACTGAGTATTAAGAAGACACAGATTATGGTCGTCACTAGGAAGGAAGAAATGCCACAATGTGATATACGAGTAAATGGGCATATTCTTAAGCAAGAGAATCGTAACAGTATCTCTGAACAGTCAAACATCTGATGAGAGATTCCTTGAAGAGATTAGAACAAGAATTGCCATTGCGAAGGTAGCCTTTGTCAAGATGAAAAGCATACTGACCAATAAAAAAAATATCAATTGAAACGAGAAAAAGAGTGTTGAAGTGTTACATAGAACCTGTACTTTTATATGCATGTGGGGCGTGGACAATGAGCAGTCAAGCTGAAAAACAACTTATGGCTGTGGAAATGTGGTTTCTGAGGAAAATGCAAAGAATACCATGGACAGACAGAAAAACCAACGAACAAGTTCTTCAAGAAGCAAATGAAGATCGTAAACTGATTAGAGACATTAGACGTAGACAGTCATAATTTTTTGGGCATGTTATGAGAAGAAATGACTTGGAGAACTTGGTGACCACTGGCAAGATCGAAGGGAACAGACCAAGGGGAAGACCTAGAAGCAAATACCTGGATGGCTTGACCACGTGGCATAGTCGTGACAGGAACACGGAGCTGATCCACGACTCTGGTGATCGAGTGCGATGGCAGAACACGACCGCCCACACTTATCGGCATGGCACATGATGGATGGATGCAGAAATTTAGAAACTCTAGGCACATGGTTTCAGCATTTCACATCTAGACGGTGCTCCCTGGCGAAGGGATTAACGACGTTCTCCGTAATCCCGTATATCCATGTGAGGAACACCGCTGCGCGAGATTAGGCAGCGGATCTCGCCGGGTTGGTTACTTACAGAGTATGTGAGCCGGTCGCTCAGAAAACAACGGCAAACTACTGAGCGTAATCTTGCCAAGAACATCAACAACAGCTGAAAACTGCTGGTGTTGACTGTAAGTCCTGTAAGGTGATATCCAACTTAAAACAAAGGCACATGGATAACATCAAATGAAAGATGCAACACAGAGATAAGGAACAACATGAGACAAGCAAACAATTAATTCTATGAAATGAAGAACATTGTGTGCAATAAGGTCTTGTCCTTTAAAGTTAGAAAAAGAGGTCTTGCGTATTACATAGAACCAATTTTAACATACGGCTTCGAATCCTAGACAGTTAGTACATAGGCGAAGACATTCCTAGAAGCCTTGGAGATGTGGTTTTATAGAAGAATGCTGAAAATTAATTGGACAGCCAAAATGAGCAATCTGGACATTTTGAGGGAAGCTAAGTCGCAAAGACAACTTATCACAAACATCAGTAAGAAAACAGTCATTATTTTTTGCCACATTATGAGAAGACAACAGCTGAAACACGTTGTGACAAGCGGGAAGATTTGCGAAAGAGAGGTAGAGGAAGACAGCAGGAGAAGTTTCTTGATAGTCTTGTGTCATGGCACGGAAGGGAGTCAACACAGGAACTGATACATGACGTCGGAGATCGCATTTCGCGGGGAAGCATGATTTACCACGCCAGCCGACAAGGCACTGGATGAAGATGAAGATAATGTGAGAAGTATAGACTATTTTCTTTGTGTCATCATGAGGAACATTTTTAGTTTTGACGAGTTGGTAGACTTTCCTCGCTGTTTGTTTAACGAACGCTTGAACATAGGAATTAAAGGTTTATGAGACAGTATGGAAAATGCCTTTCGCAAATCGCCCAAGCTTACCGGGAGAACATAAACTGGAATATTTTCTGGAAACAGAAAGTTCAAGGACCAGTTTGAGCGGGAGTGCATTGCTGAATAGCCGCAAGGTCACCTTCTATTGTTAGCTAGCAGTTTGTCAAGGAGAGGAGTGCCGGATGTAATCTACACTTTGGGTTCAAGCTGTCAGGTGGACAACGGGGAACTTTGGAGGCAGCATAATTTATGAGTACAGGCGGCATTGGAAGTGACCTTGGCTGTCAGAAGGGAACGCCATATTCCAAATTTATGGTAGCGGAAAAAATTACATGAACTCAGGACCGGACTCGGCCATGACCCCGGAAGCAATGATTTGGGCATAATGATAGGATGCAGAGTGAGTATGCAAATTAATTAGAGTATGCGAGGTACTGATTGGAGGACCTTAGCGGGATGATAGAGGGCATGGTCACGTGATTCCAGAAAGGCGCCAAATCGAGCAGGATTTATACGCGGTACAGCAAACAGTTGGGGAGATAAGCAGATTTGAGACGGCCGAGTGTACATACTCAAAGGCTGTTGAGACCAAGAAGGCTGTGGAAACTCTGGTCGGGCAGATATAGCTGAGGACCAAGGGAAGCACGGACTTAAGTGTTGGAAAAAGAACCGCCCATAAGAAACTACTGATTGCTGCCAAGGAACCACTATCAATTCCAATCATTAGCGAAAGTCGTACGAGAATAGGAGGGCTAAGAGGACACACGTTTAATGGGATCATCCAGAGAACTGAGTCGAACAAAATTAGGAGCCTGACTTTATTGGAAATCACTCACGGGTGTGGTGATCAGACCAAAGCACCCGTAGGCAGATGAGCAAGTATCCACTGGACAGGACTCTGACGTAAGTTGATTAAGATTAATTTGTATACGTGTTAGTCTATAGTCGGGCGCGGTAATGGTACTTAGGTTTAGAAAGCAATGGCAAGCTACCGTGGATAAATTTACCGAGGAATCGTGAGCGGTCAGTGAAAGCTAGGATTGACTGCGACATTCTGTAACGGACCCGTATCTAACTACCTAACTATAATAACAGGCTAAACCAGGGAGCATTGGCAAACTACAATGGGCCGGTAGCGGGGATTGACTGCGACGTAAACCATACTAGGGGTCATTATTTGCGAACGGTATAAGTAGCCTCAAGGGTCCCCGATTTATTTCTCATAAAAATGTAAACACGACAGGACAGGTAGGGCGGACACTAGACTCGGCCACTAGGTCAAACCAAACAATGGGACCAGCTGGCTGCTGCAGGTAAACGGACCCGGAACGAAGAAAAGAATGCAGTGTTGTGTAGCAGAGGGGAAACCGGGGTCAGGCTCTGTTATGATTAGCGCAAAAGACAGTATCGCCCTGCGAATTTCAAGGCGCGAGTTCGGATCTACACAAAAATCGGGAATAAAAGGTTTAAATGGCTTTAATACTATAAGGCTAGATGGGGAATAGACAGAATAAGGATATTAAATATTGAGCACAACCCACTACTGGCAACGCTGATCGTATTCTGGTATGACCCTAAGGCATATCCACGTCAATATGGAAGCACTATACTCGAGTTTCGCCCTCGTTTGAGCTCGTCAGTAGTGCATATCCCTGACCGGATCCGGAAACAAGCCCCGGATCACTGGCGTGTGAAGCGAGTGTGTAACCACGCGGCACACGTTGGACACACAGCCAAATTATCATAACAGAATATTACAACGTCACCCATCGTAGGCTATGCTCAATAATGGATAGATGGGGAATGGTTGTATACAACTGGAGGCGTGGACGCGCACTAAGTGAGCTGAAGGGAACAGGAATGCCTTTGGATAGAAACGTTACAGACTGGTTGTGAGAATATCCGGGGTAGGAAAAGGACAGTTGAGTCCATACTTCAAGGACTGAATATTGAAGAAGGTTGGCTAGTAAAGACGATGGACTATACTGCGGGAATGGATGAAGATGCACGTTGATCAATTATCATGGTTAAGATGTTGTTAGGCGTGAAATTAGTCTATGTTGTCAACGTGGGTTTGTGTTAATAACTGTGTGGATTTATGTAGTCGATGTTGACGGCCCATAATGATGGTTAATCATGAGTGAACTTATGTACTGCAAAAGATTATAATGATTGTAGGAGTTTCAGTGTAAAGGGGCATTTCGTATATATGATTTGTGGGCAGTGTATGTGTCCCATCTTGTTGTCTTATAATTACTGTTGGGGTACCAAGCTGCAATGATATTATTAATGATTTATATTTATGTTGTTATTGATAATGGCTATGATATACGCAGTGATGATGAGGCGTAGAGGTTCATGGTTTAGGTTACATATAGACGACGCTTTAGGGGAGTTGGAGTCATTAAGGGATACAGGTTATTGATCAGTTGCTATGTTTATGATGTGTTGATTGTTTTGTGATTAAGGACAGGGGGAATTTATGTTGTTGAGAATGCATATATATATAAGTACTAGCTGACCCGGCCCGGCTTCGCCCAGACCCTGGTGGGGAGCATCTCATTTAATTCATATAATTTATATAAGTAGTCATATAAGCTCCCGTTCCCGTTCCCGACTATCTGTCTGTCTGTCTGTCTGTCTGACCCGGCCCGGCTTCGCCCAGACCCTGATGGGGAGCATCTCATTTAATTCATATAAGTAGTCATGTAAGTTCCCGTTCCCGACTATCTATCTGTCTGTCTGTCTGACCCGGCCCGGCATCGCCCAACTCCTGGTGGGGAGCATCTCATTTAATTCATATAAGTAGTCATATAAGTTCCCGTTCCCGACTGTCTGTCTGTCTGTCTGTCTATCTATCTATCTGTCTGTCTGACCCGGCCCAGCCCATGGTGGAGAGCATCTCATTTAAATCATATAAGTAGTCATATAAGATCCCGTTCCCGACTATCTGTCTGTCTGTCTGTCTGTCTTGGGTAAATGGAGGAGGGAGGAGGAAGAGGGAGGTGGAGAAGGGAAGAGGAGGGAGGAGGAATAGGGAGGAATAGGAGGGAGGAGGAGGGAGGAGTAGGGTGGAGGAGGAGGGGGAGGAGGAGGGAGGAGGAGGGAGAAGGAGGGAGGAGGAGAACGCAGGAGGAGGGAGGAGGAGGAGGAGGAGGAGGAGGAGGAGGAGGAGAGGAGGAGGAGGGAGAGGGAGGAGGAGGAGAGAAGAGGAGGAGGGAGAAGGAAGAGGGAGAAGGAGGAGGGAGAAGGAGGGGGCGGAGGAGGAGGGAAGAGAAGAAGGGGGAGGAGGAGGGGGAGGATGAGGAGGGAGGAGGAGAAAGAGGGAGGAGGATGGAGGAGGTAGAGGGAGGAGGAGAGAGGAGGAGAGAGGAGGAGGATGTGAGGGAGGAGGGAGGAGGAGGAATGTGAAGGGAGGAGGTAGAGGGAGGAGGAGAGAAGAGGAGGAGGGAGGAGGAGAAAGGAGGAGGAGAGGGAGGAGGAGGAAGGAGGAGGGGGAGGAGGGAGGAAGAAGGAGGAGGAGGGAGAAGAAGTGATGAGGGGGAGGAGGAGGAAGAGGAGAAGGGAGGAGGAGGGCGAAGGAGGAAGGAAGAGGAGTGATTAGGAGGAAGGAGGAGGAAGGAGGAAGGCGAGGAGGTAGGAGGAGGGAGGAGGAGGAAGAGGGAGGAGGAGGGAGGAGGAAGAGAGTGGAGGAGGGAGGGGGAGGAGGGAGGAAGAGATAGGCGGAGAGAGGAGGAGGGAGGAGGAGTAGGGAGGAATAGGAGGGAGGAGGAGGGAGGAGGAGGATTAAGAGGAGGAGGGGGAAAGAGGAGAAGGAAGAGGAGGGAGGAGGAGGAAGAGGGATGAGGAGGGAGGAGGCATGAGGAGGAAGAAGGAGGAGGGTGAAGGAGAAGGAGGATGAAGGAGGAGGGGGAGGAGGAAGAGGGAGGAGGAGGGAGAAGGAGGAGGAGGGAAGAGGAGACCGCAGGAGGAGGAGGGAGAGGGAGGAGGAGGTAGGAGGTGGAGGGAGAAGGAGGAGGGAGGAAGAGGTAGAAGGAGGAGGGAGAAGGAGGAGGGGGAGGAGGAGGAGGAATGATGAGGAGGGAGGAGGAGGAAGAGGGATGTGGAGGAAGGAGGAGGACGGAGGAGGTAGACGGAGGAGGTAGAGGGAGGAAAAGGGGAGGAGGGAGGAGGAGAGAGGAGGAGGGAGGAGGAGAAGGGAGGAGGAGGAGGAGAGGGAGGAGGAGGGAGAAGGAGGGGGAGGGAGGAGGAGGAGGATGGAGGTAGGAGGAGGAGGGAGGTAAGAGGAGGAGGTAGAGGAGGAAGGAGGAGGGAGGAAAAGGGAGGAGGGAGGAGGTAGGAGGAGGGAGGAGGTAGGAGGAGGTAGGAGGTAGGAGGAGGAGGAGTAGGAGGAGGAGGAAGAGGGAGGAGGAGGAGGAGGGAGGAGAAGGAAGGAGGAAGAGGGAGGATGGAGGAGGGAGAGGGAGGAGGAGGATGGAGGAGGGAGAGGGAGGAGGGGGAGGAAGAGGGAGGAGGAGGAAGAGGGAGGAGGGAGAGGGAGGAGGGGGAGGGAGGAGGGGGAGGGGAAGAGGAAGAGGGTAGGAGGAGGAGTAGGAGAGAGGAGGATGGAGGAGGAGGGGAGAGGAAGAGGGAGAAGGAAGAGGTAGAAGGAGGAGGAAGGAGGAGGGGGAGGAGGTAGAGGGAGGAGGAAGAGGAGGAGGAGAGAGGAGGAGGAGAGAGGAGGAGGAGGGTGGAGGGAGGAGGTAGAGGGAGGAGGAGGTAGAGGGAGGAGGAGAAGAGAGGAGGAGGGAGTTCGCCATTCCGAATTCATACTCGTCTAGGTTCTTTGATTTCGGTCCTTCTTCTTCTTCTTCTTCTTTCGTTCGCTTGAAACATGTCTACAACTGCAATGTCGTCTCTTGTATGAATCTAACAGTCTTTTTTAGTTCGTTCAGCGGTCCATAGAGTTTATCTTCCACTGTTGTCTCTCTAGGTCCTTCCATTGATTGTTCTTCCCTTCTACATGACTGTAGATAACATCCTTACACATAAAAAGATGAATTGTTATTGATATTGCCGTGGCATGGAGGAATATCAGCAGCAGAGTTGATCCAGAAAAATAAAGACCGAGATCTACGGAGAGCCATGAACGCCTACGCCAGCCGGCACGGCACTTGATGATGATGATGATTGCCGTGTGACGATTCTGTGTAGTCACGTCATTTTCTTCGCTTGTCCTAGCGTTTTGGTTCGGGGATTCTTTCATCATCATCATCATATATTTACGTACGTATTTAGGGAGGGGGAGGAGGAGGAAGAAGAAACAAAGCATATGACAGTTGGCAGCGCTGGAATGAGAGGAAGGCGTGTAGAAAATTTCATCTCAATCGGATGGGCCGTTCGCGAACGCATAAAGGACATACATATCCACACACATTGCCTTTTATATATAAGATATACAATATTAATACATGCTGTTGAGGACGATGATGGCGCCAATAATAAGGAGACATGGCGCCAGTACATGTCACTGGTGTGTTGTGTTGTCAGCCTCGGGGACAGAAATGTTGTTGTTGGGGGTTACCTGATGAAGCTGTTAAAATGTGGCGTCCAGTTATCAGCTGTTGTGTTATGTGTCTCGTGCAAGGAGACTTGGCCGGTGTGGGCAAGCGGATCAGGAGTTGTTGTCTAGCGTTGTCCCACTGCCGAATTATATGTGTCTGTCCACTATGGAAAATACTGTTAGTGTCGGCGTGGGTATTGTATTAATGTCACATGATTATTACACATGGTGAAGTGTTTGGGGGATTATGGGTTGATGTTGGCATCAGGGAACACTGGTTGATGGTGTACGACCGCCCAGGCAGTGATGGAATATCACTGACCCGATGTCAATACACGTAGCCGAAGACAAGGGTGAGCAGTAGGTTGATGACACCCGATGATGCTGTTCACATGGTCAAGGGTGTCTTTTGTTTAATTTTCAGGTTGTCGCTTGATCGATTGCCTGGGTAAAACTAGTGGGCGGTATTTCACGGTGGTAGTTGGGTGTGTGCATCCTTATTAGATTTATATACATTCTTGTCAGATTTGCGTACTTTCTTATTATATTCCCCTGATTGATATGTGACTAGTCATTGGTTTAATTGCAATTCCTTAGTTTGATGGTATTCTCTTGATGCTAGTTACCTGACAGCATTTTTCCATAATAATTTGAATTGTTTTCGCACGATATTTTGTCTACTTTGTAATGTCTTTTGAGAAGCAAATAAACTTGATTCAGTGTTAACTTATTCTTTTGAGTGCCTGTACTATTGTCGGTTAGGGTAGTGTTGTATTCGTGACCTGCATACCTGTATACTTGTGAGGTTGGTAGATAAAGCCAAGGGTAATCACATATCAGTGGTTATCTCTACGACCGGAAGACGGACAATCTTTATCTATCAATTCTTCATTCTTTATCCTTCTCTCTCTCTCTCTCTCTCTCTCTCTCTCTCTCTCTCTCTCTCTCTCTCTCTCTCTCTCTCTCTCCTTCATCCCTCCTCCTTCTCTCTCTCATCTCTCATCTTCGTGCTATCATAAAATTGGCGTCGTCGGTACAGGATCTTCCAAAGTAGCTTTTGTCTGCCTGCCTCAAAGTTAGGGTTGGAGACAGACTCCCATACAAGTTGTTGTATCTAGTTGGTAGTTTATTGTTGATCGTTTGGCAGTTGTGTGTTAGTGAGTTCTTATTCTATTGGGCCTACTCATCCTATAGTTTGTCGGCAAGCTGTCAAAGCTGTCAGTAGGAGTTTCTAATAAATCTACTCGGTTAGGGACTCTTGGTTTAAGCACACCCGGCAAACCCACTACACCGCAAGAGAAAAAAATTAACCCAGAAGAAGCCGAAGCAGCAGAGTCAGT
Organism: Cepaea nemoralis; assembly: GCA_014155875.1. NCBI lineage: Eukaryota > Metazoa > Mollusca > Gastropoda > Stylommatophora > Helicidae > Cepaea > Cepaea nemoralis. The sequence continues at coordinate 215,613 of JACEFZ010011063.1, forward strand.
CCTGTCCGGGAGCGAGTCAAGTAAGTTGTTATAATAGATTTCAACGACAATTACAACATGACTACCAGAAGTACCCGCTCTTCAGCATTAGTAGAGAACAGCGAGGGGGCGGCGGCCTCGGTGCAGGGCAGTATTGATTCTCACCCCACAGCATCGCCATGTGAACAAGTGAGATATGTAATGATGCCCACTCGAAAGAACATCAATACTTTCGGGGGCCCACACGGCCCCACTGTTAATGAGTACTTATGGGAAATTCGTTCAGCGTTCAGAGCGGGCATGATGGGGACAGCTGATAAAGTTGATCTTATCATCGACACGATTTCACCGCACGTGCACAGAGAGTTACAGCTGCACACCTCTGAGAAGGACCCTGAAAAGATGTTAGAGGATTTTAGCGACCATCTATGGTGACATAAGAACCCTCCAAGAACTTACGGCGACATTTTTCTCCACCAGACAAGTGCCACATAGTGGTCACGCTCACGCGCACCACCTAATAGGAATTATGAGATTCCCAGTCTAACAATAGAATGACTTGACCACTAGAAACTAAGGACGACGTAAGCATCGTCAGGACAGCAACGGAGGTCGCTTCGAGAAAGGACATCAAGTCAGCTGTGTGTTTTCCTTTGAGCTCCGTGATAAAAGGATTTGATCGTCTAGGCGAGGCATATTTACGAGAGAAGAGATCGCCTGTTTGTATAGCATTCGTACCATGTTCGGACCGGGACATAAATAAATTATAGACGACGAGTTTGCAATAGTTTGCGATAGTCCTTGAGAGATTGAGCAATTACAGAAAGACATGAACAGTTGGGGTTGTATTAACAAGTAGCCGGGAGTCGATCGTCGACTTCTCCCATAAACTGCACCGGGAATTCGAGGAGTTGGTCTGCGCACAAGAGAGACAGAACGTCTCAACGTTTCACGAGTCAATGTTCAGAGACCAGTTTGTCGCGCAGTTGAGAGACGATTTACCTCGGCAGATGATAAAAGAAAGGCTCATTGATGATCCTTCGATGTCGTTTCTGGCTGCTCGTGATTGTACAGTGCGATGGGCCAGCGCTAAACACACTCCGCAGACTGAGGTGTACAACGTTGAAGCCACGGTTGTGAACCGTAACAACGACCACAGGCCACAGAGCACTGGGCATGGCCGAAACAACGAACAGAGGGGCATTCCAGCAGAAAATGTTAGTAGGGGGTCACATGAACAGTCCGGCGAAGTAGACGAACTTAAGCGGGAGATGGCGCAATTAAAGATGCAGTTGTCGCATCTTGTGAACGGTCGGGGACAGCCCCAGCCACGGTCCCAGAGACAGCAAAAACAGATTCGCTGTAATCTTTGCGGCCGGATTGGACACATAGCCAGACTTTGTAGGGCACATTTAAACTAGAATCCCGTACAGCTACGAGTCAGGCCGCGGCGGGAAGGTTCAAGGACTCACCAATAAAAATGTTGGGCGAGCGCCCAGAGACAATGATAACCATTGACGGTAGAAACGTAAGATGTGTTCTGGACACTGGCTCACAAGTTTCCACGATTTCAGAGGAGTGTTTCAATAGACTTTTCAGACATTATAGGTTAGAGTTAGATAAGTATATTAGATTAACATCAGCAAATGGCGTTTCAATACCATATTTAATGTACATCAGTACCAGTGTGCAAATAGGGACTGATAGTGTAGATAGGTGCGGAATTTTTGTTTTAAAAGATGTGAGGGGAACCGAGAACAAAACGCCCTGTATATTAGGGATAAATGTACTGGCAGAGTTGCCAAATGTTAGCAGGTTTTTTCAGTTCCATAGGCCAGCAAACAACAATACAAGTGTTGACCTAGATAGGAAGAAGGTGTGGGTGACAGGGGAGGTCAGAAACCACATACCTGCCCGCTCGCTGGCTGTCCTGCTAGTTAGGGGTCGCGCGGGGTTAACAGACAGGACGGTCGTGTTTGAACCAGCCAGGGACCTTGACCACAAGGTTCTAATTCTGCCTTACTGCTTTACTAGGTTAGAGGGAGGCGTGTGCCAAATACAGATAGTTAAAATGGGTGACGAAGATGTGTTTTTAGCGAGAGGTTCTCAGGTTGTCTGCTAAACCAGACAGTGGGGAGCAGAGACCAGACAAGTCCCTTTTTGACTTGAGTGAATTTGAGGGAAGCGATGAGGAAAGGATGCGACTTGAGGGACTCTCAGCAAATTACGATTGCCTCTTCGCGAAAGATGACACCGACATTGGTTTTACTGACAGGGTAACCCATAACATACTGTTGACAGATGAAGTCCCCATAAAACAGCCGTACAGGAGGATTCCTCCTGCCCTGTATCAAGACGTGAAAGATCATTTACAGGGGTTGTTAGACAAGCAGATTATAAAAGAGAGCTGTAGTCCCTGGGCTTCTCCGATAGTCTTGGTGCGCAAAAAGGACGACAATTTGAGGATGTGCGTGGACTACAGGAGTTTGAACATAAAAACTAAAAAGGACGCATATCCACTTCCAAGGGTAGACGACTATCTAGATGCGTTAGGGGCGCGAAACTTTTCTCGTCTCTTGATTTAGCTAGCGGTTATTACCAGGTGGCGATGAATCCAGCAGGCCAGGAAAAGACAGCGTTCACTACACCCTTTGGGTTATATGAATATTCACGACTTCCAATGGGACTGGCAAATTCAGCGAGTACATTCCAACGTCTAATGCAGTCTTCGCTTCATGATTATATGTTTAAGTTGCTTTTAGGTTACCTAGATGACATTCTTGTGTACTCCAAAGATTTTAGTGAACATTTAGTAAAACTATAGGCCATATTTGATAGGATACAGGTGTTGGGATTGAAACTAAACCCAGCTAAATGTAATTTCTGCAAGAAAAAGGTGCCATTCCTAGGCCATACTGTGTCTGCAGAAGGCATAGGAGCGTTAGAAGATAAGGTACTGGCGATCCAAAAAGCTCCCATACCTAGAACGCAGACTGAGTTACGTTCATTCCTAGGCCTGGCCAGTTACTATCGCAGGTTCGTACCCAAATTTACCACACTAGCTAGACCACTCCATGAATTAGTAGCTCAGTTAAACCAGCAGCACACAGACCCGAGAAAGAAGAAGAAGAGTCCCATTGGGCAGCTGTGGTCTACAGAATGCGACGAGGCCTTTAACAAACTTAAAGAATCCCAAACGTCAACACCATTACTAGGCTTCCCAGACTTCACCCTCCCTTATATTTTAGAGCGTGACGCCTCATACACTGGTCTGGGTGTTGTTTTGTCCCAAATCCAGAATGGTATGAAGAGGGTGTTAGCGTATGCTAGTCGTACTCTCCGCCCGTCGGAGAGGAATGCAGAAAGTAGTTCTAAGTTAGAACTTTTGTGTTTAAAATGGGCATTAACGGAAAAATTCCGTGGTCTCCTGTTAGGTGGACATATTGAGATTTACACTGACAATATGAATTTAACAATGTGGCACAAAGCGAAACTGGGTGCCATTGAGCAAAGGTGGATCGCCCAAATATCTATGTTTGATTATGTAATAAAACACAGGCCTGGGCGAACTAACGTTAACGCTGATTACGTGTCTCGATTCCCGCTGGAAGAACCAGGGGGAGACGACGAAGAAGAAGGCGACATCGCCATTTGCAGTGTTGCAGCAACATGCATTCCGCCAGCCCTACGAAATAGCGGGTACTGTTGATAGCTGTCCAACGGCAGATTTTAATGCAGAAAATGCTGATGTGTTTTTAAAATGCCTTGATGTAAATAATGTTGATGAATGTTCAAAATTATGCATTGATGTAAATATGATTGGTGGGGTTGGTGTGGTAGGAGCTGCTGCTAGAACAGCAGATGTTTTTAATGCCCTTCCCGCGCACACCTTGCCGTCGTACTCGACGGAAGATATGGTAAGATTGCAGCAAGATGATGTAAATATTAATGCAGTGTTTGATGTTGTATCGCGTAAACTTGTGTTGTCAAATGAATCTATGAAAAGGTTGCCGCCATCAGACGAAGAAGTGGATGAGGCAACGCAAGAAGTTATGTGTATTAGATGGGTTGCTGTATAGGAAAATCAAGGGAACAGGTAGGACAGAGTTGCTGCAATTAGTGATACCAGAGACACTGCGGCTAAGGATACTGGAGTCAGTTCATAGCGTAGGGCATCAGGGGAGAGATAGGTTGATAAAAATTTTGAAGGGCAGATGTTTCTGGGTAGGGATTACTGCAGATGTAGATAAATTCTGAAGAAGTTGTCACAGGTGCAATGTAGCGAAGCCACTGCACGTCAAGATTAAGGGACCGGCAGGTAGTTTGTTAGCTTCGAAGCCGTTTGAAGTTGTAGCGATGGACTTTACGTTACTGGAGAGGGACTCGAGAGGATTCGAGAATGTGTTGGTCATCACAGATGTCTTCTCTAAATTTACTATTGCTGTCCCAACCAGAGACCAAGAAGCAGCCACTGTGGCGAAGGTTTTAGTAGAGAAGTGGTTTTTGTATATGGATGTGCCGAGGAGACTGAACTCTGACCAAGGTAGGAACTTTGAATCTTCGGTGATTGCTGAGTTATGCAAGACATATGGCATAGAAAAGAGTCGCACAACAGCATACCATGCTTGCGGGAATGGCCAAGCGGAGCGATTTAATAAAACTATGCACGATTTACTCAGACCCCTCGAGGCCAAGGAGAAGAGGAGATGGTCTGATCACTTAGCCGAAGTTGTGCAGGTGTATAACTCAACGCCTCACGCCTCGACAGGATTTTCACCTCACTACCTAATTTTCGGACAAGAGCCTCGGCTGCCAGTGGACTTCATTTTAAATACAGGCATCCAAGACAGGGACACCAATGCAAGTGAGTATTTGGAAGGGCATCTTTCACGTTTGCGTGACGCGCACGTCCGGGCTAGTGAACAGCTAAAGAAGCATGCCGCCATTAGGAAAGACAGGAGTGACAAAATGGCAAACTCTATTCCATTGCAAGTTGGCGAACTTGTCAGAAAAAGAATCCACTATAAGGAGAGGGCGAAAATACAAGACGTGTGGTCCGAGGACATGTACATAGTTGCTAGGGTACCCACCATGTCGGGAGGACCGTACGTGATCAAAAAGGTTGGAGGAGATGGATCGCTAATTAGGATAGCCAGCCACGAGATGCGACGTTGCGAGGACGGGGCAGTAGAGAAGGACATAGGGACGACGTTGGGACTACCAGCACAACCGGATGCCCCAGCGGCTGTCGAAGTTGACCAAGACATTCCAGGCAAACCAGAATGGTACGCGTTCGAGCCTGGGGACCTGAGTAGACGGAGGTCTGAGAGGATCAGACGTCGTGAAAGGGAGTGATAGAACTTCGACATGAGGGTAGGAGATATTTTATGTGTTAGCGAGGTATGACGTGGTTGTTTCATGTGGAGTATGATTCGAATTGTCTCTATGGCTCTCTAAAAAACGGAGTGTTCCCCGTGGATAAGGGGATAGCTTGTTATGGTTGTCAGACGCGAGCATGGTTGTGCACCTTGATTTTGCACATTTTTTTTTAGTTACAGTGAGACGTAGCGCTGTAAGGAGTTGATATTGTTGATATTGTTTTCATTTTGGTGTCTTTATGTGCACCCTTTGATGTATGATTTTGTTGTCTGGGGGAATCCCCGGCATGCCAGGTATTGAACTGTTTTTATTGATAATATTACTTGGTTACTATGTTGTTAGGATGCACGTCAGAAGTTTTAACCGCCTTATATATTGGGGGAGCAGGGTATGCAACCAAAATTGTTTTTCGGGTGGAAGATCCAAAAAGAGTTGTTTCCCCTTAGACATCCAATTATTATTTTTTATGAGGGATGTCGGATGCGGAGATAGGGTTTCCGTCTCAAGGGAAGAATGACGCCTTATTGATTGTGGGACCCATCAACTTTTGGTAGGTGGGTATGAGACAGTATGGAAAATGCTTTTCGCAAAATCGCCCAAGCTTACCGGGAGAACATGAACTGGAATATTTGTTTGAAACAGAAAGTTCAAGGACCAGTTTAAGCGGGAGTGCATTGCTGAATAGCCGCAAGGTCACCTGCTATTGTTGACTAGCAGTTTCTCAGGGAGAGGAGTGCCAGATATAATGTACACTTTGGGTTCAAGCTGTCAGATGGACAATGGTGAACTTTGGGAGGCGGCAGGATTTATGGGTACAAGGCGGCATTGGAAGTCACCTTGGCTGTCAGAAGAGAACGCCACTCTCCGAATTTATGGTAGCGGGAAAAAGTACATGAACTCAGGACTGAACTTGGCCGTGAACTCCAGCTAACAATGTCGATTTGGGCATAATGATAGGATGCAGAGTGAGTGTGCAAAATAATCAGAGTACGCGAGGTACTGATTGGGTAGCCCTTCACGGCAAAGAGGAGCGACGTCACGTGATACCAGAAAGAACCGCCAAATTAAGCGGCATATATATATACGCAGTGCAGGAAGCAGTTAAGAAGATAAGCAGGTTTTAGACAGCCGAGTGCAGATACTCAGAGGCTGTTAAGAAGGCTGTGGAAACTCTGGTCGGGCAGATATACCTGAGGACCAAGGGAAGCACGGACTTCAGTGTTGGAAAAAGAACCGCCCATAAGAAACTACTGATTGCTGCCAAGGAACCACTATCAATTCCAATCATTAGCGAAAGTCGTACGAGACAAGGAGGGCTAAGAGGACACACGTTTAATGGGATCATCCAGAGAACTGAGTCGAACAAAATTAGGAGCCTGACTTTTTTGGAAAGTGGCGAAATCACTCACGGGCGTGGTGATCAGACCAAAGCACCCGTAGGCAGATGAGCAAGTATCCACTGGACAGGACTCTGACGTAAGTTGATTAAGATTAATTTGTATACCTGTTAGTCTATAGTCGGGCGCGGTAATGGTACTTAGGTTTAGAAAGCAATGGCAAGCTACCGTGGATAAATTTACCGAGGAATCGTGAGCGGTCAGTGAAAGCTAGGATTGACTGCGACATTCTGTAACGGACCCGTATCTAACTACCTAACTATAATAACAGGCTAAACCAGGGAGCATTGGCAAACTACAATGGGCCGGTAGCGGGGATTGACTGCGACGTAAACCATACTAAGGGTGATTATTTGCGAACGGTAATATTGGCCTCAAGAATCCCCGTTTTATTTCTCAATAGAAATGCAAACACGACAGGACAGTTAGGGCGGATACTAGACTCGGCCACTAGGTCAAACCAAACAATGGGACCAGCTGGCTACTGCATTTAAACGGACTCGGAACAAGCCTGTGAAGAAAAGAATGCAGTGTTGTGTAGCAGAGGGGAAATCGGGGTCAGGCTCTGTTATGATTAGCACGAAAGACAGTATCGCCCTGCGAATTTAAAGTCGCGGGATCGGATCTTCACGGAAAATCGGGAATAAAAGTTTTAAATGGCTTTTATACTATAAGGCGAGATGGGGAATAGACAGAATAAGGACAGATGGGGAATGGTTGTATACAACTGGAGACTGGACGCGCACTAAGTGAGCTGAAGGGGACAGGAATGCCTTTGGATATAAACGTTGCAGACGGATTGTGAGAATATCTTGGGTAAAGAAAAGGAAACGTGCGTCCATACTTCAAGAGCTGAATATTGAAGAAGTTGGCTAATAAAGACGGTAAACTATACTGCGGGGATGGATGAAGATGCACGTTCATCAATTTTCATGGTTAGGATGTTGTTAGGTGTGATATTAGTCTATGTTGTCAACATGGGTTTGTGTTAATAACTGTGTAGGTTTAGGTAGTCGATGTTGACGGCCCATAATGATGGTTAATCATTAGAGAACTTATGTACTGCAAAAGATTATAATGATTGTAGGAGTTTCAGTGTAAAGGGGCATTTCGTATATATGATTTGTGAGCAGTGTATGTGTCCCATCTTGTTGTTTTATAATTACTGTTGGGGTACCAAGCTGCAATGATATTATTAATGATGTATATTTATGTTGTTATTGATAATGGCTATGATATACGCAGTGATGATGAGGCGTAGGGGTTCATGGCTTAGGTTACATATAGACGACGCTTTAGGGGAGTTGGAGTCATTAAGGGATACAGGTTATTGATCAGTTGCTATGTTTATGATGTGTTGATTGTTTTGTGATTAATGACAGGGGGAATTTATGTTGTTGAGAATGCATATATATAAGTATATATAATATTAATACATGCTGTTGAGGACGATGATGGCGCCAATGATAAGGAGACATAACGCCAGTACATGTCACTGGTGTGTTGTGTTGTCAGCCTCGGGGACAGAAATGTTGTTGTTGGGGGTTACCTGATGAAGCTGTTAAAATGTGGCGTCTAGTTATCAGCTGTTGTGTTATGTGTCTCGTGCAAGGAGACTTGGCCGGTGTGGGCAAGCGGATCAGGAGTTGTTGTCTAGGGTTGTCCCACTGCCGAATTATATGTGTCTGTCCGCTGTGGAAAGACTGTTAGTGTCGGCGTGGGTATTGTATTAATGTCACATGATTATTACACATGGTGAAGTGTTTGGGGGATTATGGGTTGATGTTGGCATCAGGGAACACTGGTTGATGGTGTACGACCGCCCAGGCAGTGATGGAATATCACTGACCCGATGTCAATACACGTAGCCGAAGACAAGGGTGAGCAGTAGGTTGATGACACCCGATGATGCTGTTCACATGGTCAAGGGTGTCTTTTGTTTAATTTTCAGGTTGTCGCTTGATCGATTGCCTGGGTAAAACTAGTGGGCGGTATTTCACGGTGGTAGTTGGGTGTGTGCATCCTTATTAGATTTATATACTTTCTTGTCAGATTTGCGTACTTTCTTATTATATTCCCCTGATTGATATGTGACTAGTTATTGGTTTAATTGCAATTCCTTAGTTTGATGGTATTCTCTTGATGCTAGTTACCTGACAGCATTTTTCCATAATAATTTGAATTGTTTTCGCACGATATTTTGTCTACTTTGTAATGTCTTTTGAGAAGCAAATAAACTTGATTCAGTGTTAGCTTATTCTTTTGAGTGCCTGTACTATTGTCGGTTAGGGTAGTGTTGTATTCGTGACCTGCATACCTGTATACTTGTGAGGTTGGTAGATAAAACCAAGGGTAATCACATATCAGTGGTTATCTCTACGACCGGAAGACGGACAATCTTTATCTATCAATTCTTTATTCTTTATCCTTTCTCTCTCTCTCTCTCTCTCTCTCTCTCTCTCTCTCTCTCTCTCTCTCTCTCTCTCTCTCTCTCTCTCTCTCTCCTTCATCCCTCCTCCTTCTCTCTCTCATCTTCGTGCTATCACATTAGGTTTCTGTGTGAATTTAGAGAGACCGACCGACCGAACGACCGACGGAACGAACGACCGACAAACAGACAGACATACAGTCTTGTGCTAACAAGTGTAAATGGTAAGACAACTAACTGACAGCGAGGCAACTTTACTGTCCTGTCCGCGGACAGCAGCCTATCTCTGAGACAGTATGCATGTAGACTTGTGACGTCGGCATAAAACAGCTTTAATGAAGGTATGTGCAGAGACCCCTGGGGAATGCTTTAGAGTGAGCCTCTCAGACTGTGATGTAGGGGACATGAGCACGAAGTAGAGGCCGCACCACTTAACCAACCGTTTCAAACGTCAGTAGTTTAAATCCGGTATGAACTGACAGCCCGGGTAATGAAGAGTTATGGGCCATGTCTGAACACATTAAAGTTGAACGAAACCCGAGCTCAGCATAGGCTTACCTTTGTAGTGGTTTGGACGTTGTGGGTATGTGATGACGGGCAGTTTAGAGGAATCAAGATGGCAAGATTACCTCCACGCACACAGTCATAAAACAGGTATCCAGGATTTTTTTTTTTTTTTCATTTCTCTTAGTTTCACATTCTTGACATTACCGTACCATTCTCATTGGTAGAGTGAAGTCTGTTGGCGTGTTTGTTTAAGTGCATTAATGTATGTTGGGGATGGCTGTAGAGGAGACTGTCAGGGGCTACTGCTACACGTACAAACACACACACAGAGAGAGAGAGAGAGAGAGAGAGAGAGAGAGAGAGAGAGAGAAGAGAGAGAGAGAGAGAGAGAGAGAGAGAGAGAGAGAGAGAGAGAGAGAGAGAGAGAGAGAGAGAGAGAGAGAGATCTAATGACATAATCTGGAACTTTAGATGTAGAAATTTAAGCATTTTGTTCTGTTGGCAATCTAAAGATGACGATCTGATCTTTCCCTAAAAGTAGATGATAAATAACATTGTCCGTGTTTCCAGGGTTGTGCTGTGTCCATATGATCCTTTAAGAAGCCTGTTTAGACGTGTTTCCCTGTCTCTTAAGTTATGTTGTGTCCATGTATTCTGTAAGAAGCATGCACAGACATGTTCCACTGTCTCTTAAGTTGTGGTGAAATCACGATGTCGTAGTGTTCCACACAGCGTTGCCCTTTAGTCAGCTTCCCCGTGGCGGGACATGTTGCTGTGGGCGGCCATGCCATCGTTGGTGCAGTTGTGGAAGTGTTCGGTTCATTCTTTAGTGGAGAGACTCCAGTCATGTGTTCGTATGGATCTAGTGTTCATGAGGGCTGTTGTTACTGAGATCATAACAATACAATCACATTATGCCTTCTAGTGTTTTACAGGGCGGTTGTTAGTGAGATCACATCAATACAGTCACAATATGCCTTCTAGTGTTCTACAGGGCGGTTGTTAGTGAGATCACATCAATACAGTCACATTATGCCTTCTAGTGTTCTACATGGAAGTTACTACTGAGATCACATTAATACAATCACAATGTGCCTTCTAGTGTTCTACAGGGAAGTTGTTACAGTGATCACATCAATACAATGACACTATGCCAACTAGTGTTCTACAGGGCGGTTATTACTGAGATTACATTAATGCAATGACAATGTGCATTCTAGTGTTCTACAGTGAAGTTGTTACCGAGATGACATCAATACAATCACATTATGTCTTCTAAGGTGTGATTTGTTCTGCCAAGTGTTTCTGCTGCTCGGGTGACAGTTTCTGTGTTGCAGTTCTTATGTCTGCCCGTGGTGACTCCTGCGGAAGGAATACCGTACCATACTTTTATGTCACACGAACGCCGCCCGCACCACCCTCAGCTGCATCCATGGCCGAGTCACTAGAGTGTAGTGGCAAGACACTTGCATGTCCACCTTGGGACACCTTGGTGTGATAGGCAGCTAGACGAATTGGAATTTGTCATTGCGATGTTTGGTAGTTTTGTTGACATTGAATTCATTAGTGTAGACATTACTTGTGTGATGTCGTTTCTTGTGTGGTCAAGTGTGTTCCTTGTCAGGCCACCTACCCCCAGCTTTCTGTGGGGGTGGTGTGATTCGTAATCTATTGTATTGGTAAGATTGTTGCAAAGATTCTTAAGTGGATCGGTATGAGGTAGATGGGTAGGTAGACATCTGGGTGGGTGTGTAGGTAGGTGTGTGAATAGGTAGACTAGGAACTATGTAGTTACGGGGGGGGGGGGGGGTTAGGCAAGTAATGTAGGTAGGCAGGCAAGCAGGGAGAGGGTGGAGCGGAGAGGTAGATGAATGAATAGACTGACAGAGGTTCAGGCAGACAAATACAGAGATAGATATTACACGCGTTGACAGCCAACTCGGACAGTGAAGCGCTGCTGCTGCATGGACATTGCATCAATGCCGGGTGGAGTGAGGCCTGGGTGGCTACAAGACACGGGTAATGGACGGCAACATGTGGACAGCATCAGCAGCCGCGTGTGAGCGCATCTGCCGTTGCCAGCCATACAGTTTGACTCTGTGTTAAAAGCCGCCCTAAATTGAGTTTCCCGTGTGACCGGGAGAAGCCGCTGAAAGCTGGACTAAGTAGCGACTTGAGGCAAAGCGAATTTCCCGCTTTCAGAGACGCCCCCAAAATAAATGGGTGGGGGTCGAAGTGCCAGGGAAACGAATATTGAATGCAGTCAGAATGTTTCTTATAGGAAATAATGAAGTGATGTATTGGTAATGTTTCTTGTTTTGGCATATTATGTAGAAGCAGCATACGGTTTTCTTGTTCATTCCTTCCTGTGTGGCGGAGGCTCTCTGGCAGTGTCTGTGTGGAGTCGTGTCTATTAGAACATTACTTGTGGTCATTGTCACGTTCTTTTCATAATTCTACAGTGCAGAAACGTGCACAGCGAGGAAACAAATCGAGGGTACAATTGCGAGTTTGCAAATGTAGTTATGCAGACGAACAGGGAGTACATCACGGCAGGAGAAGGCAAAGAAAGTAGTACCACAAACAACGGGATTAAATAATGCATTAGTGAGTAAGGTCAGGGTCAGATGCTTAAAGTAGGTCGATCATATAAAAGGACTCAGCTTCTTATGAAACGATGCCATGGAGGAAAAGTGGAGGGAAAGCGTGCAAGACATCATTACATGTGGGTAGACAACACGAAGATATGAACTGGAAGACAACATCAAAGGATGAAATGGACAACATGTCACATGTGGGTGGACAACATCAAGAGATGGACTGGAAGACAACATCAAGAGATGGACTGAAAGACATCGTTACAGGTGGGTGGGCAACATCAAGGGATGGACTGGAAATCAACGTTACATGTGAGTGGACAACATCAAGAGATTGACTGGAAGACAATGTTATAGGTGGGTGTGCAACATTAGAGATGGACTGAAAGAGAACTGTACAGGTGGGTGGATAACATTAAGAGATGTACTGGAAGACAACGTTACATGTGGGTGGGCAACATAAAGAGATGAACTGAGAGACATCGTTACATGTAGGTGGACAACATCAAGAGATGAAATAGAAGACAGCGTTACATGTGGATGGGCAACATCAAGCGATGGACTGGGAGAGCGATGTATCAACGTGCCGTAAAATAGTTGGAGAGCTATGTATCAATGCGCGTCAAGTGGCTGGAGAGCTATGTATCAATGCGCGTCAAGTGGCTGGAGAGCTATGTATCAATGCGCGTCAAGTGGCTGGAGAGCTATGTATCAATGCGCGTCAAGTGGCTGGAGAGCTATGTATCAATGCGCGTCAAGTGGCTGGAGTGCCATGTATCAATGCGCGTCAAGTGGCTGGAGAGATATGTATCAATGCGCGTCAAGTGGCTGGAGAGATATGTATCAATGCACGTCAAGTGGCTGGAGTGCCATGTATCAATGCGCGCTATGTATCAATGCGTGCCAAGTGGCTGGAAAGCTATGTATCAATGCGCGTCAAGTGGCTGGAGTGCCATGTATCAATGCACGTCAAGTGGCTGGAGAGATATGTATCAATGCGCGTTAAGTGGCTGGACAGCTATGTATTAATGCGCGTCAAGTGGCTGGACAGCTATGTATCAATGCACGTCAAGTGGCTGGACAGCTATGTATTAATGCGCGTCAAGTGGCTGGACAGCTATGTATCAATGCACGTCAAGTGGCTGGAGTGCCATGTATCAATGCACGTCAAGTGGCTGGAGAGATATGTATCAATGCGCGTCAAGTGGCTGGAGTGCCATGTATCAATGCACGTCAAGTGGGCAGAGTGCCATGTATCAATGCGCGTCAAGTGGCTGGAGTGCCATGTATCAATGCACGTCAAGTGGGCGGAGTGCCATGTATCAATGCGCGCTATGTATCAATGCGAGTCAAGTGGCTGGAGAGATATGTATCAATGCGCGCCAAGTGGCTGGAAAGCTATGTATCAATGCGCGTCAAGTGGCTGGAGAGATATGTATCAATGCGCGTCAAGTGGCTGGAGAGATATGTATCAATGCGCGTCAAGTGGCTGGAGAGATATGTATCAATGCGCGTCAAGTGGCTGGAGAGATATGTATCAATGCGCGTCAAGTGGCTGGACAGCTATGTATCAATGCGCGTCAAGTGGCTGGACAGCTAATTATCAATGCTCGTCAAGTGGCTGGAGTACCATGTATCAATGCACGTCAAGTGGGCGGAGTGCCATGTATCAATGCGCGTCAAGTGGCTGGAGAGATATGTATCAATGCACGCCAAGTGGCTGGAAAGCTATGTATCAATGCACGTCAAGTGGCTGGAGTGCCATGTATCAATGCGCGTCAAGTGGCTGGAGTGCCATGTATCAATGCACGTCAAGTGGGCGGAGTGCCATGTATCAATGCGCGCTATGTATCAATGCGAGTCAAGTGGCTGGAGAGATATGTATCAATGCGTGCCAAGTGGCTGGAAAGCTATGTATCAATGCGCGTCAAGTGGCTGGAGAGATATGTATCAATGCGCGTCAAGTGGCTGGACAGCTATGTATCAATGCGCGTCAAGTGGCTGGACAGCTAATTATCAATGCACGTCAAGTGGCTGGAGTGCCATGTATCAATGCACGTCAAGTGGCTGGAGAGATATGTATCAATGCGCGTCAAGTGGCTGGAGAGATATGTATCAATGCGCGCCAAGTGGCTGGAGAGATATGTATCAATGCGCGTCAAGTGGCTGGACAGCTATGTATCAATGCACGTCAAGTGGGCGGAGTGCCATGTATCAATGCACGTCAAGTGGGCGGAGTGCCATGTATCAATGCGCACCAAGTGGCTGGTGTGCCATGTATCAATGCGCGCCAAGTGGCTGGAGTGCCATGTATCAATGCACGTCAAGTGGCTGGAGTGCCATGTATCAATGCACGTCAAGTGGGCGGAGTGCCATGTATCAATGCGCGCCAAGTGGCTGGAGTGCCATGTATCAATGCACGTCAAGTGGCTGGAGTGCCATGTATCAATGCACGTCAAGTGGCTGGAGTGCCATGTATCAATGCACGTCAAGTGGCTGGAGTGCCATGTATCAATGCACGTCAAGTGGCTGGAGTGCCATGTATCAATGCACGTCAAGTGGCTGGAGTGCCATGTATCAATGCACGTCAAGTGGCTGGAGTGCCATGTATCAATGCACGTCAAGTGGCTGGAAAGTTATGTATCAATGCACGTCAAGTGGCTGGAGTGCCATGTATCAATGCGCGTCAAGTGGCTGGACAGCTATGTATCAATGCACGTCAAGTGGCTGGAGAGCTATGTATCAATGCACGTCAAGTGGCTGGAGTGCCATGTATCAATGCGCGTCAAGTGGCTGGAGAGATATGTATCAATGCACGTCAAGTGGCTGGAGAGATATGTATCAATGCACGTCAAGTGGGAGGAGTGCTATGTATCAATGCGCGTCATGTGGCTGGACAGCTATGTATCAATGCGCGCCAAGTGGCTGGAGAGCTGTGAATCAATGGGCGTCAAGTGGCTGGAGTGCCATGTATCAATGCGCGCTATGTATCAATGCGAGTCAAGTGGCTGGAGAGATATGTATCAATGCGCGTCAAGTGGCTGGAGAGATATGTATCAATGCACATCAAGTGGCTGGACAGCTATGTATCAATGCACGTCAAGTGGCTGGAGAGATATGTATCAATGCGCGTCAAGTGGCTGGAGAGCTGTGAATCAATGCGCGTCAAGTGGCTGGAGAGATATGTATCAATGCGCGTCAAGTGGCTGGAGAGATATGTATCAATGCGCGTCAAATGGCTGGACAGCTATGTATCAATGCACGTCAAGTGGGCGGAGTGCCATGTATCAATGCACGTCAAGTGGCTGGAGTGCCATGTATCAATGCACGTCAAGTGGCTGGAGTGCCATGTATCAATGCACGTCAAGTGGCTGGAGTGCCATGTATCAATGCACGTCAAGTGGCTGGAGTGCCATGTATCAATGCACGTCAAGTGGCTGGAGTGCCATGTATCAATGCACGTCAAGTGGCTGGAGTGCCATGTATCAATGCACGTCAAGTGGCTGGAGTGCCATGTATCAATGCACGTCAAGTGGCTGGAAAGTTATGTATCAATGCACGTCAAGTGGCTGGAGTGCCATGTATCAATGCGCGTCAAGTGGCTGGACAGCTATGTATCAATGCACGTCAAGTGGCTGGAGAGCTATGTATCAATGCACGTCAAGTGGCTGGAGTGCCATGTATCAATGCGCGTCAAGTGGCTGGAGAGATATGTATCAATGCACGTCAAGTGGCTGGAGAGATATGTATCAATGCACGTCAAGTGGGAGGAGTGCTATGTATCAATGCGCGTCATGTGGCTGGACAGCTATGTATCAATGCGCGCCAAGTGGCTGGAGAGCTGTGAATCAATGGGCGTCAAGTGGCTGGAGTGCCATGTATCAATGCACGTCAAGTGGGCGGAGTGCCATGTATCAATGCGCGCTATGTATCAATGCGAGTCAAGTGGCTGGAGAGATATGTATCAATGCGCGTCAAGTGGCTGGAGAGATATGTATCAATGCACATCAAGTGGCTGGACAGCTATGTATCAATGCACGTCAAGTGGCTGGAGAGATATGTATCAATGCGCGTCAAGTGGCTGGAGAGCTGTGAATCAATGCGCGTCAAGTGGCTGGAGAGATATGTATCAATGCGCGTCAAGTGGCTGGAGAGATATGTATCAATGCGCGTCAAATGGCTGGACAGCTATGTATCAATGCGCGCCAAGTGGCTGGAGAGCTGTGAATCAATGCGCGTCAAGTGGCTGGAGAGATATGTATCAATGCACGTCAAGTGGCTGGAGAGATATGTATCAATGCACGTCAAGTGGCTGGAGAGCTGTGAATCAATGCGCGTCAAGTGGCTGGAAGCCATGTATCAATGCGCGTCAAGTGGCTGGAGAGCTGTGAATCAATGCGCGTCAAGTGGCTGGAGAGCGCTGCTGACGACTCATGACAACCTAACCCCCATGATGTATGACGACTGACGCTCGATGCAAGGCCTGACACAGACAAACGGAAAGAAAACACAATATCTCAGGAGTGGCTTATTAGAATGCATAACTTTATGAAAACCACAACTATCACAAGTACAAGGTGGAGTTTGTCACAAGTTATGCGTGACCTGTTGCTCTGTGTGGGCAAGCATGCTGGACCATCAGTGAGGAAGTGGTAAGGGACACCTTACACAGTAGAGTTGAGTGTTTTACTAGTGAGGATATCGTGGGCAGAACAATCACAAGCCCTGAGACCATGGCGGCTACCAGTGTTGCTGGCCCACTCCTCATAACCATAAGGGACATAGATGAAATATATGGAGATCAGCGTGGCCGAATGGATACGAGCGTTCGTCCTTAAACATCCAGCGTGCTGATGCCGAGGTAGCGGGTTCAACCCCTACAATAGTCAGTTGGACTAAAATGTTGACTTCTCGTCCTAGACTTGAGGACATAAATTTCAAGAACCTCTGAAGTCGGAATGGGTTCGTCTGATGGCGAGGGACACTGGTAATAGTAATAAGGAAAGCTAATCAACACGCAAAAATCAGTATAGTGCACAAGAAGTAGTAGCAAGTATATGAACTACGCTTGAGTTGAAAGCAAGCGACGGGAATATATATAATATATATATATATATATATATATATATATATATATATATATATATATATATATATATATATATATATAAATATATAAATATATATATATATATATATATATATATAAATATATAAATATATATATATATATATATATAAATATATAAATATATATATTATATATATATATATATATATATATATATATATATATATATATATATATATATATATATATATATATATATATGAGGTATCTCCAGAAGAGATGACACGGCGGGCTCTCGCCCGGAACAATACTCAAGGACAGAAGCAGATAAAGGCGGAGGAAGAGATTTGTGGGGTGCTGCTGTAAGTACTGGGCGACCAACACTAGTGTAAGGCACATACGCTTAATTATCACACCAGATGATAGAGAGGATCGGAGAGAGACATGAATCACCGATGTCTGCTCCACATCAGGCAGCTTAAGACACACACACACACACATACGCACGCATGTACGCACCTACCCACCCACCCACACTCTCTCTCTCTCTCTCTCTCTCTCTCTTTCTCTGATACGCAGATGACAGACACAGGCCCGGACGGCACTGACACGTGTACGATGTCGAGTGGGCATAAAACATTCTGTCAGTGATGACAGGAGAACACCACCAAGTTACTATCAGGGCTTCATACCCTGCATTTTGTGGTTTACGTCATGTACCGTGCAGTTTGATTGTCGTGGTAGAACAGGGGAACACCTCCGGGTGAGGGCGGTTATGAAAAAGAGCAGGAAGGAATTGAAGTAACAGTAAAAGGCAGAGAGGTGAGAGAAGAGGAAGAAGAATAAGTGGAGGAAGTAGAAAGAAAAGAAGAAGTCGCCTCCGAATGCGTAGGACGAGCAAGAGAAGTAGTAGTAGTAGTAATAGTAGTAGTAGTAGTAGTAGTAGTAGTAGTAGTAGTAGTAGTAGTAGTAGTAGTAGTAGTAGTAGTAGTAGTAGTAGTAGTAGTAGTAGTAGCAGCATTGCAGCAGTAGCAGTACAATAATATGTTGTAGAAGAAGAAGTAGTAGTAGTAGTAGTAGTAGTAGTAGTAGTAGTAGTAGTAGTAGTAGTAGTAGTAGTAGTAGGAGGAGGAGGAGGAGGACGAGGGTAGGAGGAGGAGGAGAAGGTAGTAGTAGTAGTAGGAGGAGGAGGAGGAGGAGGAGGAGGAGGAGAAGGAGGAGGAATAAGGAGGAAGAGGGGTAGAAGACAAAGTAGAGGACAAGAAGAAGAAAAGGAGGAGGTGGAGGAGAACAAGAATAGGAGGAGGGGGTGACGATGAAGAAAACGAAGAATTCAGAATAATATAGCGCCATCTCCTTCCAACAAGTAGACTGGGCATCTATTATATATGGACAGGAAATCTAGCTCAGCCTTCCAAATACGGGCTCGACTTGTCTACAGAACCAGATAAGAATCGGAGACCGTTTCGTAAATCCCAGCTCTACAGGAGATGGAAATGAGTTTTG
This sequence comes from Cepaea nemoralis, assembly GCA_014155875.1. Lineage (NCBI taxonomy): Eukaryota > Metazoa > Mollusca > Gastropoda > Stylommatophora > Helicidae > Cepaea > Cepaea nemoralis. Next base: position 234,477 of record JACEFZ010011063.1, read on the forward strand.
GGAGGCCACAAGCCAGCCCGTCTGAAGTCAAGCAAACAGCGTCCGCCATCAAGTCGTTGTTGCCGCATCTATCTCACAGAAATTGTATCTGATATTAACTTTCAGGCTATTGACGGCAGTAACCGTAGACACACGCGCATCCCATGGGAAGTGCGATCAATGCCTGAAAATAACTTCAGACACATGGCTGCCCGGATCTAGTTTGGACTAATGTTTGGTAGTAACTTTACAGACGCGGCTTCTGGCCCTGACTTTGGGAAAACGCTTTGCAGTAACTTTACAATCACGATTCTTGTCACATTTGGTTACATGTCTGGCACTAGTCCTAGAAACGAGACTTGTGTTAACAAGTTTGCAGTAACGTTTAGTAGTCAGTCTCGAGACGTGTTCAGTTTGGAGAAGTAGTTGGCAGTATGTCGATTGGTCGCACACATTACAGGAACTAGTGCCATGTGCCAGATAGTGTTGCAACATTTGCATGGAGACATTGGCTTTCGTGACAAGGGTGTGGAGTTAGTAATTCCCTAGACGGCAGTTTATGTGGAAATAAATGAACATGCGGCGTGAACACTGGAATATACAGACACACATTTACACATACAGACACACATAGATAAATAAGAAGAATATGAGAAGAAAGAAACAGAACAAAGAAGCAGAGGAAGAAGCATAAAAAGAAGAAGGAAGAAGAGGAGCAGAAGAAGAGAAGAGGAGCAGAAGAAGAGAAGAAGACGAACAACAAGAGAAAGGGGAGAACAAGAAGAAGACTAATGAAACCACACATGCGACTTCCATCCCCACACTATTGCAGACACGATGTCAACAAATGACAGCCCAAGTGGGACTTTTTGTAAACCGCCACTGTAAAACGGGTCAACAAAGCAATATCATACGAGACTTTCCCCAAATGTTAACATACGACGTATGACATGCAGCCAGTCAAGTAGAGATGTCCACTCCATTGGTAGATGTCCAGAAGTCCGCTAGCACTAGCCCTGGCTTGTGGTGTTTGTGTGTAGACATGAAGTCTCGTTGTCCCCCACAGTTGGCAGTGAAACCACACATCCAATGTGTATGTGTTTACATAAACGATCCTGCCTGCTTGCTCCTCCTATTCCCCCAGATCTGCTCCTGGGTGTTGGGCTGGAGCCTGTTGACAATGGAGTGCCTACAGCCCGTGCAGGAAACATTGCCCTCACCCCAGCCAGTCTGCATATGCTGTGTTCAATTATTGATATTGAAATACGATGGGCTCAATCAAGAGAGTGGAGTCGACACATTGCACAACTCCTCCTCACCTAACAACACGTCCGGCATGACCAGCTCTGGGCAGCCTTGTCGACAAGGCCCGCAACAGAAACTGCGTGTCCTTACGAAACTTTCAGCGTCGGTACAGAGCAACAAGTCTACCAACACTGCTCTGTGCACGCCAAACTAGGACTGTGTACCAGATACATGCTGAAAATTAAATGACAGGGCATATTACAGACACATTAATTCTGGACAGGATAGGCCTGTTGGCCATCCCCACCTTACTGGAGAAACATCAGAATTGATGGGCCGGTCAACAAACTCTCGTGGCAGACCACTGGTTTCCCTGGAGAATATTTTATGATGAACTACAGCAGCCGACACGATTCCATATTGTCAGCGAAGACACACTATGAGGATAGCCTTAAGACTGCTCTTTAGTCTGTCGACATCAACACATGAGAGACTGTTGCCCAACATCGGGCTACATAGTGCACACTCCTTCACCACGATGCGGTGTCTTGTGAGGCAGCAGAGATAGCACTGGCAACTCAACGGAGACAAGCCAGGCAGTTAAATGTGACACATTCCTACTCTAGTGTGACTACCACCTACTGCGCGCATTGCCTTGTACGTAAGCATATGCTATATGCATTGTACGTAGGCGTGTGCCAAACGCGTTGTATCTAAGCGTATACTGTGCCTTGTACGTAAGCGTCTGCTATATGCCTTGCACGTAAGCATAAGCTGTATGCCTTGTATATAGGCGTGTGTTATATGCCTTGTACGTAGGCGTGTGCCATTTGCGTTGTACGTAAGAGTCTATTGTATGCCTTTTACGTAGGTGTGCCGCGTACGCAAGCGTCTGCTGTATGCCTGGTACGTAAGCATATGCTGTATGCATTGTGCGTAGGTGTGTGCTATATGCCTTGTAAGTAAGCATATGCTGTATGCATTGTATGTAAGCATGTGCTATATGCTTTGTACATAGCGGTGCTAATCTATCCCACATTGGGCTTTTAAAATGTTTCAATAAGGAATCACTGCAATCACAAGTGAAACATAACACGTTATATGACTAAAACACAACTGTTGATCACTAAAACAAGCAGTGCGGTATGTGTGGCATGTGGGGAAGGACCAGTTCCCAGACCTGTACGACAACAGAGACATGACGCCATGCACACATATCAACAACACAAGTCAAGAGTCTGAATTTCATTACTCTATTTGAGAACACAACTTCAAGGAGAGAACATTGTCAACACAAGCCAATAAACAAACTGGAAGACTGACCACAAGTGTTCTATGGCAGACAACGGTAAACTTCCATAAACTAGGCACCACGAGCAGTTGGGTGGAGACAGCATGGGCCTGCTGGCCTGGTTTCACACCTCATTATGCCAGGTTGTTTCCAAGAGTGGATGACTCCAGGCTCTTCCTTGCCACACAGCATTGATAACAGACATGATCTGGGAGGTCAGGTTGTCTGCCCCTGACCACACCATTCAACGTATACTGATTACACCATTCAACGTGGTACTGATTGTATAATTCAACGTTATACTGATTACACCATTCAACGTGATATTGATTATATATATCATTCAACGAGATACTGATTACATCATTTGCTTGGCGCTGACCACATCATTCATCAACACTGAAGAAGAGCCACCGTGGTCAGGGTCTTGGTATGAGCAGTGAAGTTATACAGACATATCACGTGACATACTAGTGGAATGCCGAAGGAGTTTATAACAAGAAAGTCTCCCTAACAAAGCGTCTTCATAAAGATAGAATAGATGTGGCATGCATTCAAGAGACACACCTCAATGCCAATCGCAGATTCTCAGTCAGAGGATATCAGGCCACACGTTTCGACCGTGAAGGACACAAGGAGGTGTTCTAATACTTACACGAAATACAATACCTTGCAGCGAAGTATCTGTGATCTCTGACAACCAAACGGAAATTATAGGTGTTGATATAATGATAAAGGACGTGAAAATAAGAATTTGCAATCTGTATAGCCCAGCAGATAAGGACCTTACACTCTCAAATATGAAATTAACTGACACAAACTACATTATTGTCAGAGACTTTAATAGCCGTTCAGAAAGATGGGAATACTCAGATACTCACAAAAGAGGAGATGAAGTGGAGAACTGGGAAATAGACTAAAATCTCCATCTACTCAACAAAGCGGATGACACACCGAGCTTCTACTCCAGAAGATGGTTTACCACTTCTACTCCAGACTTAGCTTTCTGCACAGTAGACATCTTCCACAAAATCGATCGCCATGTGCTTGACCAATTAGCATGTAGTGATCACAGACCAATCAAGCTTGTAATGAATATGGAGTATGTTCCACAGGAGCAAAAGCCTTTGCCTCGCTGGAATTACAAACGAGCAGATTGGGACAGATTTGCCATACTAACAGACAAATATTGTGAAAACATAAATACACGATATGGCAATATGAAGCAAATGGTGGAAAGTCTAAACAGAGCAATAATACAGGCGGCCACTGAGTCTATTCCAAGAGTAGCGAGGAAAAATTACAAACCATACTGGACTGAAGAACTACAAAGTTTGGAGGACAAAGTTGAAGATGCCAGGAAGACAGCAGAGAGAGAACAAACAACTGAAGCAAACATCTCTCTCAAAGCCATCTCAGCAAAATATAAAAGAACAGTAAATCAAACAACAAGAGATTGTTGGAGGGAAAAAACAGAAAACCTGAACTTTGACAGGGATGGAAACAAACTATGGAAACTAGTGAAAGCCATGAACAAGAAGGACCTAGAAACAAACAAATAACAATTAAACAAGGAAATGCCTTGCTTACAGGAAAAAAGGCTGCAAATGCACTAATGGAACACTATGCCAGTGCAAACCACATTGATATTACAACCAAACAGAAGAAATGACTTCAGGACTAGGGACGCACCTACTGCCCAGGTCATGCAGGAGTCCGGTCTAGTCAGTGAGCTGAATGGCTAGCTGCCAGGGCACCCACAGCTGACCAACTAAGGCTGGCCTCAGGTCAGATCATCTGTATCAGATGACAGGTCACTATATGTTGACACGCAGGTTCATGACTCCACCCGGATATAATCATTTGTCATCATTGGTGATGTGACAGCATACGTGGCAGGTGTAATCCCAGGTGGGGACGACAGTAGCACAGACATCACCAACACTGCACCTGGTGACAGCAGGAATGTGCTGTCTGACAATATGAATGAACAGATAGACAGACTGAGAAAGAACTGAGGCAGTCGGCCCAGAAGCTGATGGACACTGCAAACTGAGTAGACAAATTAGACTAGACTGTCACCCTTTTGGACATGTTTTGAGGAGAATTACACTTGGAAACTTTGTGACAACTGGCAAACCTCATGGCAAGTCTGACTGCTGGATCTCTGTGTGGTTGTCTCCCAGATCATGAACACAGATCAACTAACTTCAGTAACAAACATCAAAGTCTCAACATAATAACGATTATGTCACAGGCAACACTGATACGACACCATCAGTGAAGGGATGGCTACTTTACAGGTATTGATGGTTGCTGACAGAGAGTGACAGGGAACAGTGAAAATAAGTAAACCCAACAAGGAGCGTAGGAGGCACAAGGCTCACTCTCAACAGTGTTACCAAAGTGCACAGGATATATTGTAAGGACCTCTAGTTATTATACGTGCTGTACCACACCATGTCTTCAGCTGGATGCTCAGCATATCTAGGAGTGACAGTTTTGAATCTAGTTGGACATTTCTGAAGTGTGTGATGATCCTTGGTGGTGAAGAACAGCTGTGCAGGAATATGATCACCTACTCCAACCGATATAGCCCTGGAAGACACAATTATTCTGTGACTTCTCTTCCAATGTCTTCATTTCACTCTCTGAGAGGCAATCAATACCTGTAAACGGTGCAATCCTACACTCTGTTGGACTCAAGGGATTTCCTATGATTTACTGCTGCTACTCCATCACTGGATGGGTGTCTTATCCCACTCTTGTGTGAATAGGTTTCTAAGATTGGCCCACTCTTGTGTGAATAGGTGTCTAAGATTGTCCCACTCTTGTGTAGATGGATGTCTAAGATTGCCCCACTCTTGTGTAGATGGGTATCTAAGATTGCCCCACTCTTGTGTAGATGAGTGTATAAATTTGCCCCACTCTTGTGTAGATGTGTGTCTAAGATTGCCCCACTCCTGTGTAGATGGGGGTCTAAGATTGCCTCACTTTTGTGTAGATGGTTGCCCCACTCATGTGTAGATGGGTGACTAAGATTGCCCCACTTTTGTGTAGATGGGTGTCTAACATTGTCCCACTCTTGTACGGATAATGTTCAAGATTGCCCCACTTCTGTGTAGATGGATATCTAAGATTGTCCCACTCTTGTAGAAATAATGTTCAAGATTGCCTCTCTTGTATAGATGGGTGTCTAAGATTGTCCCACTCTCGTGTAGATGGATGTCAAAGATTGCCCCTAACCCCTCTTGTGTAGATGGGCATCTAAGATTGTCCTACTCTTGTGTTGATGAATGTCTAAGATTGCCCTACTCTTGTATAGATGGGTGTCTAAGATTGCCCCACTCTTGTGTAGATGGATGTCTAAGATTGCCCCACTCTTGTATAGATGGGCATCTAAGATTGTCCTACTCTTGTGTTGATGAATGTCTAAGATTGTCCCACTCTTGTGTAGATGGGTGTCTAAGATTGTCCCACTCTTGTGTAGACGGATGTCAAAGATTGCCCCCCCCCCTCTTGTGTAGATGGGCATCTAAGATTGTCCTACTCTTGTGTTGATGAATGTCTAAGATTGCCCTACTCTTGTATAGATGGGTGTCTAATATTGCCCCACTCTTGTGTAGATGGATGTCAAAGATTGTCCCACTCTTGTACAGATGTTGAAGATTGTCCCACTCTTGTGTAGGTGGGTGTCTAAGATTGCCCCACTCTTGTGTAGATGGGTGTCTAAGATTACCCCACTCTTGTGTTGATGGCTGTCTAAGATTGCCCCAGACTTCTATAGATGGATGTCAAAGATTGCCCCACTCATGTGTAGATGGGTGACTAAGATTGCCCCACTTTTGTGTAGATGGGTGTCTAACATTGTCCCACTCTTGTACGGATAATGTTCAAGATTGCCCCACTTCTGTGTAGATGGATATCTAAGATTGTCCCACTCTTGTAGAAATAATGTTCAAGATTGCCTCTCTTGTATAGATGGGTGTCTAAGATTGTCCCACTCTCGTGTAGATGGATGTCAAAGATTGCCCCACTCTTGTATAGATGGGCATCTAAGATTGTCCTACTCTTGTGTTGATGAATGTCTAAGATTGTCCCACTCTTGTGTAGATGGGTGTCTAAGATTGTCCCACTCTCGTGTAGATGGATGTCAAAGATTGCCCCCCCCCCCTCTTGTGTAGATGGGCATCTAAGATTGTCCTACTCTTGTGTTGATGAATGTCTAAGATTGCCCCAGACTTCTATAGATGGATGTCAAAGATTGCCCCACTCTTGTGTAGATGGGTGTCTAACATTGTCCCACTCTTGAACAGATAATGTTCAAGATTGCCCCACTTCTGTGTAGATGGATATCTAAGATTAGCCCATTCTTGTACAGATAATGTTCAAGATTGTCTCTCTTGTATATGTGGGTGTCTAAGATTGCCCCCCCCCCCCTTCTTGTGTAGATGAGCATCTAAGATTGTCCTACTCTTGTGTAGATGGATGTCTAAGAATGCCCTACTATTGTATAGATGAGTGTCTAAGATTGCCCCACTCTTGTGTAGATGGATGTCTAAGATTGCCCCACTCTTGTATAGATGGGCATCTAAGATTGTCCTACTCTTGTGTTGATGAATGTCTAAGATGCCCTACTCTTGTATAGATGGGTGTCTAATATTGCCCCACTCTTGTGTAGATGGATGTCAAAGATTGTCCCACTCTTGTACAGATGTTGAAGATTGTCCCACTCTTGTGTAGGTGGGTGTCTAAGATTGCCCCACTCTTGTGTAGATGGGTGTCTAAGATTACCCCACTCTTGTGTTGATGGCTTCTAAGATTGCCCCAGACTTCTATAGATGGATGTCAAAGATTGCCCCACTCATGTGTAGATGGGTGACTAAGATTGCCCCACTTTTGTGTAGATGGGTGTCTAACATTGTCCCACTCTTGTAAGGATAATGTTCAAGATTGCCCCACTTCTGTGTAGATGGATATCTAAGATTGTCCCACTCTTGTAGAAATAATGTTCAAGATTGCCTCTCTTGTATAGATGGGTGTCTAAGATTGTCCCACTCTCGTGTAGATGGATGTCAAAGATTGCTCTGCACTGTAAGATTGCCCCACTCTTGTGTAGATGGGTGTCTAAGATTGTCCCACTCTCGTGTAGATGGATGTCAAAGATTGCCCCCCACCCCTCTTGTGTAGATGGGCATCTAAGATTGTCCTACTCTTGTGTTGATGAATGTCTAAGATTGCCCTACTCTTGTATAGATGGGTGTCTAATATTGCCCCACTCTTGTGTAGATGGATGTCAAAGATTGTCCCACTCTTGTACAGATGTTGAAGATTGTCCCACTCTTGTGTAGGTGGGTGTCTAAGATTGCCCCACTCTTGTGTAGATGGGTGTCTAAGATTACCCCACTCTTGTGTTGATGGCTGTCTAAGATTGCCCCAGACTTCTATAGATGGATGTCAAAGATTGCCCCACTCTTGTGTAGATGGGTGTCTAACATTGTCCCACTCTTGAACAGATAATGTTCAAGATTGCCCCACTTCTGTGTAGATGGATATCTAAGATTGGCCCATTCTTGTACAGATAATGTTCAAGATTGTCTCTCTTGTATATGTGGGTGTCTAAGATTGCCCCCCCCCCCCCTTCTTGTGTAGATGAGCATCTAAGATTGTCCTACTCTTGTGTAGATGGATGTCTAAGAATGCCCTACTATTGTATAGATGAGTGTCTAAGATTGCCCCACTCTTGTGTAGATGGATGTCAAAGATTGTCCCACTCTTGTGTAGATGGGTGTCTAAGATTGTCCCACTCTTGTACAGATAATGTTAAGAATTGCCCCACTCTTGTGTAGATGGGTGTCTAAGATTGCCACACTCTTGTGTTGATGGGTGTCTAAGATTGCCCCACTCTTGTGTAGATGGATGTCAAAGCTTGTCCCACTCTTGTACAGATAATGTTGAAGATTGTCCCACTCTTGTGTAGATGGGTGTCTAAGATTGCCCACTCTTGTGTAGATGGGTGTCTAAGATTGTCCCACTCTTGTACAGATAATATTGAAGATTGCCCCACTCTTGTGTAGATGGGTGTCTAAGATTGCCCCACTCTTGTGTAGATGGGTGTCTAAGATTGCTCCACTATTGTGTAGATGGGTGTTGAACATTGTTCCACTCTTGTTCAGATAATGTTCAAGATTGCCCCACTCTTGTTCAGATAATGCTCAAGATTGCCCCACTATTGTGTAGATGGGTGTTGAACACTGTCCCATTCTTGTAAAGATAATGTTCAAGATTGCCCCACTCTTGTGTAGATGGGTGTTGAACACTGTCCCACTCTTGTACAGATAATGTTCAAGATTGCCCCATTCTTGTGTAGATGGGTGTCTAACATTGTCCCACTCTTGTGTAGATGGGTGTTGAACACTGTCCCACTCTTGTACAGATAACGTTTAAGATTGCCCCACTCTTGTGTAGATAGGTGTCTAACATTGTCCCACTCTTGTGTAGATGGGTGTTGAACACTGTCCCACTCTTGTACAGATAATGTTCAAGATTGCCCCACTCTTGTGTAGATGGGTGTTTAACATTGTCACACTCTTGTGTAGATGGGTGTCTAAGATTGCCCCACTCTTGTGTAGATGGGTGTCTAAGATTGCTCCACTTTTGTGTAGATGGGTGCTGAACATTGTCCCACTCTTTTACAGATAATGTTCAAGATTGCCCCACTCTTGTGTAGATGGGTGTCTAAGATTGTCAGACTCTTGAAAGATAATGTTAAAGACTTTCCCACCATTGTGTAGATGGAAATCTAAGATTGTCCCACTCTTGTGTAGATGTCTAATTTGGTCCCACTCTTGTATAGTTGTCTAAGTTGTACCCATTCTTGTAAAGATGTCTAAGTTGGACCTACTCTTGTATGGTTGTCTAATTTGGTCGTACTCTTGTAAAGATGTCTAAGATTGTCCCAGTCTTGCATAAACGATGGTTAAGTTGGTTCCACTCTTGTATAGATGTCTAAGATTTTCCCAGTCTTGCATACATGATGGCTAAGTCAGTTCCACTCTTGTGAAGGTGGATGTTGCAGATTGTCCTACTCACTCTTGTGCAGATGGATGGGCCTTGGAACTGATCTGATGTGTGACAGACAAGAATAGAAATCACAAATATTCAATTGCTTCTGTGAATCACTGACTTCAATCTGTGAATAATATAAGCTTATGTACATTTATGAATGTATTCTTAACCACTGAATTGTATTTCTTCTTCTTCTTCTTCTTCTGCTGCGTTCATCCGGAGTTTTTTTTTTTTCCGGACGTGATTGCATTGTGCCTGTTTACAGCAGAGCTGTGTTCTTGCGCCGTTAGGCCGACACACCCGACTTCTGCGGGCATCTGTTGACCGGGTTAACCTTCCCGGGGAATTGTATTTCTAAATTACTGAATGATATCTCTGAAATATTTGGGAATCTTGTCACTAAATTAATGTACTACTTCGCTGATCACTGAATTCTATTGATGAATTATTGAACTAAATCACTGGTCTTTGAATTCTATTGATGAATTATTGTACTATATTGCTGATCACTAAATTTTATTGATGAATTATTGTACTATATTGTTGATCAATAATTGTATTGATTAATTATTGTACTATATTGCTGATCACTGAATTGTATTGATGAATTATTGTACTATATTGCTGATCACTGAGTTCTATTGATGAATTATTGTACTATATTGCTGATCACTGAAGTCTATTGATAAATTATTGTACTATATTGCTGATTACTGAGTTCTGTTGTGAATTATTGTACTATATTGCTGATTACTGAATCCTCTTCTTCTTTGCGTTCATCCGGAGTGTTTTTTCAGATGTGATTGCGGTGTGTCTAGTTAGGCACCCTGGGGTCGAAACCCTCAGGCCAACACATCCAACTTTTAACATGCTGTTTTGACCAGGTTAGCATTCCTGGGAGACTCTCACTTTTGTGGTACCGTCCACATCCCAGCTGGTCAAGTTGGAACAGTCAAAGACTTCGGTCATCCCTCAAGTGAAGGCAGGGACAGTCCATAGCATTTTCCGCCATCCAAGGTGGCTTCCATAGTTGCAGGGCCGACACATAGCGCCCTGGTGCTGGTCTCACTGAGGGAATCGTCACGTACTGCTCATGGTTGCGTTAAATCCTCACTTCAACATATTAGGCATTTCCTTCACCATGGGCCGTTCCCGCACAAACCAGACCGGTCTGCAGACGGTATCCACTCAGCCAGTTTTCGGCTCGGACATGTGCTTGTCTTTGTGCCCTTCAGAGCTGTTCCAGGCACGACGGACATTCGGAAAACTACCCAGTCAGAGCTGTTCCGAACAAGAGCGGCATTAGGAAACTAGGTAGTCAGAGCATGAGAGACATTCGGACGAGACATTTCACTCGGACGTAAATGCATAGTGCCAATTTGTATTTTGCCACCCATAGGACGGCACTTCAGGCTTCGGCGAGCATTTTTTAATGAGGTTAGCCTTCCTCAGGTTTCGAGGCACGTTAGACTTATTGTTGTGATGACGCCCACATCTCAGCTGGTCAAGATAGAACGGTCAACGATATCATGGTCAACCCTCAAGGGAAGGCAGGGGCAGACCATGGGCATTCCTTCACTATCCAAGGAGGCTTCCATAATTGCAGAGCCGGCACATATTGCTCCGAGACTGGGCTCACCCTGAGGAGTTGCCACGTCCTGCTCATGGCTGCTTTAGTTCCTCACTTCCATGTGTTGGGCATCTCGCTTGCTCAAGCACACACCAAAAACGGTCAGACTGCAGGCGACATCCACTCAGTAAGCTTTTGCGTTTGACTTCGGACCACGCAATGGATTCACTATCCGTGCGTTCCATTTCGTGTTATTGAGACGTTTTTCCACTTTTGTCTACACTCTCTATAAGTTAGAAACAGTTTTTGTAACCATTTCATTCGACTGGGGCACTTTTCTGCCTTTTAGTACTCGCTCACGAGGTAGGCTACATGTGCTGCCGGCTCAGCACCTTACCTCCATGCAGCAGTGAACGAGAAACTACCAGGCCCTCTCAACTGGGAATCCCTCATATCCCCCAGCTGAGAGCCTTCGAACAAGTATCAAAACTGGGCATGTAGCGTGCTCAGTATCTCACCTCTATTTTTCGGTAGGTGGGTATCAACCCGGCTCTCACATCCGAGGGTTTGCGGCTTAGAGGCGTTCAGCCTCAACCCCCGACAGAGAGCCTTAGAGTATTGTCCGAACCAAGAACTTCTGCCTTCATCCGCCTGATTTAAACTTTTGACTGCTATCCTCAGTCTCCCTGCAGAGCAGCAGGTTGTGTCTCTCTTAGTCTGGCCCCTATCCCATAAGCTGTCCGATATGTAGTTTTCATCCATCATCAAGCACATGGGGTCAATGGGACACGAAAGCTCCCCCACAATGGCAAGGTGGAGACACATCAGGGGAGTTACCGAATTCTATTGATGAATTATTTAAATCTACCCCTAAAACCTACCCACAGGCCGGCTCTGTGACTAAGGGTTTATCGACACAATTCATAATCTTGCATACCGCAACCGAACACACAGCTGAGGCAATTTAGCAGAAAACCACATTGTATTGATTTTCATATAATGGCAAGAGTGCAGGCTGTTAAGAAAGCAATGGCAAACTACTGAATGTAAACTAGCCAAGAAATCACAAAAAGTCCAAAATTTCTGGTGTTGACTACTATGTCCTGTAAAGGATATGCAGGTAACTTAAACACCTAAAAAAAAACTCAGAATCCAATACCTGAAGCATGGCGACATCTGCCAGAAATGTGGATGATAATTCATCATAACAATAACCTGTCTCTACCACTGTCACTTACAGTCAGTGATAATTCATCATAACAATAACCTGTCTCTGCCACTTACAGCCAGTGATAATTCATCGTAACAATAACCTGTCTCTGCCACTTACAGCCAATGATAATTCATCGTAACAATAACCTGTCTCTGCCACTTACAGCCAGTGATAATTCATCATAACAATAACCTGTCTCTGCCACTGTCACTTAAAGTCAGTGATAATTCATCATAACAATAACCTGTCTCTGCCACTGTCACTTACAGTCAGTGATAATTCATCATAACAATAACCTGTCTCTGCCACTTACAGCCAGTGATAATTCACTGTAACAATAACCTGTCTCTGCCACTTACAGCCAGTGATAATTCATCGTAACAATAGCCTGTCTCTGCCACTTACAGCCAGTGATAATTCATCGTAACAATAGCCTGTCTCTACCACTGTCACTTACAGTCAGTGATAATTCATCGTTAACAATAACTTGTCTCTGCCACTGTCACTTACAGTCAGTGATAATTCACTGTAACAATAACCTGTCTCTGCCACTTAGAGCCAGTGATAATTCATTGTAACAATAACCTGTCTTTACCACTGTCACTTAGAGTCAGTGATACTTCATCCTAACAATAACCTGTCTCTGCCACTTACAGCCAGTGATAATTCATCGTAACAATAACCTGTCTCAACCACTGTCACTTACAGTCAGTGATAATTCATCGTTAACAATAACTTGTCTCTGCCACTGTCACTTACAGTCAGTGATAATTCACTGTAACAATAACCTGTCTCTGCCACTTAGAGCCAGTGATAATTCATTGTAACAATAACCTGTCTTTACCACTGTCACTTAGAGTCAGTGATACTTCATCCTAACAATAACCCGTCTCTGCCACTTACAGTCAGTGATAATTCACTGTAACAATAACCTGTCTCTACCACTGTCACAGTCAGTGATTATTCATCATAACAATAACCTGTCTCTACCACTGTCACTTACCGTCAGTGATAAATCATCGTAACAATAACCTGTCTCTACCACTGTCACTTACCGTCAGTGATAAATCATCGTAACAATAACCTGTCTCTGCCACTGTGCTTGCTTGTTTGCTTGTGTTCGCTGGCTGTGAACTCCAGCGCGAAGTCCTGTATGTTGGATGAATACATCCTGTTGTCCAACATCAGTGTGATGTCATACCGAACTTGAGGTTTGTGTGAGTATCCGTTGTCCCATGTCTGGCTTATTGGTATGCAAACTGGTGGTTCCTCGCCATGCAGGCAAATACTCTCTGGCTTCGGAGGAATCATCGATCCTACTGATGTTAGCCAGGTCTCCGAAGGGACCTGTTGCCCAGGACGCATGGCGTGGACGTGTCAGCAGGTCTTGGCCAGTATACATCCCGGTCCTGGTGCCTTGGAAACACCTCTGCGTCCCTCTGCCACTTACAGTCAGTGATAATTCACTGTAACAATAACCTCTGTCTTTGTCTATTTAAGTAGGTGGGTGTGCCACTGAGATGTCCAGTTACACATGTAGCAGATTAGGTGAGTGAAGGAAATAAAACACGGAAATGGTGACAAACTACCAGAGAAATCAGATGGTCAATGACTTACATTGGTGTCTTGCTCTCAACACTGGAAGGTGTGTAGTTCAAACCACCAGAAACTCTCCCTGGGAGATCAGAAGAGGTGAACATGACAAAACTGTCAGCATTCTGTCAATGTGGCAGTGACAAGAGGCTCATCATGTTCACAATACAACAATGTGGACAGGGACAGGTGGGTCATCACCAATATAACAATACAACAATGTGGACAGTCACAAGTGACTCATCATCAAGATAACAATACAACAATGTGGACAGTCACAAGTGGCTCATCATCAAGATAACAATACAACAATGTGAACAGTGACAGGTGGCTCATCATTAAGATAACAATACAACAATGTTGACAGTGACAGGTGGCTCATCATCAAGATAACAATACAACAATGTGGACAGTGACAAGTGGCTCATCATCAAGATAACAATACAACAATGTGGACAGTGACAAGTGGCTCATCACCAATGTAACAATACAACAATGTGGACAGTGACAGGTGGCTCATCATCAAGATAACAATACAACAATGTGGACAGTGACAAGTGGCTCATCACCAATGTAACAATACAACAATGTGGACAGTAACAAGTGGCTCATCACCAATGTAACAATACAACAATGTGGACAGTGACAGGTGGCTCATCATCAAGATAACAATACAACAATGTGGACAGTGACAAGTGGCTCATCATCAAGATAACAATACAACAATGTTGACAGTGACAAGTGGCACATCATTAAGGTAACAATACAACAATGTGGACAGTGACAGGTGGCTCATCATCAAGATAACAATACAACAATGTGGACAGTTACAGGTGGCTCATCACCAATGTAACAATACAACAATGTAGACAGTGACAAGTGGCTCATCATCAAGATAACAATACAACAATGTTGACAGTGACAAGTGGCACATCATTAAGGTAACAATACAACAATGTGGACAGTGACAGGTGGCTCATCATCAAGATAACAATACAACAATGTGGACAGTTACAGGTGGCTCATCACCAATGTAACAATACAACAATGTAGACAGTGACAAGTGGCTCATCATCAAGATAACAATACAACAATGTGTACAGTGACAGGTGGCTCATCATCAAGATAACAATACAACAATGTGGACAGTAACAAGTGGCTCATCATTAAGATAACAATACAACAATGTGGACAGTGACAAGTGGCTCATAGCCAGACAGGCAGGCTGATGGACACATAGACAGGAAGACAGTTAGCCATACAGGCAGTCTGGTAGACAGTTAGCCAGACAGGCAGGCTGGTAGACAGACTGATGCTTGGATGGAAGGTTGAGAGAGTGAACAGACCAGCAAACAGAAATTTACTGACATTCACATGGGGCTGGTTGATGATTGAAACATGGTTATACAGACAGATGAATGGATACAGATTGCTCTCTCTCACACCCTCTCTGTCCCTCCCTCACACAGACAGACAAAAAGAAGAAGAAGAAGAAGAAGAAGAAGAGAGAGAGAGAGAGAGAGAGAGAGAGAGAGAGAGAGAGAGAGAGAGAGAGAGAGAGAGAGAGAGAGAGAGAGAGAGAGAGAGAGAGAGAGAGAGAGAGAGAGAGAGAGAGAGAGAGAGAGAGAGAGAGAGAGAGAGAGAGAGA
The DNA here is from genome assembly GCA_014155875.1 of Cepaea nemoralis. Classification (NCBI taxonomy): domain Eukaryota; kingdom Metazoa; phylum Mollusca; class Gastropoda; order Stylommatophora; family Helicidae; genus Cepaea; species Cepaea nemoralis. Next base: position 250,084 of record JACEFZ010011063.1, read on the forward strand.
CAGCTCTAGATTCTCAGATAACACAGTGATGTGTAATGGAACACAAGTCATAGTTGAGCTTACCCAAGTGTCCATCAGATGGGGGAGTTCTCATCAAGAGCCGACCTGGTTGAGTCAAGATGCTGGATAGCCCTCTCATCTGGGGAACAGACAGTTTCAGGAATCATTGGTCCAGCTTGCGGTCATTCAATCGACAAACCTGACCTCATGACTCTTGACTACCAAAAATAATCTCATGGGCTGTCAATGACCAACAGGTTGTACACATCTCAATGAAATACAGATTGCACACATCTCAATGACATACAGGTTGTGCAGGTCTCAATGACATTCAGTTTGTGCAGGTCTCAATGACATACATGTTGTACAAGTCTCAAAGACATAAAGGTTGTACACTTCTCAATGACCTACATGTTGTACATGTCTCAATAACATACAGGTTATACAGGTCTCAATGACATACAGGTTGCACTAGTCTCAATGACATACAGGTTGCACTAGTCTCAATGACATACAGGCTGTAAAAGACTCAATGACAACAGGCTGTACAAGACTCAATGACAAAAGGCTGTACAAGTTGCAATGACATACAGGCTGTACAAGTTGCAATGACATACAGGTTGCACTAGTCTCAATGACGTACAGGTTGCACTAGTCTAAATTATATACAGGTTGTAAAAGTCTCAATGACATACAGGTTGCACTAGTCTCAGTGACATACAGGCTGTACAAGACTCAATGACAACAGGCTGTACAAGACTAAATGACATACAGCTTGTACAAGACTCAATGACATACAGATTGTACAAAACTCAACAACATTTATGTTTTAATAGTCTCAATGACATAGAGGTTAAACATCATGCAACAAAATCAGTGTTATAAGCAAAGAAAACAGTAAAATAGCAGAAAGATAAAAAACACCACTTTAAACAGAGTGGTAACTCTGTGAACAGAGGAAACAGCAAGCTAAACAAATACTAGAATACAAAACGAGGTGAGTTAATCAGGAGTACAGTAAAGAAACAGCAAGCTAAACAAATACTAGAATACAAAACGAGGTGAGTTAACAAGGAGTACAGTAAAGAAACAGCAAGCTAAACAAATACTAGAATACAGAAAGAGGTGAGTTCACTAGGAGTACAGTAAAGAAACAGCAAGCTAAACAAATACTAGAATATAGAAAGAGGTGAGTTCACTAGGAGTACAGTAAAGAAACAGCAAGCTAAACAAATACTAGAATACAGAAAGAGGTGAGTTAACTAGGAGTACAGTAAAGAAACAGCAAGCTAAACAAATACTAGAATATAGAAAGAGGTGAGTTAACTAGGAGTACAGTAAAGAAACAGCAAGCTAAACAAGTACTAAAATATAGAAAGAGGTTGAGTTAACTAGGAGTACAGTAAAGAAACAAAGGTGACAGCCAGAACTTACATTCCTCTGTTGTGCTGAACCAGTGTTTCTGTGAAACAAAAAAACCAGTATAATATCATGCTATGTGTACCATGGTCAAACATGGATGCCACATTTCCCACCCACATTGAGCAGACAGAAGGCAGACAATTGGTGCTCTTCTTTGACTGTTCATCTACAGACACAACAATGACATCAACAGTAGAGGCGACAACAAGACAATGTGTGGAGATCACACTAGGATATGACTGGCACCTTGCCGTCTTGACAGACAATAGTTTGTAAAATGGGGTTATCTCTTCATAACACAAAGCCTGGGCTGAATTTAGAGACCATGTGTTGCCCATGCAGCATGATCCCTTTCTCGGCCTGTCTAGTTTACTCCAGAGGAAAGGTGACACCAATACGTCTGGAACAAGACAGGCTGCAGAAGCTGCCGGATCAGCAAAGCAATGCTCTAACTGTCTGCCTATGGGAGCTTCCATCCTAGACTAGTTACCAACCAAGGCTTAGGGCCTGGTCTGCCCTGCCATGACATTTAGTCTTTAGGTTACATTTCCTCACAACACTAGAATATACATTTCAGATAAATACTAGAACAGACTAACAGACACATTTTGATGCCATCATGGCATACAAGGAATCTAGTGCGGGGCTCACATGTCTGTGACCAAACAGCACTCAGTGGCCACATCAGCACCATGCAGTAGGTCCTGTACAGAACTCCCAACACAGCTGAATAGAATATACTCTTGATCCGGTGTCAGTTCCCTAGCCCCCTGCATGCTCATGCCCCAGGTGTCCTCAATGTCCTGTGTCAGTTCCCCGAGCACATGCATGCTTATGCCCCAAGTGTCCTTAATGTCCTGTGTCAGTTCCCTGGCCCCCTGCATGCTCATGCCCCAGGTGTCCTCAATGTCCTGTGTCAGTTCCCCAGCCCCCTGCATGCATATGTCCCAGGTGTCCTCAATGTCCTGTGTCAGTTCCCCAGCCCCCTGCATGCATATGTCCCAGGTGTCCTCAATGTCCTGTGTCAGTTCCCCGAGCACATGCATGCTCATGCCCCAGGTGTCCTTAATGTCCTGTGTCAGTTCCCTGGCCCCCTGCATGCTCATGCTCCAGGTGTCCTCAATGTCCTGTGTCAGTTCCCCGGCCACATGCATGCTCATGCCCCAGGTGTCCTCAGTGCCCTGTGTCAGTTCCCTGGCCCCCTGCATGCATGGGTCCCAGGTGTCCACAATGTCCTGAGTCAGTTCCCCAGGCCCCTGCATGCTAATGCCCCCCGGTGTCCTCAATGTCCTGTGTCAGTTCCCCAGCCACATGTATGCTCATGCCCAAGGTGTCCTCAATGTCCTGTGTCCATCATCGTACTGCTCAACCCCTGCCTCTACTCCCATGAACTATGCCTTCCAATACTGTTCTGTGAAAACCTCCATCATGTTTATTATACTCAAAGTATTTCAGTCTCAGAGACATTATACTGCTTTATGAGGCAGTTTTCTTCAGTGTTAGAATGTAGATTGTCTTATTTTTTTTCTTCTTGGCCCGGATTTGTAAAAATGTGTCTGTAATATTAAGTTATCTTCTTTACTGTTTTCTAGATGCTCCATGACTCACGTGTGAATGTTGCCAGAGGACAGATGCAAGTTCTCATACATGTAACTTTAACTTGTTTGATGGATGACAGGAGGCTTGTGAACTCATGTCAGTTTTGAGCGTGCAACATGCACTGAGTGAGGCTGTGCACATCGAATGAATGGAAGAGTTGAAAATACTCTTGAAATGGTCACTCGAGCGGAGACTGTCACAGAAACAGGGCGGATCGAAAGCCGAACTGGTGATGGCAAATCAGATTGCTGCCATGGGAATGTTGAGCAAGACAGAAATCATTTTAGAATATTAATTTAATACTCCATTGGCACCTTGCCATCTTGACAGACAATACTTTGTTACACTGTGCTTCAAAAAGGCATAATAACTACAACCCTTGGTAGTAGCAAATGTGATTGATAAGGCCAATTTGCGCTGTAAATGTTCGTCCACAGTGGATGCATGTGAACACATGGTCATTTTCACCATCATGTACCATCTAACATTTCACACGCTCAGTGAGTGACTTATCTGCAATCATTTTCTCCTTTGTCTTTATTCCATTTCTGATATGTGCCCTCCATGCAACACGTTCAGCGGCGACTTGCTCCCAATGTGCATTATCAATGCCTGTATCAATCATGTCCCGCTTACACATATCTTTGTATCGTAGTAGAGGCCGACCCTGAGATCTCTTACCCATCTGTAATTCACCAAAAAAGATGTCCTTTGGTATTCTACCATCATCCATCCTCCTAACGTGTCCTATCCATCTAAGTCTACGAAGACTGAGCATAGGAACAAACCGTCACACAACCTGATCTTTCCAATACTTCAGTATTTGTGATTTTGTCTTGCCACTTAATACCAAGTATTCTTCGCAGACACCGCATATGAAAGCTGTTTAAACGTTTCTCTTGGTGTGAGTAAGTTGACCAGGCTTCACTGCCATAAAGAAGAGTACTAAGGACACAGGCTTGATAGACAAGGACTTTTGTTTTGGCAGTAAGCTTCCTGTTCTCCCAGACTCTTTTTCTTAACCTGTTCATTGTTGTTGCTGCCTTACCAATCCTGATGTTGATTTCCTGATCTAGGGATAATTTGCTATTTACCTCTGATCCTAGATATGTAAATGGTCTACTATCTCCAGTTCGGCGTCGTCAATAAAGATTGATGGTACCCCATGTGCACCTTGTGACATAATCTGTGTCTTCTTTTTGCTAATTGTTAAACCAAATTCAGAACAAGCATTGGAGAATGCAGATAGTAGACGTTGTAATTCTTCCTCAGAGTGGGTCGTAATTGCAGCATCATCTGCAAAAAGCAACTCTCTGATCAGTACCCTCCTAATTTTGGTCTTGGCCTTCAATCTCTGAGCATTGTAGAGGCCGCTATCTGAGCGTGAGTGAATGTATATACCATCATCCTGATCACGAAAAGCATATTTCAGTAGAAGTGAAAAGTATATTCTAAGAGGGTGGGAGCTAGTACACAACCTTGCTTAACTCCACTCTTGATTTCAAGCTCTTCTGAAGTTGCACAATCAAACTTGATTATACCCTTCATGCCTGTGTGGAATGATTTCACAATGGACAGAAGATTGATTGATTGATTGATTGAATTAGGAACCAACATCACAGCATTCGGGACATTCCCATAAGCGCTCCGTCCCCATCCTCAGCAACCAGCGAAGAGTTCCAACACTAATAGTTCCAGTAGCAATCTGATTATATGTCTGTCTCGCCTTTCCTCTGAGCGTCGAGCAAGCATCGGGCAGATCCCCTTGTCACACCTCGCTGTCTCATTCTTACCACACTATGGTGATCCATTTGCTCCTTCGAGGTGTACACAGAAGAGTTGGTGGGCAGCCAATCTTCTATAGTGCCTTGAATAGACCCTCATGACTGACCAAATCAAATGCCTTTATGAGGTCGATGAAGGCAATAAACAGTGGTTGATTCTGTTCACAGCATTTTTCTTGCATTTGTCGCAATGAGAATATCATATCAATGGTAGACTGGTTCTGTCGGAAGCCACACAGTGATTCAAGGTAGACTTGATCTCCCAGGACTTGAAGTCTGTGCAGAACAATTCTGGCAAATACTTTCCCAACAATACGCAGAAGTGAGATACCCCTATAGATGTTACAGTCAATCCGATCACCTTTGATATTAAATATTGCATTTCGCAATAGTGTTGTCAATAGAAGTACAATTAACACTATCCAATGTAACGCTCCTTAAAAGCTCCAAAATTTGCGTGGTGACTTACCATCACCAACACGTTATATATTTTTTCACAAGTCTGTCGATTACTGACACTATAACATGTTGATTACTATCATATACGACTGCTAGCATCATGTCTGTTTACTTACTGACTCCTAGCAAACTGTAGGGTCTGGCCTGGAGCACCTGCAAGAAGTAAAATAATATGCTAGAGTGATGAGAAATCATCAGTCAGTTAGTCAGCCATGGTTCCAACTTCTCGGTAAAGGGCTGCCCCATAATGCTCTATTCCTGTGTCAGCGAATATCACACAAAATGCTCCTCACTGCCCCATGTGTAAAGTGGAACAGACAGGAGTCTTGACAAACCAACAGCCTGCACAGGCATACTATGCATAATGCTGCTGCCAGAATGCCGACACAAAAATCCACCATGAAAAATACAGTTCATCATTGATAGAAGCAGGAGTCACTAGAAAACCAACAGCCATACATTTCTGCACAAGGCAAACCAAGTTAGTTCAGCAACCGGCATCTGCCATGTTTCTGAACATGCAGTTCACGACATAAACAACCATGGACAGAAGTAAAGGCTAGTTTTAGTCTAGTTTAGTTTAGTAGACGGATCAACTTCACAGCAAACAAATCACCTGGTCCAGATGGAATAACCACAGACGCTATTCAGGCCTGTGGGGAAACAGGAGTTAAATGGCTAACAAGACTTTTTAATATAGCATGGGAAGAAAGAAAAGTCCCAGATGATTGGCAACAGGCAATAATAGTACCAATATGAAAAAAGAAAGGCAATATGAGAGAGTGCAAAACATACAGAGGTATATCACTCCTGAGCCACATAGGGAAAATGTATGCAAAACTATTGGAACAAAGAGCTAGACCAATAGTTGAACAACAGTTAAGCAAAGCACAATTCGGTTTTCGGAAAGGTAAAAGTTGCACTGATGCATTATTTACTTAGACAAATATGTGAAAAAACTATCAAATATAGTGACCAGTAGAATATTGTGTTTATAGATCAGGAAAAGGCTTTCGATAGAGTAGACAGATACAAATTATGGACCATCCTTGAAGACTATGGGATACAAGGGCAACTGCTAGAAAACATCATAGCCATGTACCACTCGAGCCGAAGTGCAGTAAGAACACAAGAAGGTATATCAGATATGTTCACAGTCAATACAGGAGTGAGGCAGGGATGTGTGCTCTCTCCCCTGCTATTCAATATCTACATGGACAGAATTTCCAAAGAAGCAAGTCTCGACAGACCAGATTCAGAAAATTTAGAACTCTTTACTCCAGATGAAACAACTGACCCACAGGGAATAAATGAACTTCTATTTGCAGACTGATCAGTGCCTGTTTTACAGCGATGAGGGCAGACTACAAAATCATATTACTAATCTGAGTTCAACCTGCAGCAGATACAATATGAGCATAAACACAGCCAAAACCGAAGTAATGCAAGTTAGCAGATCGCCAGGCCCACTAAGTATACAGATAAATAACACAACTCTGAAACAAGTTAAAGAATTCAAATATCTTGGAAGTATGATCACAGAAGATGGCAGATTGGACAGAGAAATTGAAATCAGATGTCAAAAAGCTAGTGCACTTACATATCAACTATCACCCTTACTGAAACATCCAAACATACCCATGTCCGCAAAACGACAGATAATAAACAGCATATTCACACCAACCCTATGCTACCAATCTCAAACCTGGACTTTATCCAAATTACACCTTCGCAAAATCAACACCTGCGAAATGAGATGCCTGAGGAGAGCTGCCAACTTAACAATCTGAGACCGAGTAAGAAATGCTATTATCAGACAGACTACTGGATCAACACCTTGTGCCACATTTATTGAAAGACAGAAGATCAAGTGGTTTGGCCATGTCGTTAGAATGCAACACCATCAACTACCATCACTGGCCTTACATCTGCGACGAGACCACGAGGACGTCCAAGAAGAAAATGGATTGACGACATCAGAGACATTGTACAACCACACGGAATGAAACTATCCAGTGCCGCCCACCGGGCGCTGGAATGCAAACTATTCCTCCCCAGGACGCTTGATGGCAGAAGTGGAAGATGATGATGATGATGATGATGAAGGACCACATGCAGAAACATTTTCTGGCATTCATTTCTGCAGTTGACAATAAATTTAAGTGTACTTGAAGAGATACAAATATACTGATAAAATATGTGACAGTTTGTAGCTTGTGATTACTCTCTATTCACAATCATTGCGAGACATTAACATCACACACAGGTAGATATACAGAAAGACAGACAAATGGGCAGACAAACAAACAGATAGACTCCATAGCGACCATATGCCTTCATAAGTAACCTACTGGTATCATTTTTCACTTTGTGTGTTTGAGTGAGAGAGGGCATGTAAGAGAGTGAGTGAGTGAGAGAATAAGTATGAGACAAAGAGAGAGAGAGAGAGAGAGAGAGAGAGAGAGAGAGAGAGAGAGAGAGAGAGAGAGAGAGAGAGAGAGAGAGAGAGAGAGAGAGAGAGAGAGAGAACGAACGAATGAACGAACAAACTTTATTTTCAAAGGGTTAAGAATTGGGCACGCAGGCCCGTCTAACATTCTGCCCTTCTATCACTCTCTTTCATACATTATTTCATTCACACATCATTCAAGGCTAACAGAGAACAGCAACAATATAAAAGATATGCATTATAAAGGCATGGGCAAAATGCGAACATCAAAACTACACGACTCAGTAATATTAGATAATGATCTGACACTTGTTATTAGCCATGTGGAATATACTGGCCTACCAAAAGGGGACTGGCTGTTATACTAGGGTTTTGTTATTATTATTATTATTATCTCTATTATTAAGGGGGAAGGTAATCCGTACTGAGATAGTGTTCGAATAATTTGCGATTATATGAATAGGGATTGGTGATGTCTTTGATTTCTTGTGGAAGATTGTTCCACAGCTGAGCTGCAGAGTACGTTAAGCTTGTTTTGTATAAGTCAATCCTAGGCTTCGGAATGTGTAATATATTAAAATGTTTACTGTGTCTAGCATTATATTTAAACAATGGCCAAAGGTAATTTGGGGCATTCCGATGCAGGATTTTGTGAATTAGTTTAGCTTTATTGAAAAGCAGGCGTTTGCGGAGTGGTAGTAACTGAAGGCGTTTATACAGGCTAGGATTGTCAGATAAATGTTTGCTATAAATTAGACTCAAGACCCGTTTCTGGAGTGAGTAAAGTCGCTTGGTGTTTGAATTAGAACAACCGTCCCAGATTGTAGAGCAGTAGTCAAAGTGTGTCTGTATATGAGAAGTATAGAATAGTTTCCTTGTGTCCTCATCAAGGAAGTTTTTAATCTTGGCGAGTTGGTAGACTTTTTTCGCTGTTTGTTTAATGAGCGCTTGAACGTGGGAATTAAAGGTTAGGTTTCTATCAATGATTAGGCCTAATGTTTTGTGCTCAATTACACTTTCTACTGGCATGTTATCGATGTGAAGTTGAAGTGATGTGTGTGAGCTTAGAGTTTGAAGTCTTTGTCTGGTTGTTAATAACATTGATTTTGTTTTAGTGATGTTAATTTGCATACGGTTTGAATAGCTCCACCTAACTACATTATTTAATTCTTGTTGTAAAGACGACTCCAGTAAAATACAGTTTTCAGCGTTTGTGTACACTGTACAGTCGTCTGCAAATAGATCGCAGGACGACGAAAGATGCAAAGGTAGATCGTTAATATATATGGCAAATAATAGAGGGCCAAGAATAGAGCCTTGCGGTACTCCAATATTGAAGGTAGTGGTTTGAGACAGAGATTTATTATGTGATACTACTTGCTTTCTGTTTGATAGAAAAGATGATATTAGAGTGACTACATTAGGGCCAATTTTCATTGTCTCTAGTTTTTTAATTAAAATAACATGGTCTATCATATCAAATGCTTTCTTGAAATCAATAAACACAGTTCCACATAGACTGTTGTTGTTTATATTCTGGTGCCAATTTTCTATCATGTTTGTTAGGGCCGTATGGCAAGAATATTTTGGTCGAAATCCTGATTGGCTGTCAACAATAAGCTTGTTGCGAACTAAATACTGTAATGTTACTTTATGGATGTGTTTTTCTAGTGGCTTAGATAGTGATGATAGTAAGGAAATGGGTCTGTAATTGTTCGGGAGACCATTGTCCAATGAACCAGATTTAAGAAGAGGGTACACTTTAGCGATTTTGAGAGCTGATGGAAAGTGGCCTTTGGTGAGACACTGATTATATACATAGGTTAGTGATATACAGATCACTGGCGCAGCACAACGGAGAATCCGGTTGCTGATTCCATCTAACCCAGATGAGGTTGTGTTTTTTAGGTTACTGAGGTAAGTGAATACTTCAGTGATTGTCATTAGCGGTATGTCGGAAAGAATATCGCGGGAGCATCTATTCTCGCAAAACGATGACAGTAAAGATAAGTTGCAAGGAGAATTAGGTATTGAAGCCTTCAACTGGTCTATGTCAGTTTGAAAAAAATTACTGAATTGGTCGCATGTAATATGATTTGATGGTAAAGAATTTCGGAAGTTATACTTGTTTGTCAAGGTGTTAATTGCCTTCCATATATCCTTACTATTTGTTTTATCCATTACTAAGTTCTTAAAGTAATTTTTCTTTTCCCGTCGTATGGTATATTGAACTTTGTTTCTAAGAGTACGGTATGCGCTGAGATCCCGCTTTTTATGTGCTTTATCTCTGTCTCTCATAATTTCAAGTATTTCCTGGGTGATCCAAGGTGGCTTGACGTGGTGTTTTACTCGAACTTCCTTGATTGGCACATGTCTATCAAAAACATCAATAAAGGTTTTCATCCAGAATTCCAGAGCATCATCCGGGTCAGGAAGCTGATAAACATTGTTTAGAGGTGAACTGAGCAAGTTCTGTAAAAATGCGTTTTGGTTGAAATTTTTGTAACTTCTATATTTTACAATTATGTATTTATGTTTAGGAGTTTTAATTACTTTTTTAGACCACGTGCAGCATATTGGGTAGTGATCGCTCATTGCACAATTGGGTACGGTGCATTCTATGATGTTGTCTGAGCAAGTTACATAAATGTGATCTATGACTGTTGAAGATGACTTTGTTACTCTAGTAGCTTGTTGTACTATTTGTTGGAAATTGTATGATGCAATTTTATTTCCCCATATTATGTTGGATTTGTTGGTGTCAATGTTAAAGTCTCCGAGTAGTATAATTTCCTTCCCGGAAGCGAAAACCACATCCATCATGGTAGTGAAGTTTTCGTACCAGACGTGTCCAGCATTGGGATTTCGATAGAGGTAGCCAATTATCAGGGGTGTGCGATTTTGAAGTTTTAGTTCTAACCAAATACATTCTATTTCGCAAGTTTCAAAGTCTAGCCTACGGTGAACATTTAGTAAATTAGAAACATAGGCTACTATGCCTGTCTCTTGTTTCCTTTCAGGGATCCCTTCTAAAACCTTTGTACCCTTTAATAGAGATGTCTTCATCTGAAATGTTATCATTAAGCCTACTTTCACTAAGGTCGAATAAATGAAAATTTTGATTAAGAATAGAAGATAACTCTGGTAGCTTGTTAAATAAGCTGCAAATGTTTAAGTGTCCAAGGCGTATTCCTGACTTATTGAGCCAGTGTTGCCACTTCTCAGACATTTCATCCATGAAGAAAGTGTAAATTAGTCAAAATTAAGCAAAAATACAAGATCATAAAAATTCACAAATACATTAGCTTACAAAATATAAGTAATACAAATCGATATGTAAATGACAATATTATAACGATATAACTAATTAGACCAACAAATATAATGCAAACACAGAATAAAACGAATTAAAGAACATAAAAACAAATAATTAACCTGAAAAAAAACTACTTCACAAGCTAAATAACCAGCTGTTATCCAAAAGAATGAATAAATGACTATCCAATTCAATGTTTCTGTTTAAAGTGGAGTATCCCACACGGGAATAAAACGTTAAACAGTACCGTAAGGAAGAGCAGTGAAGACCCCCTCACTCACAGTAAACACAATTAAAAGTATTATAAAAGCTATACAGCTAAGTACTATCAATTAATATAAAGTCAAAACAAGTCAATGTTTGTAGTTACTTATAACCTAATACGTTACTAGATCAAGTAATAACCAAATATGCAGTTAAACGTTCTAGGAGAGGCTCTTTCTTGTACTGAGATCCGGTGTAGCTTTGTGCTAAGTTGCTAGTAAATACCAGGTTGTGTTGGTTGTTGGTATAGCGACATTATAAGTGCTTGACGAAGTGTAGCTGGGCTATACCGTGTGAGGTGCAACCATTCTGGGTTACAATGAAATGGGTACTGATGATGTCTCATGGGTATGTAATGACTACCAACTAGAGCCTTTGGTTGGTGGCTAACAGGAGGTTGTGGTGGCACGTCGTTGTTGCTGAGAGTTGGTTCCTTCCTGGAGAGAATAGGAAAAATATCTTCGTAATTATTACCCTCCTGTGTGAAAGACGACGTATTTAATGGACTTGGTGTGGGGGTAGTGTCCCGTCTGGCTTGGATTTCAGGTGCAGTGGTTATGAGTGGTCTGCACACTTCTGGCCTATTGGTACTTGATGTGACGGGAGTATGTCGTCTGGCTTGAGTTTCAGGAGTAGCTAAAAGTGTCCGGCGCGATCCCGTATTGGATGTATGGTGTGTCCGTTCTGGATATTTGATATTCTTGGCGAGCAAACTGGTGCCCAATGTAGACAAATGTATTTGATCCTTATAAAGACTCTTTTTTGGTGCACCAGCCTGTGAAGTGAATGATGCTGTGTTGTTGATGAATTGTATCTTGTTTTGAGAACAGAACTTCTGCAAAATGTTGTTATTTATGTCAGCTAGACGGCGCTGGTGTCCATAACTCGGTGATATGATGGAGGAGAAGAAAATGGATGAGTTAGGAAAAGTGTGGCGTAATCCGTTCAAGAGTGCCAGCAGTTGAGACCCTGTGATTTGTTGGTTGTTCATGGTGTCGGTGATACCAATATGTACGCTTGCCCTTCTAACGCTATGATTAACAGCCAACCTGCTAATCTTGTCTGTTAGCCGGTCTACACCAGCCCCAGGCAGTGGGATTATTGAAACAATGTCTTTGTCTGAAGTGGCCATCCTGTCGCTGTATAAACCTTTCATTAAGGAATCGCCTAGTATAATATGTGTACAGTCAGGTCGTGCTTTCTGTACATGTTGGTTGTCAGCACGTCTCGCCCGTTGTTTCATCTATTTCTGATTATCAGCAGTCTTTATGTCTCCATGTGGTTCTCCCGATGTATCTTGTAGGCATGTCTTGCCCGTTGGCAGCATGTTAAAGCACTGTACGTTTTCTGGTGACTTTTCTTGAAGTACTTCAAACCTATTGCTTATTTTGACGTCAATGGGGTAGACTGCTTGTTGTTGTTTATCTTCGTCTGAGCATTGAGTTGTTTGTTGATGTTTATCTTTATCTGCGCGTTGAGGTGTTTTCATAGTGGTTATCTGTTCTGGGTGGGATTGAGCTTCCCCCAGATGTGTGTGTGTGTGTGTGTGTGTGTGTGTGTGAGAGAGAGAGAGAGAGAGAGAGAGAGAGAGAGAGAGAGAGAGAGAGAGAGAGAGAGAGAGAGAGAGAGAGAGAGAGAGAGAGAGAGAGAGAGAGAGAGAGAGTAAAAGAGAGTTTCTTCTTCTTCTTCTGCGTTCATCCAGAGTTTTTTGTGTGGATGTGATTGCACTGTGCCTGCTTACATGTCAACCTGAATGTAGTTAAAGTAAGCTGCAGTCAACTTGAGCTTGTTGATATTTCCATAGAGCTTATCCTCAAATGAAGCAGGTGTGGGCCAAAATATCTTTCTCTGTTCTGCATATATTGGGCACTCCTGCAGCAAATGTTTAGCTGTCATTTTACCAGTTCCACAATTACATTCATCGGTATCTCCTATCTTTAGTTTATTGAACAACTGGTATTTCAGCCTGTTATGTCCTGTGCAGAGTCTGAAGATTGCTACTTGTTCTCTTCGGTCGAGTTTGTAATAGGCATCATCCTTCTGGTGGCCTGGATGCTCTGATTCCCATTTGGTTCTATAAGTGCTGTTTACAAACCTCTTTGCCTCATTATACGTTATGTCTATGTCAGGCTGTGGTAGTCATCCACCCTCTTTTGCTAGTCTGTCAGCCTCTTCATTTCCAGGTATACTGCAATGTGATGGGATCCACTGTACTACAACTTTTTTAAATTTCTGGCATAGACCATGGAGTGTTGATCTTAGGTCAGCTAATTCTGTGCTGTTTTTGCTCTTCAGTATTGAGACAGCTGACTTTGCATCTGTGAAGATAGCTATTTGCTTCTCTTTATTTTCCTCCATCAAGAGCATTTCTGCTGCATTTTTCAAAGCCTCTACTCTGCTTTGAAGTTACTTGAAAATTGTCCAGTTGCCATTGACTGTATTTTTCACTCCATTTTTTAAATTTAGGAGAATTCCTCCTCCTCCATTTTCTATTGAATTTTTGGCTGATCCATCTGTATATGCATGGGTCCAATTGCTGCTTGGGTATTTTAGGGTTATTTTTCTTCTTTCGGTTTCATTCTGAGTGTTCTTTTTCTCAATACCAGGAATGTTTTCTATCATCTAGGGCAGTTGCTGCTGTCTCCAAGCTGGGAACTTGTGTGCATTGTAAATGGGTTTGACTGTTGATGTGTTAATTATGGGATCTGCCCTAATCTTTCATTTTGCAGTTTCTACAAAGTTGCCATGCTTCAGTCTTCCCTTTCCAAAACCATTAAACCTGTTATACGTAGGGTGGTCTGTCAATCTTCTGAATTTTTCAGCTTGTTACTGGGCTCTGCTATCTCTTCTATCCTGCATTTGTTGTAAACAAGTAATCTTTTCTAGTTCATTAACTAGGCGTTGTCTTCAGGCTTCCAGTTATGATTCGCATTCCTTGATTTTGGATTCTACTTATTTTGTTAAAGTTTGACGTAGCTGCTGTTGCCCAAGCTGCAATGCCATATTCCAGTACTGGCCTCACACGTCTAGTATATAACTTATTGAGAACTTTCTCATCTGCTCCCCACGTTGTATCAGCAAGCTTTTTCATGATTGCCATTCTTTGTCTTGCTCTTGTTTGATTTTACTCAACCTGTGTCTTCCATGTCAGGTGATGATCACAGGCGACTCCTAGAAGGCTTGCTGTATTCTGCTGTTAGTTGTACTAACATATTCATCAGATGTCCATATGGCTAGGTCATCTGCAAAGGAGGATGTGTGTACTCTGGCTGGAAAATTTTCCGTGATGTCATTTATATATGCTAGGAATAATGTTGGTGAAAGAACTCCTCCTTGGGGGACACCTTGTTTCAACAGCATCATTTTGCTGGTTTGTCCTTGTAATTTTGTCCTGGCAGTACTGTTCTCAAGGTAGTGGCTGATCCATTTATACATTTTCCCACAAACATGCATTTTTTGCAGTTTTACTTTCAGTCCTTCCTTCCATACTTTATCAAATGCTTTTTCTAAATCTATCCAGAACGCTAGTGTGTGTTTTTTCTCTTGGAAGGCATCCTCTATTTCCTGAGCTATATAGGTTATTTGATCTTCAGTGGATCTGTACTTTCTGAATCCTGCTTGGTGTGTTGTTAAGAGTTTGTTTTCTTCCAGATGCCATGTTTGATAGGTCGATTGCCATTTGGTTCTTCCAGGTCTTTTCCTTTCTTTGGGACTGGTATTAGTATAGCTTCCTCTCTTGCAGCTGTAATTTAGGACTGCTAGTAGTTTCTTTTTTGCCTTAGTGCCTAGTCCTATTAGCATTTCATTTGTGATCCCATCCTTTCCTGGTGATTTCTTCTTTTCTAGGGTATTCATTGCCTGTTCCATTTCTTCCATTGTTAGATTTGCCATCATATATTCTGCTGCTGTCTCTGTATTTCTATGATGTATCTGTTTGTCTTTGATTGCTTTCTTCTGTTCGGTTGTAATATCAATGTGGTTTGCACTGGCATAGTATTCCATTAGTGCATTTGCAGCCTTTTTCCCTGTAAGCAAGGCATTTCCTTGTTTAATTGTTATTTGTTTGTTTCTAGGTCTTTCATTGTTCATGGCTTTCACTAGTTTCCATAGTTTGTTTCCATTCCTGTCAAAATTCAGGTTTTCTGTTTTTTCCCTCCAACAATCTCTTGTTGTTTGATTTACTGTTCTTTTATATTTTGCTGAGATGGCTTTGAGAGAGATGTTTGCTTCAGTTGTTTGGTCTCTCTCTGCTGTCTTCCTGGCATCCTCAACTTTGTCCTCCAAAATGTGTAGTTCTTCAGTCCAGTATGGTTTGTAATTCTTCCTCGCTCCTCTTGAAATAGACTCAGTGGCCACCTGTATTATTGCTCTGTTTAGACTTTCCACCATTTGCTTCATGTTGCCATATCGTGTATTTATGTTTTCACAATATTTGTCTGTTAGTATGGCAAATCTGTCCCAATCTGCTCGTTTGTAATTCCAGCGAGGCAAAGGCTTTTGCTCCTGTGGAACATACTCCATATTCATTACAAGCTTGATTGGTCTGTGGTCACTACATGCTAATTGGTCAAGCACATGGCGATCGATTTTGTGGAGGATGTCTCCAGTGCAGAAAGCTAAGTCTGGAGTAGAAGTGGTAAACCATCTTCTGGAGTAGAAGCTCTGTGTGTCATCTGCTTTGTTGAGTAGATGGAGATTTGAGTCTATTTCCCAGTCCTCCACTTCATCTCCTCTTTTGTCAGTATCTGGGTATCCCCATCTTTCTGAACGGCTATTAAACACTCTGACAATAATGCAGTTTGTGTCAGTTATTTTCATGTTTGAGAGTGTAAGGTCTTTATCTGCTGGGCTATACAGATTGTAAATTCTTATTTTCACGTCCTTTATCATTATATCAACACCTATAATTTCTGTTTGGTTGTCAGAGATCACAGATACTTCGCTGCAAGGTATTGTATTTCGTGTAAGTATTATAACTCCTCTTTTGTGTCCTTCGCGGTCGAAACGTGTAGCCTGATATCCTCTTGACTGACAATTTGTGATTGGCGTTGAGGTGTGTCTCTTGAATGCATGCCACATCTATTCTATCTTTATGAAGACGATTTGTTAGGGAGACTTTCTTGTTATAAACTCCTTCGGCATTCCACTGTAGTATGTTGAGTGTCCGAGGTGTTTGGTCAATAGCTCTTAACCTACTCCTCTGTGCACAGCACAGGGGAAGGTGACCACCAGTAGTCATGGGTGGACCCCCTCGAGGCAGGGGGCCCGGCACTATCACCGCCTGATGGGACTTCGCGGGATTAGCACCATAACGATTAATTTTAATTTGTGACATCATGAATTAAGTTACGTTGCACTGCTTTGTCAAGACTGTGGCTCAGTACATCCGATTTCGACAAGCATTTTTTTGGGGTGCTTTCCCTAGCCTTTGACTGTCCCGTCTACCTACAAGGCAGCAGGTTTGTGTGTCGCTTGGTCTGGTCCGTCTCCCTTGACCTGTCCGACATGGGTGACCCTACCAGTAGCTGTGCTACCGTTGGCATAGCTCTTGGGGTCATTGGAACGCTCAAGCCCCTCTACCTCATCATGGTGGACACACAGCAGAGGGGAAAAGAGAGTTCGAGAGACAGAGAGCAAGTGAGTGTGGGTGAGAGCGAGTGAGACACTGAGAGACAATGAGAGAGTTAGTGTGTGTGAAAGAAAAATAAAATGAGAGAGAGAGAGAGAGAGAGAGAGAGAGAGAGAGAGAGAGAGAGAGAGAGAGAGAGAGAGAGAGAGAGAGAGAGAGAGAGAGAGAGAGAGAGAGAGAGAGAGAGAGATGAGCACACGCATGTCGTGTGACATGCTATTTCATTTTTTCTGTATCCTCATATTTCATATTATCATTTTACTGCCACTTGAATTTAACATGTACCATATGCACTGCATATTTCATCATGCTTATGTCAATTATTATATTTTTTATTGAATTGCATTACTAATTTTTCGTAACACAATGTGTAACATATTGTTTTCATTTTCACTATCAATTTTGTTCAATTTTGTGAGGATGTGTAGGTGGATGAGTGGGTGTGAATATGTGTGGATTAGAGACATGTGGGTGAGGGATGTATGTTTTGGGTGGGCATCTGTGGGTAGGGTTATGTATTTGGGTGGGTGGGGGTGTGTAGGTGGGTAGTGGGTTGTGTGGGTGGGTGGGGATGTGTGTGTGGATGTGTGTCTGTAGGTAGTGTGGGGGATGTGTGTGTGGGTGGGGGTTGTGATTGGGTGGGGAATGTGTGCACGGGTGATGGATGTGTGGGTGGTTGGCTGTGTGTTGGTGGAAGGGGGGGGGGGGGCATGTGTGTACGGGTGAGGGATGTGTGAGTGGGTAGGGAATGTGAGAGTGGGTGAGGGATGTGTTTGTGGGTGGAGGATATTGTGATTCAGGGGGGGGGGGTGATTGTGGGGGGATGTTGTGGATGAGGGATGTGTGGTTGGGGATGGGTGACTGAGTGGGTGGAGGATGTGTGGGTGGGTGAATGTGTGTGGATTAAGAATGGGTGGGTGTGTGTGTGTGTGTGTGAGTGGGGATATGTGTGTGGGTGGCGATGTGTGTGTTGGTGAGTGCAGGATGTGTGGGTGGGTGGCAGGAGATTGTGTGGGTGGGGTAAGTGTGGGTGGGTACAGGATGTGTGGGTTGGCGGAGAGTGGGTGTGTTAGTATGTGTTTATCTGCACATGTGTGTGTGTGTGTGTGTGTGTATGAAAGAAGGTAGAGAGAGTTGAGAGCACGCATGTCATGTAACATGCTATTCCATATTTGTTGTGTATTCTCATCTTTCATATTATCATTTTGAATGCTACTTGATTTTACAATGTATAATATGAAACGTGTACTTTACTGTAGAGTGAGTGAGAGAGTGAGCGAGTGTGAATAAGAGAGTGAATATGGGTGTGTGTGTGTGTGTGTGAGAGAGAGAGAGAGAGAGAGAGAGAGAGAGAGAGAGAGAGAGAGAGAGAGAGAGAGAGAGAGAGAGAGAGAGAGAGAGAGAGAGAGAGAATGTGTGTGTGTGTGTGTATGAACACATGTACTTTACTGTAGAGTGAGTGAGAGAGTGAGCGAGTGTGAATGAGAGAGAGATTGAGACTGAATATGTGTGTGTGTGTGAATATGTATGTGTGTGTGTGTGGGTTTTAAAGCAGTGCTACCTTTTACATTACATAATGTATATGTATAATATTTTCTCCATGTTTTACATTTCTGTGAGATGCTCACAATTGTTATTGATGGGCGGTTGTGTGTATGGGTGGGAGACGTGTGTGTGGCTGGGGAGATGTGTGTGTGTGTGTGTGAGTGGGGGATGTGTTTGGGTGGGGGGTGTGGGTGGGGAATGTGTGGGTGGGGAATGTGCGGGTGGGTGTGAAGATGTGTGGGTGATGGATGTGTGTGTGGGGAATGTGAAGGTTGGTGGAAAATTGTTTGGGTGGGTGGGGATGTGTGTGTGTGTGGATGAGATAATTGTGGGTTGGGGATGTGTGTGTGTGGGTGTAGATTTGTGGGTGGGGGTATGTGTTTGGGTGGGTGGGGTATGTGGGTGTTGTTGGGTAGTGGGATGTGTGGGTGACTGAATATGTGTGGTAGGTGTGTATGTGTGTGGATGGGTCAGGTGATGTGTGGGTTGGTGGTGGGGTGCATGGATGGGAGATGTGTGTGGATGTGTGGGTGGGGATGTGTGGGTGGGGATGTGTGGGGGGGGGGAATGTGGGTGGGGGGTGTGTATATGGCTGGGGAAATGTGTGTTTGGGTGGGGATGTGTGGGTGGGGGATGTGTGGTTAAGGGATGAGTGGTTGGGGAATGGGTGATATTGAGGTGTGTGGTGGGTGGAGGATATGTGGGTTTGTGAATGTGTAGGTTGGGGGCTGTGTGTGTGGGTGGGGGGGCTGTGTGTGTGGGTGGGTTGTCGGATGTAAGTGTAGGTGGTGAGGTGTGTATATATGGGAGATGTGTGTGAGTGGATGGAGGATGTGTGGGTAGCGGTGTGCGTATGGCTGGGGAGATGTGTGTGTGGGTGGGGATGTGAGTGTGTGGGTGGGGGTGTGTGGATGGGGTGTGTGTGAGGGTGGGGGATGTGTAGTTAAGTTATGTGTGGTTGGGGGATGGGTGATTTTTTGGGGGTGGGGGGGGGGGTGAATGAAGGATGTCTGGGTGGGTGAATGAAGGATGTGTGGGTGGGTGAGTGTGTATACTTTAGGGGATGGGTGGTGTGTGGGTGGGTGTGGGATGTGTGGGTGGGTGGGGAGAGATTGTGTATAAGTTGGGGATGTGTGGGTGGGTGGGGAGAGATTGTGTGTAAGTTGGGGATATGTGGGTGGGTGCTGGATTGTGTGGGTGGGTGCTGGATTGTGTGGGTAGATGCAGGATGATTGTATTGGTGGGGGATGTGTGTGTGGGTGGAGGATGTATGTTTAGGGGATATGTGTTTGGCTGGATGTTTGGGGTGTGTGGGTGGTGAGGATATGTGGCTGGGTGTGTGTGGGTTATGGGATTGGTGGGAGAGTTGTGTGGGTGGGAAATGTGTGAGTGGGTGGGGAATGTGTGGGTGGGTGTGAAGATGTGTGGGTGATGGATGTGTGTGTGGGGGATGTGAGGGTGGGTGGAAAAATGTCTGGGTGGGTGGGTATGTGTGTTTGGATGAGAGACCTGTGGGTTGTGGTATGTGTGTGTGGGTGTAGATGTGTGGGTGGGGGTATGTGTATGGTTGGGTGGGGGTATGTGTTTGGTTGGTTAGGGGTATGTGGGTGTTGGTGGGTAGTGGGATGTGTGGGTGTCAGTGGTTGAGGATGTATGGGTGGGTGTGTGTGGTGTGTAGGTGGTGTGGGGGATGTGTGTGTGGATGGGAGATGTGAGGATGGGACAGGGGATGTATGTGTGGGTTGGTGGTGGGGTGTGTGGGTGGGAGATGTGTGTGGATGTATGGGGGATGTGTGGGTGGGGGCTGTGTAGATGGCTGGGGAGATGTGAGTGTGTGTGTGGGTGGGGGATGTGTGGTTAAAGGATTAGTGGTTGGGGGATGGGTGATTATGAGTTGTGTGGGTGGGTGAAGGATGTGTGGGATTGTGAATGTGTGTAGGTTGGGGGATGTGTGTGTGGGTGGGGGATGTGTGTGTGGGTGGTGGGGTGTGTGGGTGGGAGATGTGTGTGGGATGTGTGGGTGGGGGCTGTGTAGATGGCTGGGGAGATGTGTGTGTGTGGGTGGGGGATGTGTGGTTAAGGGATGAGTGGTTGGGGGATTGGTGATTATGAGTTGTGTGGGTGGGTGAAGGATGTGTGGGTTTGTGAATGTGTGTAGGTTGGGGGATGTGTGTGTGGGTGGGGGATGTGTGTTTGGGTTGTGGGATGTATGTGTGGGTTGGTGGTGGGGTGTGTGGGTGGGAGATGTGTGTGGATGTATGGGGGATGTGTGGGTGGGGGCTGTTTAGATGGCTGGGGAGATTGTGTGTGTGGGTGGGGGATGTGTGGTTAAGGGATGAGTGGTTGGGGGATGGGTGATTATGAGTTGTGTGGGTGGGTGAAGGATGTGTGGGTTTGTGAATGTGTGTAGGTTGGGGGATGTGTGTGTGGGTGGGGGATGTGTGTTTGGGTTGTGGGATGTATGTGTGGGTGGTGGGGTGTGTGTGCATGGGAGATGTGTGGTTGGATGGGGGATGTGTGGGTGGATGGGGGATGTGTGGGTGGGGTGTGTGTATGGCTGGGGAGATGTGTTTGGGTGAGGGATGTGTGTGTGGGTGGGGGATGTGTAGTTAAGTTATGTGTGGTTGGGGATGGGAAATTTGGAGTGGGGGGTGGAGGATATGTGGGTGGGTGAGTGTGTTTACTTTGGGGGATGGGTGGTGTGTGTGGGTGGGGAGAGATTGTGTGTAAGTTGGGGATGTGTGGGTGGGTGCAGGATTGTGTGGGTAGATGCAGAATGATTGTATGGGTGGGGGGTGTGTGTATGGGTGGGGGATGTATGTTTAGGGGATGTGTGTTTGGCTGGCTGGTTGGGGGTGTGTGGGTGGTGAGGATATGTGGCTGGGTGGGTGTGTGTGGGTTATGGGATTGGTGGGGGATGTGTGTGCATGGGAGAATGGGTGTGTGGGTGGTGCATATATGTATGTCTGGGTGTGTGTGTGTGAGTGGGGGATGTGTCTCATAACATGATAATATGCTTGGTTTATGTTTACAACATTCATTTGACAATGTTTTTTTCCTATGTGAATGTATCATGCACTATTCATAAATAAAAGACGAGTGATTGGAAGGGCCGAATGTAAGACGGGCTTGCGTGCCCAATTCGTTACCCTTTGAAAATAAAGTTTGTTTTGTTTGTTTGTTTAGAGAGACAGACAGATGGGCAGATAGACAAACAGCATGACTACTGAGTTTACAGCGACATACTAAATGAGGAGAATGAACAAAGACACTGACAAGACATACACACAAAGAAACACTTCAATAAATAACAAATGAAACAATGTTTACTTACAAGAAAATGAATTGGGTGACACACCAGCTCTGGAAGTGGACCTGAAACAAGGTCACAAGTAAGTCAACACAGACATACAAGCAGCACTCATGTCATACCGGCTGACGGGACATCATGTTGTTTGTCCATCAAAAATGATGATGACCATTCATTTCATCCAGTGGGGTTGAAAGTATGGAGCCGTGAGTAGTGAAGTCGGATGAAGAATGACTTGTGCGATGAATTGGATTAAAGTGAGGAAGAGTTGTGCAATTCGTCAACCTCACTCTCTCACCTGAGTCCATCTGAGTCCAGTGGCAAGACAAGTCAAGACAACTGGAGACGAATACAAGTGCAGTGGATGACCAGGGCGCTCTATGTGCCTTGCCTTGCTCATTACGTTCCACAACGCATTGCAGGTCTTGCCCATTGAATCATCAATGATTGCATCCACGCGTTCTGCCGAATCCTGTCTTCACATGCTGGGTAGGCATACCCTAGTTCACCGCTTGGTTTGACACCAAATCAGCTATCCACGCCTGTTTTAGCCAGCCTCTCACAGCCGTTTCCTGGGGGTTGGCCGCTGTCGCATAATGACAGGACATAAGCATACATGAAAGGCTGAGAACCACTGGAAGACACATCCAACACGACTGCTCTCCAGGTTAACATCAGGTGATCAGTCCCTCTCATTTAGTAACCCAGGATATGTGTGATAACTGTCTCCCTAGCACATAGTTCGTGCCTTACATGTAGGGGTTATCCACGAATATGTTATATAATATATAATTATGATATGAGCACAGATGGTAAATTAGAGAATAGAAAACAAGACAAGAAAGGACACATGAACATTTGTGGAATGTCTGAGACCAGAAGTAAGGAGACGCAATAACTACATGTGATAATTATACAATTATCCCTTCTGGGGGAATAGAACTAGCAAAGAGAGGTAACCATTATATTTATAACCATTTGATAAATAGAGAGCTTTGCTGACAGTAGCGTAGCTACCAGCAGGGCCTCCCAAGCCGGACAGGTCAAGAGGTAGAGAACAGACAAAGAGAAACACCCTGGTCCTCCAGGTTGGGGGTTGAAGCGTGGGGTTAACATCCCCACCTTTGTAAAAACTATTTTGTTACGAAACAGATACATGTAATCAAATAGATCACATTTTAATTAACAACAGAAATGCATCAAACATACAACAAGTTAGAAGTTATAGAGGAGCTGAGTATGGAATACATGGAATATACGGACACTATATCAAGCTGGAGCAGCTGAAGAACTAACCTGGGAGCTGGTTGAATATCAAATGGATATAACAGCAATTCAAGAAATAAGGTGGCCAGGAGAGGGTACTTTAGAGCAAAATGGAATGATTGTATAATGGAAGAAACACCCAAAATAAACATGAATTAGGAACAGGTTTTGTCATCAAAAAAGAGCGATGGGGGAACGTTCTAAACTTTAAAGCTGTTAATGACAGAATTAGTAAATTACGAATAAAAGATAAATGGAAAAATATAACGATGATTAATATACATGCACCTACCGAAGAGAAAGAAGATGACATTAAAGAAGACTTTTATAATGATTTGGAAGATGTCATAGAAGAAACCCCTAAACAGGACATCCTGATTGTGCTGGGAGACTTCAATGCAAAAATAGGTAGAGAGCAAACTCATAAAAAAGTGGCCGGAATGGAAAGCCTACATACAACTTCAAATGATAATGGATGGAGAGTCATCAACCTGGCAGAAGCCAAAGGACTGCAGATTAGCAGTACCAGACTACAAAGAAAGGATATACACAAACTTGGAAATCATGTGACAAGAGAACCTATAATCAAATAGATCACATTTTCATTAACAACAGAAATGCATCAAACATACAACAAGTTATAAGTTATAGAGGAGCTGAGTGCCACATTGACAACTTCCTCGTTGGAGCAAAATTTAAAATAAAACTTAAGAGAGCTTTCTATACTAAATTACAAAGATTACACCCAACAGATAACAGAGAAAAACTACAAGAAATTACAGTCAAAGAGAAATTTACAGATGAAATAAAATGTAAACTTGAAACTCTGCAAAACCCGTTGGAGGAAAGCGTTGACCAAACTTGGTTGAGCATCAAGAATACAATTCAATCTACTGCAGAAGAATGTCTCAGTGTGTTAACCATGCATAGAAAGAACAGATGGTTCAATAAAAAATGTGAAGAAGCAGTCATTAGGAAAAAGAATGCCAGACAATTATGGTTAAATGACATCAACAACATACAAAAGGAAGAGCAATATAGAAATAAATGTATAGAGGCTACAAAAATAGTTTGACAGCAGAAGCGAGAATATATGAGTAATATAATCAAAGATATGGAAACTAATCACCAGAAAAACAAATCCAGAAAGTTTTTTAAAGAACTGAAGTCAATGAAACGAGGGCACCAACACAACACATATGGTTTAAAAGACAAAAATGGGAATATGATAAATACCAATGAGGAAATGTGCAACACATGGAAAGAATATTTTGTTGAATTACTAAATTGTGAAGCTCCAAGTAACACCTTCCCACAACAGGAAGAGGTTCTAATGTGTGAACCACAAATTGATGAACCTGCATTTGAAGAAATCCTATATGTAATCACACGACTTAAAAACAATAAGGCAACTGGGGCTGATGGAATTGCTGCTGAATATATAAAGGCAGGCGGCCATGCATTATATCTAAAGCTATACGAACTAATAATAAAAATCTGGAGGACAGAAGAATTACCCCATGACTGGAAAGAGTCATTATTGATACCTATTTTTAAGAAAGGAGACAAGTTCCAATGTGAAAATTATAGAGGAATATCACTACTGTCCACAAGCTATAAGATACTATCCACAGTATTACTAAATAGACTAAAACCATATTCAGAAGACATATTAGGTGACTACCAGGCGGGTTTTAGACAAAACAGATCAACAATAGATCAGATATTTATCTTACGACAAATAGCCGAGAAAAATTGGGAATATAAAAGAGATTTCCATAACATTTTTGAGGATTTTAAAAAGGCTTATGATAGTGTCCATAGGAATAGTCTATGGAATGCTATGCAGGAATTTGGAATACCAAGGAAGTTAATCAACATGACCAGACTATGCATGGAAGATACCTATAATATAGTAACGTATAAAGGCAGGAAATCAGACCCTTTCCAAATAACATCTGAGGGTGATGCACTATCGCCACTACTCTTCAATCTGGCTCTAGAGAAAGTTATAAGGAAGGTAAAGGAGGAATGTGATATTGGAGGTATTGGAGGAACATCCAAGCTGCTTGGTTATGCAGATGATATAGATATTATAGGGGAAAATGAACAAAAGACATGGAAATATTGACTCACTTAAAGGAAATTTCAAGAGAAGGAATGGTTAAAAACTCTGGCCACATACAAATAGATAATATGACCATTAAAAGAACGGAAATATACAAATACCTGGGTACAATCTTCAACTGCTCCAACATCATAAGGGAAGAAATACAAACTAGAATCAATTCTGGAAATAAGATTTACTATGCACTACAACATCTACTAAAATCAAATGCGCTATCTCGTAACACCAAAATCACAATATACAAAACACTGATCAGACCAGTTGTGCTGTATGGCTCTGAAACCTGGAGTACAACGAAAGGAGATGAAGCCTTGTTATTAACCTTTGAGAACAAAGTTTTAAGACGCATCTTTGGACCCATTAGGGATACACAAAGTGGAGAGTGGAAAAGAAGAAGTAACAAAGACATTTATGATCTGTTTAAGTCCCTGCTAATCACTGGTATCATGAAGGCTAATAGACTACAATGGCTGGGGCATATAGATAGAATGGAAGATAAGAGGGAAACAAAGCTCGCTTACACTCAGGAAATAAATTACCGTAGACCCCGAGGTAGACCAAGAAGATGGTGGAGAGATACATACAGACCTACAAGCACTTGGAATCAATGACTGGCAAGAGAAGGTCAACCAGAGAGACGAATGGAGACGGATTGTATCTGCAGCAAAGAACCTCAATGGCTCGGAACGCTGAAGAAGAAGAAGATTTGATAAATAAAATAAATTCACTGGGAAACTTTAATGCTGAAGTTGGGAAGCAACAGTGAGTAATTACAGATTAGACGAGCGCAATGAAAGTGGGTATAAATCAATAAGTGACTAGATATAACAGCTAGCTAGTGTTGCCACAATATCACATCAATAGCTGACTAGATATAAAAGCGCAAAATCATACTTCACATCTGGAATTACCAACTGCAACTACAGGCAATTATTTGTTGACACAATAACTCAAATGCAACATTAAAATACAAATAGTACTTCTGGCACCTTGCCGTCTAGACAGACAATTGTTTGTTACATTGTGCTTCAAGAAAGGCATAACTTCAACCCATGGTGGTAGCGAATGTGACTGATCAGACCAATTTGCGCTGTACATATTTGTCCACAATGGTTGTATGTGAACACATGGTAATTTCAACCATCACTCATCATCTTACGTCTCACACTCTCAGTATGTGACCTATCTGCAATAATTTTCTCCTTTGTCTTTATTCCATTTCTGATCTTTGTCCTCCATGCAACATGATCGGTGGTGACTTGCTCCCAAGGTGCAATATCAATACCTGTATCAGCTTACACACATCTTTCTACCATAGAACAGGTTGACCCTGAGATCTTTTACCCATCTCTAATTCACATAAAAAGATGTCCTTTGGTATTCTACCATTATCCATTCTTCTAATGTATCCTATCCATCAAAGACTAATATTTCAGTATTTGTGATTTAAAATACAAATAGATGGTGGCAAGCCCATCTGTAGTTTTATTGCTGGTAATTAAAGACAACACACACACAACAAGACTCTGCCAAACATGCGTGTTTTAAATAAATATTCTGCCACAGCAGTCGCAAACTCAAAATCAAATGCTAACTGTCAACTATGAAATAAAAACATGACATCAAACATCCGAACAGCACCAAATAAAAAAAAACCAACATCAAACAAAATACAGAAGAACACAAGTCAATAGTAGCCAACAGGAGCACTGCTTTCACCTGGGGTGGCCATCCTGTTAGAAAATATTGACAGAATGTCACCACAGATCTGGTATTTTAGTCTATATACATTTACAACATACATACACATTTGCAGTGGACATATAACACAGAAATGTCACAGAAAAGAAATGAAAGACAATACCACATTATATCTCTATAGTGACATACAAACACAGTCACAACAAAAACAACAGCAGCTATGAGTACACTATAGATAGACAGTGCCGGCTTCGTGGCTTAGAGGTTATGACTTTTCTCCGTAATCTCGTATACTCTCGTGGGTTACCGTGATGACGGTAAGAATCAGAGGTGGTTCGAATCGCATCGATAACTTATGGGGTATGTGAGCTGTCCGCTCAGAAAGCAATGGCAAACTACTGAGCGTAATCTTGCCAAGAAATCAACATACAGCTGAAAGATGCTGGTGTTGACAGCAATGTCCTGTAAAGGATATGCAAAAAATAAAAAAAAAAAATAGACAGTAAGGGCAATCAGTCAGGTCCCCAATAACAGCAGTCAAACAGTGCCACACAATGAGACAATTTTCAACCTACACATGGCAATAATGCCACCTACAAAATGAGTCCTCTTCTGGTCTCTATCCCTATGACCTTCAATGTTTACAGAACAGTCTAGAACATCTGTCGTGATGGGGCATCGAACACATGATCACCTGGCGAGTGAGCTAATGACTGCATGACTGCGGCTCCCTGCAGTTAGCTACACGTGAGAAATGTATCTCATCTCTCATCTCATTAGGTTCCTCTAGTACCTTGCGGTGTTGAGGTGAAGTATAAACAGCGGGAGAGTGCCCGCTTATGGGCTTAATGTATCAATATTCCCATGGACTCTTCTATTCTCTCCATCCATCGTTTATGCGGTCAGCCTCTTCCTCTGCTTCCATTTGGTCTGTACATCATTGCTTGTTATGGTATACTGTTAGTTGGTAATCTACTTGCATGGCCAAACCATTTTACTTTCTGCCTTCTGATAAAATCTAGTGGTGCTATAACCCCCACTGTAGTCCTGATTTCTTCATTTCTGGTCTTATCTCTTCTTGATACATTGAGTATTCTTCTCGGGAATCTCATTTCTGTTGTTGTGGTTTTTCTTTTCTCTTTTTCTGTCATTGTCCAGGTTTTGCATTGGTAGCATAGAGTTGGTAGGAAGATTGCGTTGTAAAGTGCTTTTTTAGTAACTATTGATACATGTTTGTTCTTCAGTATTGGTGCCATTTGTCCAATGAGTTGGTTTGCCTTATTGCATCTATAAGGGGCGTTCATTTGAAATCCGTTCGTAACTGCGTACGTTGAACATGATCATGTCATAGTCATGTAATAAGTACTGACCAATGAATAAAAGAGCATGTGCTTCTCGTCCCATGATACATAGGTTCTGTTTCTGACCATTGAGAAAATGGCCGGGTTGATCAAAAGTCCTTCCAAAGAAGCTCAAAGAGCAGTGATTCAGTTTCTTTCATTTGAAGGATGTCGACCAGTGGACATTCATCGGAGAATGCAGGCAGCGTACGATAACAAATGTGTGTCGAAGACACACAGTGACAGACTGGTTACAAATGTTTTGGAAAGGACGTCAGTTCACGACAAACCTTTGACGGCCGGGTCAAGCACATATTGTTGCAACAGAAAAAACCATAGCCAAAATTGATGCAGCAGTACAGATGAACCTTTGTCGAAGCATACGTTCACTAGCAAAAGAATCTAATGTGTCAATTGGAACAATTCAAAAGGTTGTTCGCAAGAAACTGCAATATCGAAAGGTGTGTTCACAGTGGGTACCACGAATTTTGACCGACCACCAAAATGAGGAACGCATGGGATGGTGTTTGAACCACTTGCTGCATTACAAAGTGGAGGGTGATGCATTTCTCTTCCGCATAGTGGCAGGTGATGAATCATGGTGTCACCACTTTGAGCCGAGCAGCAAAAGAGAGCGCATGCAATGAAAGCATGCTGGATCACCAAAAACCAAAAAATTCAAGTTACAGGTTTCCACTGGTAAAGTTTTGCTGAGCGCATTTTTTTACCATATTGTTGGCCGACTTTAAAAAACCTGGTGTCAACATCAACTCTACCCACTACTTGCAAACATTAGACAAGCTGCAAAAAGCCATCAAGAATAAACGACCCGGCATGCTTTCTCGCGGTGTGATTTTGTTGCACAATAATGATCGTCCGCATGTTGCAAAGATTTTGCAGGAAGCATTAGCAAGGAAGAAGTGGGAAATTCTGCAACATCCAGCCTATAGTCCTGATTTGTCACCATGTGATTTTCATTTGTTTGGACCTCTAAGTAAAAAAAAAGCTCTCAAGAGACGATTTCACACAGATGCAGACATAATAAACGCGGTAAACACATGGTTCAGTGAGCAACCACAATCCTTTTTTGTGGATGGCATTTGCCGCCTACCTAAGCAATGGGATGCTTGCCTGAATGCCTACAGCGACTTCTTCTGACCAACCCATAGAGCATAATTCATTCAAAATGAATGCTTTGTTTAATTCTACCACACCTGTTAATGTTTCTATCATGCTTTTGTAATAAAGCCATTGGAATGGGTTTCAAATGAACGTCCTTAATATATTCGATCTCATCTTCTGATTTACCATTTGATGATATTATGCTTCCCAGGTACTTGAAACTCTTTACTTGTTTCAGGGGATGTTCATTTGGGTGAATTGTTTTTTTCTTTTCTTAGTTAGTTAGTTTCTTTTCTTCTTTAGTTATAGTCATTACCTCTGTTTTACTTGTGCTAATTTTCATGCTATGTTCCCTACATATTTCATTTAGACTATTCATGTGGTCTTGTAATTCATCTTCTGATTTGGCTATTAGTGCTTGGTCATCCGCAAACAGGAGTTCTCTAATGGTATAATTTGCAAATGGTTCTTCTTCTGTGTTCTCGTCATGCGGTATTCTTGCAGTCTCTGTTTGGCTGGTTTCTTTACATATATTGTCTATATATGTTATGAACAAGAGAGGGGACAGGACACAACCTTGTCGTACTCCGGATATTGTGGTGAAGGGTTCTGAGTGTCCTCCAGTTGCTCTCACTATGCGTTCACTGTTGTTGTATAAACTTCTACATAGGGGCCTTGCCAATTACTGCTGGCTTTCTTAATACTTCTTTCTTGCTGCCAGTGTTCAAAAGGTGCGCCCTCTTCTAGGGATATCTTCTTCTTCTTCGTTCATCCGGAGTTTTTTTTTCCGGATGTGATTGCGTTGTGCCTGTTTACAGCAGAGCTGCGTTCTTGCGCCGTTAGGCCGACACATCAGACTTCTGCGGGCATTTGTTGACCGGGTTAACCTTCCCGGGGCTTCTAGGGATATTAATTATTACTTCATCTTCCTCCAGTCTGCACCATGGTCGTTTCTCAGCAGTTAACTTTGCTGATGGTTAGACTAATATTCTACACTCGTTACACCAACTCACTACGAACACCACTCAACACTACTGTAATATGTGTAACTCGAACGCCGGTTGTAGTTTTGTTCATATATTGTTCTAAACAGGCTAAGATAGACACCGTTAGTGTGCAACCATATATTCAACAATAAATCTACACCACATATACTAACACATCGACTACATTAAAAGAGTGGCACAATCTTGGTCATGACTCTGTTCACAACGACTATTCACAACGTGGTCCGCTACTGAACGAAACCACCGCCTAGAATGTCCTCGTCAGGATTCGCTTCATGCTGACCGTGAATCATGCTGTGTGAAAAGTGTTCATGTTTCACGTTCCAGGTGTCCATTTCCTGAACACTGCCATAACCTCTGATCTAGTCTAATTTGGGTTATGGCACTAGACAATATTTGGTCCAGATGTATATTTTTCTAGAAGCATAATTGCTGTAACTACTGACTGACTGGACAAATGCTGAATCTTGCCACCACATGAAGTGGATGAGCAAGAAACGGTCTGCATGCACACAGGCACATTTCATATACTGAGATAAGACAGCTAGTAACACTGGCATAATAATGCAGATAACAAGTGTGGGTAAATATACGTTTTTATGTTCTACAATCACAGTCTGGTTGCTCTCTGGTTAGTATCATGTTCCACTAGTAACCTTCAATGCAATCATATCTCTCTCTCTCTCTCTCTCTCTCTCTCTCTCTCTCTCTCTCTCTCTCTCTCTCTCTCTCTCTCTCTCTCAAGTAGTTAACTTACTTCTCAGGCCATAGGTGTACAACTTACCTTCTTTGACAACAGCAGTTTCATATAGTCATTCTCTGCTTTCAGTTTTATAAACTCCCTAGAAATATCCAGAACAATCAAGTTGTAGTAACATTAAACTTCAGACTGGTGTACAATGTCAACATTCAACTTCAGCATGTTCAATGTAAACATTCAACTTCAGCCTGGTGCACAATGCCAACATTCAACTTCAGCCTGTTGTACAATGCCAACATTCAACTTCAGCCTGTAGTAAAATTGATTGATTGATTTAGAAACCGACATCACAGCATTCGGGGCATTCCCATAAGCGCTCCGTCCCCATCCTCAGAAGCCAGCAAAGAGTTCCAACCCCTATAGTACCAGTAGCAATCTGATTATATGTGCGTCTCGCCTTTCCTCTAAGCGTTGAGCATCGGCCAGATCCCCTCATCACCCCTCTCTGTCGCATTCTTGCCAGACCATGGTGATCCATTTGCTCCCCCGAGGTGTACACATGCTTCCACAAGGCCGCAACAGCCTGTAGTAAAATGCCAACATTCAATTCCGACTGTAGTAAAATGCCAACAACTTCAGCCTGGTGTATAATGGCAACATTCAACTTCAGCCTGCAGTACAATGCCAACATTCAACTTCAGCCTGGTGTACAATGGCAACATTCAACTTCAGCCTGCAGTACAATGCCAACATTCAACTTCAGCCTGCAGTACAATGCCAACATTCAACTTCAGCCTGGTGCACAATGCCAACATTCAACTTCAGCCTGTAGTACAATCCAACATTCAACTTCAGCCTGTAGTGATTTAGAAACCGACATCACAGCATTCAGGGCATTCCTATAAGTGCTCCGTCCCCATCCTCAGAAGTAAAATGCCAACATTCAACTTCAGCCTGTAGTAAAATGCCAACATTCAACTTCAGCCTGGTGTACAATGGCAACATTCAACTTCAGCCTGCAGTACAATGCCAACATTCAACTTCAGCCTGTAGAACAATGCCAACATTCAACTTCAGCCTGTTGTACAAAGCCAGCATTCAACTTCAGCCTGCCTATTGTATAATGCCAACATTCAACTTCAGCCTGTAGTACAATGCCAACATTCAACTTCAGCCTGTTGTACAATGCCAACATTCAATTCTGACTGTAGTAAAATGCCAACATTCAACTTCAGCATATAGTACAATGCCAACATTCAACTTCAGCCTGGTGTAAAATGCCAACATTTAACTTCAGCCTGTAGTAAAATGCCAACATTCAACTTCAGCCTGGTGTACAATGCCAACATTCAACTTTAGCCTGGTGTACAATGCCAACATTCAACTTCAGCCTGTAGTGTAATGCCAACATTCAACTTCAGCCTGGTGTACAATGCCAACAAACAATTATACAAGCAATTCAGCATCTCAATACTTGTGCACCAGACAGGTTAGAGTCGAATATACTAATCTCTCTCTCCTTTCTCATATATACCATGCACATGTGTATGTATACTATTGTATGGATGTTTGTTGACAGATGTAGATGTATGTATGTGCGCTCACACACATCAATCCACCCAGACTTTAGGACTTGCCTCATAACAACATAAAGGAGTAGTAGTAGTAGGCCTCTTTCAGTCCTGAAGGACTATAGAGTTGTGCCACTTGGGAGGTGCCTGGCAGCACCGCTGGTGACTGTATAGTCCAATTCGAGAATGACAATCCCTGTCACAGTTTCCGCATCTGTAAGACGAGGCAAGTCCCACAGTAAGTGACTGCTCTTTGAGCCTGTGCCGTCTCTCCTCAGTTTTTTTGATCTGATTGCGCTCAAAGAGCACCAGTCCGTTTCGTACATCTCTTCTCCAGGAGCATCTGTCTGTTGCAACTCTCTCCCACGTGTCTGGATCTATTCCAATGGTTTTCATATCTTGTTTACACACATCCCTATATTGCATTTGGGGTCTTGCTTGCTTGCGTTCGTTGGCTTGAGCTCCAACACGAAGTCCTGTATGTCGGATGAAGGCATCCTGTTGTCCAACATCAGTGTGATGTCATACAGGACCTGAGGTTTGCGTGAGTATCCGTTGTCCCATGTCTGGCTTATTGGTGTGCAGACTGGTGGTTCCTCGCCATACAGGCAGACACTCTCCGACTTCGGAGGAATCGGCGATCCTATTGACTTCGGCCAGGAACCCGAAGGGACCTGTTGCCCAGGACGCTCGGCGAGGACGCGTCAATAGGTCTTGGCCAGTATATAACCCGGCCCTGGTACCTTGGAAACACCTCTGCGTCCCGCATTTGGGGTCTTCCGGTTGGCCTCTTTCCTGTGGCTAGTTCTCCGTAAAGGAGATCTTTGGGAATACGTCCATCCTCCATTCGAGATACGTGGCCCAGCCACCGGAGGCGTCTCTGCTTGAGGAGGGTGTGCACTGTGGAAATATCTGCTCTTTCAAGCACCTGTTTGTTTGTTATGTGGTCTTTCCATGTTATGCCCAGGATACGTCTCAGACATCTCATGTGAAAGGAATTCAACTTCCTTTCCTGTCTTGAGTACAGGGTCCAGGATTCAGACCCGTAGAGTAGTGTCCTAACAACACAAGCTTTATATACTTGAGCTTTTGTACGCTCTGTTAGTCTATTATTCTCCCAAACTCTTTTAGCTAGCCTGGAAAATGTTGTGGCTGCCTTTCCAATGCGTCTGTCGATTTCTGTCTCTAATGAAAGATTATCTGATATTGTCGACCCCAAATACACAAAATCGTGGACGACCTTCAATTCGTAATTAGAGATTTTGATTGATGGAGGCGCATCAGCATCTTGTTCCATCACCTGTGTTTTATTTAGGCTAATGGTGAGCCCAAAGTCTTTGCAGGCGGCTGCAAAACGATCTATGAGCCTTTGGAGATCTTCTGCTGTATGAGTAGTCAGTGCTGCATCATCTGCAAAAAGTAGTTCTCTTACGCATCTTGATTTTATTTTGGTCTTTGCCTTGAGTCTTGATGGGTTAAAAAGTTTGCCATCAGATTTTGTGTGGAGGTATATGCCTTCAGTGGCAGTCCCAAATGCTTGCCTTAAGAGAACAGCGAAGAAGATACCGAAGAGTGTAGGAGCAAGCACGCAGCCCTGCTTTACTCCGCTGCTGATGCTGAATGACTGGGATGTTGAGCCGTCAAATAAAATGGTCCCCTGCATGTTTTCGTGGAATGATTTCACGAGACTAAGAAGGGTGGGTGGACATCCAACCTTTTCAAGGACCTTAAAAAGGCCGCTTCTGCTCATGAGGTCAAATGCCTTTGTGAGGTCGATGAAGGCAATATATAATGGCTTCCTCTGTTCTCTGCACTTCTCTTGGAGCTGCCGGAGTGAGAAAATCATATCGATGGTGGACCTGTTGGGTCTAAATCCGCACTGCGATTCGGGGTAGATTCTTTCAGCAAGAATGTGTAATCTTTTAAGGATTACTCTGGCAAAAATCTTGCCTGTAATGCTGAGAAGGGAAATGCCGCGATAGTTGTTGCAGTCGCTTCTGTCGCCTTTGTTTTTATAAAGGGTAACGATGTTTGCATCTTTCATATCTTGTGGTATTGATTTTTCTCTCCAGCAGAGCTGTAGTATTGCATACAGTTCTGGGATGACTGTTTCTTTGCTACATTTTAAAATTTCAGGTGGAATACTATCTTTTCCAGGTGCCTTGCCGGATTTGAGAGAGTCTAGTGCTTCGCTGATTTCTGTGAGGCAAGGTTCGTTATCCAAGGCATGCATGGCGGACTGTTGATCGATGTCTTCCAGAGCTTCTTCGCTGACAGTGTTATCCACTGAGTATAGCTCTGAGTAGTGTTCTACCCAGCGATCCATTTGTTTCACTCGATCTTTTATGATTACCCCCTCAGTTGTTCGTAAAGGGGCCATCTTATTTTTTGATGGACCGACAGCTTGCTTGATGCCCTCATACATTCCTCTTATATTTCCAGTGTCTGCACAAGTTTGAATTTGAGCAGAGAGCTGTAGCCAGTACCTGTTCACACATCTTCTTGCCATCTGTTGTACTCTATTTCTGGCCGTTCGCAATGCCTGCAGTGTTTTCTCTGAAGGTGATGTTTTATACATTGAGAATGCATGTCTCTTTATCTCCAGGACTGGGAGCATCTCTTCGGAGTGTGCTTCAAACCAGTCGGTTGACTTAGTTTGCTTCTTGCCAAATGTTGATAGTGCTGTATTGTAGATGGTGTCGCGAAAATGACTCCATCTCTCGGTGGAATTTCCGTCTGTGGGGCCAGGCAGAGTATCCGCTAGAGCCTGCATGAATTTGTTGACCTTCTCTTTATTTTGGGTGCCACTGGTGTCAATGCGTGGTCTTCCTTCTGTTCGGCTTCTGTAGATTCTCTTGGGCTTTATCTTCACCTTGCTGGAGACGAGTAAATGGTCAGTGTCGCAGTCAGCACTATGATAGCTGCGAGTCAGCCATACATTGCGGAGGTTGCTGCATTTAGTGAGCACCAGGTCGAGTTGGTGCCAGTTCTTTGATCTGGGGTGCCTCCATGACACCTTGTGTTGAGGTTTCGTGTCAAAGAAGGTGTTGGTCACGCACAGATTATGGTGGCTGCAGAATTCCAAGAGACGTTGTCCATTGTCATTGATCTTCCCAACGCCAAACTGTCCTAGACATGAAGGCCAAGATTCGTGGTCGGAGCCAACCCTGGCATTGAAATCCCCCAGGATAAAAAGATGTTGTTTCTCAGTTGTTTCACTGACTTCTTTGCTAAGGTCGTCATAAAACTTGTCTTTAGATTCTGATGCTGCAGTTAGTGTTGGGGCGTAAACGCTTATAATACTAACTGGGCCTGCCTCTGTCTGGAGTTGGAACTTCAATATTCTTTCAGTGCCATCACTTGGTGGTATGATGGAATTGAGCAGCTTGTTTCTGATAGCGAAGCCAACTCCATGCTCCCTGGTTTCTCCGCACGGCTTGCCATGCCAGTAGAAAGTGAAGTCCCTCTCCTTGATGCTTCCAGACTCTTGGAGTCTGGTCTCTTGCAGGGCGACAATGTCTATCCCCAGTCTTAGTAGTTCGTTGTTTATCACTGCAGTTTTGCGGGCATCCACAATCTCGTTTAGATCGTCTGAGATGCCAGGGGTCATGGTTCTTACGTTCCATGTTCCCAGCCTTAGGGCTGGTTGTTTTGTTTTTTTCTTGTTGCTAGGTGTATAGATTGCGGTCCATGTGTCAGGATTTTCCCCTAAGCTCCACACACCCTCAGGAGCAGATGAACCGTGGCGAGACAACACCTTATTGACTGGGGGCTGCCCAGCTTAGGCGGGCGGTAGCTGTCTAGTGAGATACGATGATCTCTCCCACCGTCGGAAGTAGCCCCTGGCGCCTTGCTCTACGCCAATCGAGCATTAAGACTTATAACCGGCAAATTCTGCTTCCTGTATTGTGTCACCGCTTTACGCGGTGCTGAAGTGACCTCTTCAGGGCACAAGCCTGGGAAATGGAAATCGGAGAACCAGCTGTTGCCCAGTAGCAGGTTCCCCCTCTCCACGTCGCCGATGTTGACTAAGGGAAAGGCAGTAGCCAATGCAACTTGGCATCGGTGCCATCGCAGGAGTTGCCAGAACAATGTTGTTTACAACATGGAACTGCCTTAGGGACTCCGTCTCCAGATTTGTCCTCAGGGTTTACTCCCGAAGCCTTTCCCATATGGGTATACCCGCAAGGCAGCGGAGGTTTGAGATTTAGAGTTCCCTCTCTTAGAAGAGATACCAACCAAGGCTGACGAGCCTCCTCTGCCCGGGAATCAATAAGGAGGGAAGTCTACCATTCTTCCTTCCTGGCAGTGACCATACTGATCGGATGACCGTAGCCATTGTCTCTACTGAGAGATCCTCTGCCCACCGTCACTGACTTGAAACCATAACCAACAACTATCTGTCGGCTGCTCCCAAGTCCAATCCACCACCTGCTCACATGGCTTCACGTTACCCTGTTGGGGGGGGGGGGGGGGGCTAAACGGGTACTCCACCTTGCCCAAGGGTGTCCCGTAGGCTAGCGGAGGGAAGGAGGCACCTTACTTCTCCTTTGATAGGGTGTACCCCAACCTCGCTACCCGCTTAAAGGAGTAAGCAATGTGAGTTTTGTTAGTATCACCAACATACTTGGGTGCACACTTCATTGCTCTTCAATATGATTGATTGATTTAGGAATCAACATCACAGCATTCGGGGCATTCCCATAAGCGCTCCGTCCCCATCCTCAGCAGCCAGCGAAGAGTTCCAACACTGTGCTCTTCAATATTCGTCCACTATGGCCA
This sequence comes from Cepaea nemoralis, assembly GCA_014155875.1. Taxonomy (NCBI): domain Eukaryota; kingdom Metazoa; phylum Mollusca; class Gastropoda; order Stylommatophora; family Helicidae; genus Cepaea; species Cepaea nemoralis. Next base: position 287,478 of record JACEFZ010011063.1, read on the forward strand.
ACCCATTCACTGGCACCCACTCATGCTTTGCAAGTACATCCACTGGGACTCCTCAGTTTCCATTCTCAGATAACTATCAGTTTCCCAACCTACCATCCTGCCTCCCCCCCCCCCCCTTTTAATGTACTATTTCCACTCAAGTACCACTGAACTGTTACACCCACCACCCTGACATCATTCCACACCCCACTCCCTCGGCTGTGTATAAAAGAAGAATATGGTGACATTCGTGGAAATACACAGCTTGGGATTCTGAGGTAAGTAGGAACAGTTTTTTCACATTTTCATTTTCTCTACATTGCTTTCATTGTTTCATCTTTTTATTCTTCTTATCCCGTCGTTACGCCTTAATGTAGCCACCTGACGGTCTTCTCCATGACTATATGTTGTGTTTCGCGTACGTATTTGTTTGCTGATGAAGGCTAGTCGCCACAACGTCCTGCATGTGTTGTAATTCTGTTATGTAAAGCTGCATTACTTTATGTTATTTTATATTGTTAACTAAACATAGGACACATCATGCCATACTGACTGCACTTGAGTTGATCTTGTAAAGGGTTGGATTTCTGTAGTGAAACTGACTGGTGCCACACCAGATCACAGACAGATTGAACGGACGAACGAACGAACGAACAAAAATCTTTATTTTCAAAGGGTTAAAAATTGGGCACGCATGCCCGTCTGACATTCTGCCCTTCTTCTCTATTTCCTCTCATACATTCTTTCATTCAACATCTCTTATGAAGCAATTCTTTGACAACAAAAGAACAATAAGCATTAAAACGCATGAAAAATAATCAATAATACATGACTCGTTGAGGCAATGTTTAACATGGGCATCATAAATACCCAAGGGGGTGTAACGTGCCATACATATGGGAATTTTTTTGTGGGGGGGCTAGTTGTCGTTTAAGATAATTTACCATTATTATTGTCTTTGTTGATGTTTTTTTTTTTAAAGGAGGCATGTAGTCTGTCCAGAGGTAGTGTTCAAACAGGTTGCGACTGTATGTATAATGATTGGTGGTGTCTTTGATTTTTTGTGGAAGATTGTTCCACAACTGAGTGGCAGAGTATGCTAAGCTTGTTTTATATGTCTATCCTAGGTTTAGGGACATTAAGTATATTTAGTCGTTCACTATGTCTTGCGTTATATTTAAACAATGGCCAAAGGTATCTTGGGGCATTTTGAAATAGGATTTTGTGAATTAGTTTAGCCTTATTAAAAAGTAGGCGTTTGTGAGACAGACAGACAGACAGACAGACAGACAGACAGACAGACAGACAGACAGACAGACAGACAGATAACACAGAGACAGAACAACACTAAAATAGATGAGTGAAGAGTGGAGGAGAGAATGACAGACAGAGGCAACAAACCTCTCCATGGCTTTAGCTTGCATGATAACATCCCTGACTTCATTGATCTGTAGCTCAAACGTCTTCAGCTGTAACACATTACAGTGGTTGTTTTTTAACTGTCAAGGATATTAAGCCACCTCAAGCAGCTTGTAATTAATGGCTACAATTGTTATTTATGCATCAATGTAGAAGAGGACTATATTGTCTGTCAAGCGTCAGTCACATAGTGAGCTCAGATATGGATGACAGAACTCATCTGAGCCTGCACATATCTGTTACAGTAAGGGCAGAGAACAGTGAGGGCAGAGAACAGTGAGGGCAGAGAACAGTGAGGGCAGAGAACAATGAGGACAGAGGGTAGCTGGAGGAAAATGATCTGTGTACAGCACATCCCTGTGTAACTTTCACACAGGCAGGCAGCCCTGCCAACAGAGATCTGCCAACGTCACACAGACCAAGCAGCAGCAATGTTCTCTCAATGTTTACAATCTGTACTGTCTCAGTTCTGTACCGAGTCTTTCACAGTGTATATGTAACCAGCATGCCTGAGTCCAGCTCGTCATGTATTGTCTGTGGCAGGCAAGCAACATGGCTTCAACCCCCAGGCCTGGCTTTGGCAGTACGGGTCAATGACTTCATGCTAGCACAGATAACAATATCTGCATCTCTGCCACTCTCTCTGGCCATATTATGTCCAGCAGTTTCCCTAGTCAGCTCAGATGGATGTGACCAAGTGTCTTCTGCTGTAACTATACAATGTCCAGTGGACCATACACATCACAGAGATTAACACAGCTGCTACAATAGGAGTTGTACAAAAACAAAGAACTCAATTTCCTATGTTCAATAAAGATGATGATTGTGTGATCATTTTGTACAGAGATCAGGTGTCAGACAACACACAAGGTAGAATCATTTGACAAAACCCATGTATAGCCATCCCCCCTACACACAGCAAGGCCATTAGGTCAGTCAGAGATGTGTCAACACTCACCTTCTCTTTGAATCGTCTCAGAAGTCTTCTTTGATGGCTCTTCTGAAACTCTAGAGTCTACACAAAATGCAAGAACAAAAATGTCAGGAGAATGAACAGAGACGACCAAAACTGATTCAGGGTCAACGAACACAAGATAACATATGTCACAGTAGTTGACAGCTATTTGTTTCTCTGTTGTTGTTGTGTACAAACATTAAACATCAGATGCCAACAACAGAACAAGGAATACTGTCAAATAACAGCTGTGGCTGGGGCTGGAGTGCCTTGGAGCCGGTAGTGTGTACAGACCAGGTATGATTCTCTGATATTGGGGTAGTGGATCACACACCAAGCTTTCTTGGGCTGAGACGAAAAACTTGCATCGTTGTGGCACAGGCCAGATGTCATCATTAGGACAACCCACCCACAACAGAATGTGTATAACAAGTGTGATCTAGTATACAAAAAGTGTGATTCTTGCCAGCACTAGGAGTGTGTGCACTGTGCTGAGAACCTTCAAGTGTGAATATCACAGGAGAATGGAGCACTTCTGGAGATATCCTCCTAGTGTCACGACAATGGTCTTTAACCAAAACTCTGGGCACTCAGAACAAACTACATTTGAGGCAGGCAGACAAACAGACAGACAGGCAGGTGGATGGACAGACAGATGGACAGACAGACAGACAGACAACAGAGGTAGAATACTGACAGAGATGAGTGGAGACTGGAGGAGTGACAGACAGACAAACTGACAGAAATTGAAAAAGAAATAGAGAAGGGGAAATGTAGAGGCAGAATGGAGGAGAGAGACAGAAAGACTGACAAAGAAAGACAACGGTGAACACTGTTTGTGATCACTACTGTAATCCAACTTCTATGAAGCACACATGATACAGAGCCCCTGAAGCTGTACGGCTGAATGCATGTTTAAGACGACTACACTGTGGCAGGGATGCGTCTGTATGTGAGTACAACTGTGTGAGGTGACATATCTGTATGTGAGTACAACTGTGTGAGGTGACATGTCTGTATGTGAGTAAAACTGTGTGAGATGACATGTCTGTATGTTAGTACAACTGTGTGAGGTGACATGTCTATATGTGAATACAACTGTGTGAGATGACATGTATGTATGTGAGTACAACTGTGTGAGGTGACATGTATGTATGTGAGTACAACTGTATAAGAGTACAACTGTGTGAGGTGACATATCTGTACGAGAGTACAACTGTGTGAGGTGACATATCTGAATGTGGGTAAAAATGTGTGAGATGATATATTTGTAGGTGTGTACAACTGTGTGAGATCACATATATATATGTGAGTACAACTGTGTGAGATGACATATCTGTATTTGAGTACAACTATGTGAGGTGACATGTCTGTATGTGAGTACAACTGTGTGAGGTGACATGTCTGTATGTGAGTACAACTGTGTGAGATGACATATCTGTATGTGAGTACAACTGTGTGAGATGACATATCTGTAGGTGAGTACAATTGTGTGAGATGACATGTCTGTATGTGAGTACAACTGTGTGAGATGACATCTGTAGGTGAGTACAACTGTGTGAGATGACATATCTGTATGTAGCCAAGGGGAAAAGACAAGGGAAAGACTGATGTTTCCTTTGCTACGGTGCTAAGAGGTAGAGATTAACTCTGACTTCGTTATGGCCAAAGAAGAAAAGGAGTAAAAAGAGAGGGAACCTCACACCACCCTCAACTGACAAAAAAGATGATAGTAATTAGATAAGAAGGGAGTGAGATCTTGGACAGGGGCCTCAACTCTGGACATTAACTGTCATATTTTAGACCCAGACAGTGAATTAAGGTGTTAGATTGTGGTAGAAATAGTGGTTGTAAAAACTAAAAAGAGACTAAACAAACAAATCAAGAACAGTACAAAAAGCTCTTTATTTAGTTAGTTAGTCATGGTTCCAACTGCACGGCAATGGGTCGTCCCCATATTGCTCCGTTCCTGTGCCAGTGAACATCACACAGAATGCTTCTTACTGCCCAATGTGAACAATGGAATAGACAGGAGTATCGGTAAGCCAACAGCCCACACAGGTACTCTGTGCATAATGCCGCCGCCAGAATGCCAACACAAAAGTCCTCTATGAAAAATACAGTTCATCGTCGATGGAAACGGCAGTCACCAGAAAGACTTCATTGACCCGGGTTTTATCCCATATGGCTTGGTCTCTTTCCACAGGATGACCCGCCAAAAGCGCCGCACAAAGCACAACTCCGTAGCTCCAGCGGCGACTCCCAGGAATCTCCTGAAAAATGCACTCATGAGACGAAAAGGCACACCAGTCAATCCAGCAACAGCCAGTTGCCATCGTTCCGAACATGCAGTTCACGCTACAAACAACCGCGGACAGATGAACAAAACATTCCATGCGAAACTCACAGCTGACAATGTCACGCCACGCACTCACTCAGTAGCAGGGCGACGGAACGATATCCTCCTTAGTCGCCTCTTACGACATGCATGGTAGGCAACAGTATTACTATTCTTTGCTCCCCCGTATGGGCCTCGGCAACATACGGGCGAGCTCTTTATTTATCAACTACTACAACTTTGGTGACAATTTGTGTTCAAACAAATTGAATAATACATTTAAATTCAATAACAGACAACTGCAGACATCAAACATCAACAAAGGGTAGCCCCTATTCAGTCACCGGAACTTAAAACAACAGGGTACACCAAGTACCACAACACAGGTGTTCCAAACAGCAGCTGAGTAGAATGACACAACAAAGGACTTTGACATAGACAACCATAAGACACTACAAAAACATAAGTTACACAACATAAATCTTAAGACGCGACATAAACAAAAGAGTTGTGGCACAATTTACTACCCCACCATAAACCCAGGCGTGCTGACACTAACTAGTCAGCCACTCTGCTTTCTCCTAGGACATAGGTTGCTCACTGATGAACAGATAGGAAACCCCACATATCTCGTCTCAAGGCGGGCTGGCACAAAACTATATACACAAGGCCAAAGTGCCTGCCTTCACAAACCCAGCCGGCTGCTACAATAAAAATGGCATCAGAGCTCTTTGTCTCGCTAGAGTTCCGGCAGTTGCCAGAGTCAAACTGCTTTAATATGACATTCATCACACCACCACTTTAAAGCCGATTGGTCTATAAAATTGGGGCTAGCTCCATATATCCAGCACATCCCAAGACGTGCAAATGTGTTCTTGACTTTGACTTGGTGTCCAGCAGCCATTCTTCTCTGTGCCGCTCCACCTCTACCCCAGCCAGTAGAGGGAAACAAGCACTGGACAGAGGGCTGGCACAACTTATATACACCACAGACTGTCTGCTGTTGCCTGACACGGGGGTGAACTTTTATGTTTGCTGGACAACGTTCTGTACTACCTGATAGAACTGCTTGTGGACAGTGGGATGGGACTTTTGTGTTTGCTGGATGACATTCTGTATTACCTGATAGAACTGCTTAGTCATCTTCTGATGGAGGTCGACCGGGTCACAAAACAATGACTCCACTTCCTTGGGGATCTGTGAAGCAGAAAGTAACAGCATATGGCAGGACAGTATGTAGCAGCAATACTGAACTCTACCAGAAAGACAACTGACACAATATATATTATAATCAAAATCATAACAACAGCTATCTTCAGCCATATCAGGCCATGAGTGTATGCACAGAACTTAATATTGAAACGCGCTGGTTAATTAGTTGCTGGATGATGCTGATGATGGTGATACTGATGATGATGCTGATAATGATGATGATGATGATGGTAGTGACGATGATGGTGGTGGTGGTGGTGGTGGTGATGGTGATGCTGATGATGATGGTGGTGATGATGATTGATGATGATGATGATGATGATGATGATGAGAGGCTGGCAAACAGCTGTTTATAGATATGTGTCATGTGTCTATGTGAGACTCACCTTGCCTCCCAGCATTAAGGTAGTGCACTGCGACCGGCAGACTTTGCATCTCTCTTTGGTACCTGTGTGAGTGGAAGACAGCACAAAGATACAACTTTACATCTGGGTGACAAACACAACATACAAGAGCTGTCCACAGAGAAACTGCATGTTTAAAACAGTGTCACAAGTCAGTGGTTCAGCGAGCTAGCTATTACATGTATGTGTACCAGGGCCACTTGCCTTCCATCTAACAATAGCAGGATCACAGCCCAGCAGTTAATCCTTGATGTACTTCTGCTAAAGTGATGTAATCACATGGCAATCTTTGATATATTTGGTAATAATGATCTTGAAGAACAACAAATTAGCATGAAATTCTCTTTCAAATTAGGTGCAACTGTTGAGGACAACTGTTGCAATGTCACAAGTGGTACCAGTGTCTCACATCTGAAAGGACTTCCACAACAGATGATCATGGATGCGGGTGATCTTCCCCTTCTATGGATGCTTGCAACATCCAGTAACTGAGGTTTGTAATTCATGCAAAGTGGCACCTGACTGTCCACAAAGTGTTCAAGGAAGTAGGAATCTGTCAGCAAGATTCCACTGACACTCAGTCAACAACTGTTCGATCGATGAATGCTGACGAACACTTGAAAAATGTCCACATAGGCCTGTTGTCACATTTGACAAGTTTCAGTAAAAGTTTACCTAATTTGAAACAGAACATTATTCAAATTTGTTTTTCAAGATCCTTCATTGCTGAGCATTACAAACAATTTCATGTGCACTACGAGTGCCTTGGCTTTACTGGAAATGTATCAAAAACTAACCAATGGGATGAAATTCTGCTATCATTAGACTAAAGGTAAGTGTCCCTGGTACACATACGTGTAGTAGTTAGCTGGCTGAATCAGCTATTTCTGCTACTGTTTTAAAAGCCCCATTACTTGTTGGATCATGTTCGCAGTACAAAGACTGATGTAACCTCTCATGTACATAACAATTATATACTATAATATTTCTGCTGTAGCCATGTATAAACTAACAGAAACGCACGCAGAGGAAACAGTCAGCTTTAACAGAATACAATCACCAGTGGCAGGATGGATGCTGCAGCCAGAAGACTTTCATCAGCAAACAAAACCAAACATTCATCATCATCATCTTCCAATTCTGCCATTAAGCGTCGTGGGGAGGAATAATTTGCGCTCCAGCACCAGATGGGCGGCACAGGATAGTGTCATTCTGTGTGATTGTATAAAGTCTTTGATGTCGTCAATCCATTTTCTTCTTGGACGTCCTCTAGGTCTCGTCGCAGATGATCTTTGATGTAGGGCCAGTGATGGCAGTTGATGGTGTTGCATTCTAACGACATGGCCAAACCACTTGATCTTCTGTATTTCAATAAATGTGGCACAAGGTGTTGATCCCACTGTCTGTCTGAAAACAGCATTTCTTACTTGGTCTCGAATTGTTAAGTTCGCAGCTCTCCTCAGGCATCTCATCTCACAGGTGTTGATTTGGGCTACATTACTACAACTATATTCACAAGCTAGAAATATGGTATCTAGCTGTCAATTTTCTAATGCAGTTGCATTAGTGTCTGTTTTAATCTACTGAAAAGACTTTTTAGCCACAATGTCTACCCTATCACTTGTTGTGTTCTGTAAGGCTTAATCTCTTCTCTGTCATTTCTCGGTTAGTCAGAATATGAAAACCTAAGTAAGCATGAAAAAATATTACTAGTGTCAACATGTCACATGATGACAGTACTTACATGTGACAATACTTACTTGTGACAATTTTTACATGTGACAATACTTACATGTGACAATACATGGATGGGACAAGTGACAGTACTTACATGGTGTGACACATTTCTCACAGTAAATGTGACTACAGTTGGTAATGTAAAAGCGCAGTTCTACAGAATCTGGCTGGCAGTAGCATCCATTACAATGCAGCCAATGAGACATGATTGTGTGTGTCAGCAAGCCACCTGGACAGTTAGACAGTCTCTGTGTGCCAGATACAACCTGTCAATAAACATAGAATCCAGGGCTTGACCATGCTAATTGCAAGTGTTCATGACAGAAAGTCACATCTATAAGTTAGTTAATTAGATGACAGATCATCTTCATCGCACATGGAACCATTCAGTCCATAAGAGCTCGGATCCTCTCCTAAGTAAATCCCGCAGCGTGTAGCGGCTCACAACACCAGTTCTGTGTTAGTTTATGAATCTTTTTTGGCTTCCTGCATAGTGTTCTTGTCTGGCCACAACTCTTTTAATTTGCTGCTATTGCAGACTGACCATGGTTGTGGTTTCACAGTCAACACTTGATTATCACAAATGACTTACTTCTCCTAGAGCATTCAGTAAATCAGCCAGGTCCATGGCTTGTCCGACCTCCACAGTAGTCTTACCTGCAAGCCGGTCAGCCTGCTCTTTTGCTTGTGCACCCACACACCCTGACATGAAAATGAAACTAATCTTTGCCAGCCGTGACCGCTCCAGAGACAACAACCAGTCTTTGGACACTACATTCTATAGCCCAACTGGCACTCATTGCGTGATGTAGTCATTATCATGTAATCCAGCTGTACTTCCCACAACATCTGATGGTACCTGTTTGAGACCAGCATACTGGCCTGCCAGCCCGGTGGGCGTATGTTTGAATCCCCATCGAGACAGATTTCTAACATTTATATGGCTCCCAGGTCACCGCAGCTTAGAATCATCATCATCAAGTGCCCTGCCAGCTGGCATTGGTGTTCATGTCTCTCCACAGATCTCAGTCTTTAGTGTTCTGGATCAACTCTACTGATGATATTCCTCCATGCCACTGTCTCAATCCATCCAGCATAATTTCTCTTGGTCGGCCTCCGCCTCTCTTCTCCTTGATTTTTCCAGTCATCACGATGCTCTCCAATGCCACTGCCTCTGATATGCTTCCACATGGCGGTCATTTACCTCTGCCTTTGACAGCCATTTCCGACTGTCAGGACAAGTGAGTATTCTGCTTTGCTCAGCTGTAGAGTTGTCCACTTATCCTGATGGATACTCAGTCCCCAGGGCTGCATTTGCCACACTGTATTGTTTCCCATCCTCTACCATTGGGAGGTGCAGTTAGGATTTTCCCTTCCTCAAGTGATGGTCTGTGCTGGCCAAAATTTTCCAGTACTTCTATAGCCTAAAGTGGGTGGCAGAACATGTCCTGGGCAGTTCAGGTGCCTGGCGTGAGACTGATCACCTCACCTCACCCATGCAGTGCTAACTGGTCTACACATATATGGAGCTACCACCATACAGCCTACACATCTTCAGGCAGGGAAGAGGGCCATTGACTTGACTTCTGACATCTTAGGTTAAAATGTCCCCCCTGCCTGAACAGGGATCTCCAGCATGAGATCACGAACTGGCAAGCTAGCGTCAGAGCTTGCACGGCTTCCCCTCACATCTCAATCAATCAATCAGGTGCCATCTCCACAATGAAGGTTGGCTGCAATGGATCTCCAACACTGTCTCTCGCCTTGATTTTACATTCTGTCAGACTGCTTTTCATCCATCACTTGATGTTATCTTTGTACTTCTATTGTTGTCTACCTCTTGCTTGTTTTTCAACCCTACCCTCCATTATGGTTTTTACATAGTGTTATGTCTTTTGACGTGGCTGAAATTTTTCACTTGCCTCTTTTTGAATGTTTTCATTAACTCTCTTTTCTTTCCCAGTTATTCTAGAAACTCTGTATTTGATTGGTTTTGTTTCCACAAAAGATGTAAGCAAGATGTAGGTGGAAAACTTAACACAGCTGGCCATCTAACAGGACTAGCGTCACAGGTTTTAAACAACATCGGTTTAATTAAAATACGGTTACAATCTCAAAAGATGCAGGAGCTTGGAAGGGTTACGACCGCACAAGACAGGCAGAAGCCTACCTACTCCAGATCTCTAGCACCTGTGATTCTGAAGTTGGGCACTCTTCCGAATAATGGTCCCAAATTATTTAGTGTAAAAAGTATCCCTTACAGGGCTTCATTATGTGATGTTGTCGAACTCCAGTTCAGTGTGTCGTGGACTGCTAGACCGATTGATGGATGCAATAAATGTTTCCTGGGCCCGGAGAGCCCTCACTGTCGTTGGAGTGAATATCTATATCTTGTACGTATGTCCACATATAACTATAGGTATACACTCTTGACGACAGTGAGGGCCCTCCGGGCTGAAAGACTTTTATTGCATCCATCAATCGGTCTAGCAGTCCACCACACACTCAATAACTGTAAATAATAAATAACGGTACCAAATTATTTATTGTACCTACGTATTTCCACATCTTCTTCTTCTTCTTCTTCTTCAGCATTCCGAGCCATTGAGGTTCTTTGCTGCAGATACAATCCGTCTCCATTCGTCTCTCTGGTTGACCTTCTCTTGCCAGTCATTGATTCCAAGTGCTTGTAGGTCTGTATATGTATTATCTCTCCACCGCTTTCTTGGTCTACCTCGGGGTCTACAGTCATTTATTTCCTGAGTGTAAGCGAGTTTTGTTTCCCTATTATCTTCCATTCTTTCTATATGCCCCAGCCATTGTAGTCTATTAGCCTTCATGATACCAGTGATTAGCGGGGACTTAAACAGATCATAAATGTCTTTGTTACTTCTTCTTTTCCACTCTCCACTTTGTGTATCCCTAATGGGTCCAAAGATGCGTCTTAAAATTTTGTTCTCAAAGGTTTGTAACAAGGCTTTGTCTCATTTCATTGTACTCCAGGTTTCAGAGCCATACAGCACAACTGGTCTGATCAGTGTTTTGTATATTGTGATTTTGGTGTTACGAGATAGCGCCTTTGATTTTAGTAGATGTTGTAGTGCATAGTATATCTTATTTCCAGAATTGATTCTAGTTTGTATTTCTTCCCTTATGATGTTGGAGCAGTTGAAGACTTGTACCCAGGTATTTGTATGTTTCCGTTCTTTTAATGGTCATATTATCTATTTGTATGTGGCCAGAGTTTTTAGCCATTCCGTCTCTTGAAATTACCATATATTCTGTCTTATCTTGGTTGATAACCAGCCCCATCTGTTGGGCTTTTTCCTTTAAGTGAGTCAATATTTCCAATGTCTTTTGTTCACTTTGCCCTATAATATCTATATCATCTGCGTAACCAAGAAGCTTGGATGTTCCTACAATATCACATTCCTCCTTTACCTTCCTTACAACCTTATCTAGAGCCAGATTGAAGAGTAGCAGCGATAGTGCATCACCCTGTTTCAAGCCAGATGTTATTTGGAAGGGTATGATTTCCTGCCTTTATATGTTACTATATTATAAGTATCTTCCATGCATAGTCTGGTCATGTAACTTCCTTGGTATTCCAAATTCCTGCATAGCATTCCATAGACTATTCCTATGGACACTATCATAAGCCTTTTTAAAATCCACAAATGTATTTCCACATATAACTGTCAAATATTATTGGTATGTACTTCAATTTTCTCAAATATATATTTTAGTTTGTAGTGTTTAATATTTTTTTTATTATATTACCTAATGAGGGCCTGTAAAGGATGCTTTTTACAAGAAATAATTTGGAGCCATTAATCGGAAGAGTGCCTGAAGTTGTATCTTAATCGAGCGCATAAAAGGTTGGAAAGCAAAGTTACTCAGAATTGAGTTGAGTTAAAAACTGACATCATTGCACTCAGGACATTCCCATACGTGCTCCGTCCCCTTGTTCCACAGCCAGCGAAGAGTCACACTACTAATCGTTCCAACCGCTATCTGATTAAAATTAAAAGTTCTCCTGGTTTTCATCATTTTGAGATTCTTCCAGAACAAAGTTACTCAGATATCCGCACTAATATTCACAACATGGAAAGCAGACCACGTTTACTGATACCATTGCAAAGGACAGAACACATATGCGCTGTTGTGTATATAAAGCGAGGCTGGAGTCTTTTTCCCTCTCTCTCTCGTCTGCTAGCTTGTAACGGTCGCCACTGGTATCGATACATACACACACATACACGCATACACACACACACACACACACACACAAATGTTTGCCGTCTACAGCTCACCTGGCTTCAATCTGCAGACATTTTGTCCACTGAAGCGCGACTAAAGATTAAAAAGTAAGACAACAAACCAACCTGGACCACATATTTACATCATCTACAACCAGAAGCCGTTCACTGAACACAAAATGCTGTACTCGATTACACCGTTTAGGTTAAGCCTTCATTGATAAAAAACATCAACCTCTAGATAGTAAAACAGCGGATAAATACATCAATTAATTTTCATCCATCAACAGGCGAGTCTTGAGGCAGATAAATAGATATTGCCTGGCGACAATGGCTCCCCTAGCCTTTCTGTCATTTGGTATGCCCATGAAGTTGGAATTGCTTATATTACTATTATTTTATTTCTGGGTTGTTTACGCTTTTCACATATCCCTTTCTCTGTGTTCCTCTTTCTCTCTTACTTAAAAATCACACCCCCCCCCCCCTCTCACATAAGACTAATTTATCTGTTCTGTCTCTTCTACTGGCATGTCCAACTTCTGTACTGCGTTTCTCCTATTGGCATGTCCCGTAAATTTAATGTGTCGCGTCCTTGTGGTTGACATGAATGATATTGTAACAATACCTCGACGTTGCTCCTCTCTCTATCCATTGGCACCTTGCCGTCTTCACAGACGATAGTTTGTGCTTTAAAAAAGCATAATAACTTTTACCTATGGCGGTAGCGAATGTGACTGATTGTCGCAGAAATTCTTGGAGTTGTCGATCGATGAAAGACTGTCGCGCCATCCGTCTACAGGCGGCCGCCATCCTTTGATGTTGGAGACAGACTGTCCTGATGGGAGTCGGCAAGATCTTTTGTGGGGGGGGGGGGGGAGGTTCTCCAGATCACAGGCCGGCAAGACTTTTTGGACCGGGAACAATTCCCCAGATTAAAGTGGGACAGCCGGCCAGTTGTTTACATCGAGTCGAAAAAGGAGAGAGAAAAATAGCTTCTCGACGCTTAGTGTCTATTCAGATTTGTGACGTCATTCAGACACAGTATTAAAACAGTCTGGATAAACAACTTTCGCGGGAGTCGACCAAATGTAATGAGACAACAAGGACGTGTGTGATATTCCTGGTTTGATTATGGAGAGAGACTACAGTGTCTTATGTTGATTTACATCAGCGGACATTTATCCATTGTGTGATTTAGTAGTCTCGATTTCAAACAGGAATAAATATATGGTATTTAATTAAATAGACCCAAATTAGATGATTCTTAGGAGTCTATAGTAGTAATGTGCGTTGTGAGAACGTATTATAGGAGCGTCGGCAACTGTAGGCTATTGCGTTGCTTAAACTAGCTAGTGTGAGATATCAATTAACTCAGTGAGTTAAGAACAATGTAGTGGGATGATATTTAGGGAGATTGAAAGTGGTTGGGGGGGGGGGGATAAAGGAAATGTCAAATGGTAGGATCTTCCAGTAGGGTATCTACTGGGTTTCTGCACTTTTCCTTTAGTCTTTCCTTGTCTTACCATGACTCAGACCGATGTGACGAGCTCCTCTGCCTTATGCCAGAGTTTAGTTCTCTGTTAAATATCTGAGTACGGCCGTCGGCCTACACTCACCTAATAAAGGTCGGAATCGGGTTGCTCTCACCAGGTGTGTTCTCTCTTCAACAGGTTCCACTATGTTTTCCAAAAAGCTAGCAGAAAAGTCATAGAAGAAGATTATGGCTCGATCATTGAAGGCAGTTTTTACTCAGCGGCTTTTGCACTGGGCCCATAACCCAGAGGGTCTGCAAGAACCTGGCCTCTGCTGAGCGGGAACCGATGATCATCTAAGATTGATTCCTCAGTGGTAGTTCTCATCATAGTAGAGTGAAGATACTTACAATACCACCAGTATCAGGAACAATAGTAGTTATATAGAGAAATTGAAAATTAACATTGTGTTTTCCAAATGGTGAATTCCTGTGTGAAAGTAACAATTAACATTTTTGTTTCAACGTGACAGTAAACATTATTTTACTGTACAAGGATTATCAGATCACAGAACTTTTAGTGACATATTAGTTACAGTGTGTGTCAGATTCATGGTCAGTATTGGACTATATCCACTATTGGTGACCAGGCATCCGGACTATCCAAGAGCCACTGGAGGAAGTCGACACCTGGCCGGAGAGACGCATCATCTGGTGAGGTCCTTCTGTAAGTGATCTATGGTGCTGTTGTGTGGCCGGTACTGTGAGGAAAGCAGACTTTGCTCCTGAGCTGTTCGGTCTGATTCTGCATACACACTAGATTATACGACAGACATCCTACACATACACTTTGCACATACCTGACACTTTTCTTTATTAAATTAATTTGTCATTTTTTTAGAAGCTAGAGTTGTGTAGTATGTTTTGGAAAAGAATGAGAGGGGGCATGGTCCAGTGGTAAGAGAGAGAGAGAGAGAGAGAGAGAGAGAGAGAGAGAGAGAGAGAGAGAGAGAGAGAGAGAGAGAGAGAGAGAGAGAGAGAGAGAGAGAGAGGGGATCCAAGGACTGATGGGGTGTTGTGGACAGAAATCCAGGAGATCCTCAAGATAATGATATGGGGTTAAAAGAATGTGGTTGTTGATTCCCCTCACCCCAGGGACGACACGTATTACGACACTGATAAGGCCAATTTGCGCTGTAAATGTCCGTTCACAGTGGCTGCATGTGAACACGTGGTCATTTCCACCATCATGCACCATCTTACGTCTCACACGCTCGGTGTGTGACTTATCTGCAATAATTTTCTCCTTTGTCTTTATTCCATTTCTGATGTTTGCCCTGCATGCAACACGTTCAGAGGCGACTTGCTCCCAATGTGCATTATCAATGCCCGTATCAATCATGTCCCGCTTACACACATCTTTGTATCGTAGTAGAGGCCGACCCTGAGATCTCTTACCCATCTGTAATTCACCAAAAAAGATGTCCTTTGGTATTCTACCATCATCCATCCTCCTAAGATGTCCTATCCATCTAAGTCTACGAAGACTGAGCATGGAATAAACCGTCACACAACCTGATCTTTCCAATACTTCAGTATTTGTGATTTTGTCTTGCCACTTAATACCAATAATTCTTCGCAGACACCGCATATGAAAGCTGTTTAAACGTTTCTCTTGGTGTGAGTAAGTTGTCCAGGTTTCACTGCCATAAAGAAGATAGACAAGGACTCTTGTTTTGGCAGTAAGCTTCCTATTCTCCCACACTCTTTTTCTTAACCTGTTCATTGTTGTTGCTGCCTTACCAATCCGGATGTTGATTTCCTGATCTAGGGATAATTTGCTATTTACCACTGATCCTAGATATGTAAAATGGTCTACCATCTCTAGTTGGGCGTCGTCAATAAAGATTGATGGTACCCCATGTGCACCTTGTGACATAATCTGTGTCTTCTTTTTGCTAATTGTTAAACCAAATTCAGAACAAGCATTGGAGAATGCAGATAGTAGACATTGCAATTGTTCCTCAGAGTGGGTTGTAACTACAGCATCATCTGCAAAAAGCAACTCTCTAATCAGTACCCTCCTAATTTTGGTCTTGGCCTTCAATCTCTGAGCATTGTAGAGGCCGCCATCTGAGCGTGAGTGAATGTATATGCCACCATCCTGATCTCTCTATCCACACCGTTGTCAACTCATTTAATCTCATCTTGTTCCTCTTGTACTTTGTAGCTTGCGGTGTCGAGGTGAAGTATAAACAGCGGGACAGTGTCCGTTTATGGGCTTCATGTATCGATATTCCCGTGGAATCTGCTATTCCCTCAATACTAAGAAGTATAATCGGACTGTTGTCAACATTCTTCTCAAATACCACAACCACTGCACATTTTCAGAACAGTTGGCCTTTTTTACAGCAAAATATAAAAGATCCTCTTAAGTTGTAGCATGAAAACATTTTTATTGCAATGCAGTTTTAGTTCATTTGTTACCTGACATATTCTTGTCGGAGCATTCAACAGTTTACTGGAATGTCTTCCTCGCAAACTTGTAGTTTATATCAGCTTCCATTGTTCATTGTTTAATTTTGCTGTAGCGATGCCATCTTTACTCACACTTGGTTGTATTTTTAAACAATAATTTACTCTGTATGTTTGTACCTCGTTGCTGCTTGCTTTGGTATTCAGATGATCTGCAGTGAGCATCCCCCGTTGTCCTTATGTGTAGTAGTTGGAAGGTCTCCTATTCACATGTGCTCTACTAATACTTTTGTAGTCGTTGGCGAGAAGTAGTGTTATAACTTGGCTACTCTTAATGCGTGAGTTGTGTATTCGAGCTATTGTTTACAGTGTATTTCTTGCTTTCCCTACATATCTTACTGTTGTTAGCGTTTTACTCAACCAGAACTATTGTGTGTGTGGGAATTTTTGTTGATATCATCATCATCATCATCATCATCATCATCATCATCATCGAGTAACAAGACCTATCCAGAATGTGGATGGCTCTCATCATTGCTGGTTGGTGCATTTCTATGTTCGAGTGGCTTTAGATCTTCAATGTCCCGTGTTCATCCAATGTCCTATGTTCGCCCAATGTCCAGTGTTCACCAATGTCCCTTGTTAATCCGATGGCCCGTGTTCACGCAGTGTCCCGTTTTCACCAATGCCCTGGGCTCCCTCAGTGTCACGTGTTCGTCCATGAACTTGTCGAAGCTGTAAGGTCTTGTGTTGATTAACTTATTTAACATAAGCAAGAGAGCCTTCCACAACCAGACGATCTCCTGGTAAAAGTTTGCTAGCAATAAGTTAATAACATCCCAAAGTCCAGGTCTAAATAGCCATTCTGAACAAGTATGTGTTGACAACGTGCCTTCCCTCAGCCTTTATATACTGTGCATTGGTAGGAAAAGGAAAAATGAGACAGGCGTGCTCCAAACGACCTCTTTGTTCTGGATTTTCCCAGAGCCTGACATCAGAGTTGCTCTCTTCAGATATTGCGCAGCTCATCTCATCCGACTTGCCAGGGACTTGACAGGAGCAGGACACGGAACAATTTCTAATTCCAATTCCAATTTTCGAAACAAAAAAAATATCCAAATTCGGTCTCGTCTAACCTGCTTCCTCAGCGTCAGTTATTGTTGAGATCCGTGGTTGTATGGATTAGTTAGTCCTAATTCATACTGGTTTTATTGGTTCCGCTCTGTTTGTGGGATAGAATTCTTTTGTGCTGTCTGGTTATTTTCTTCTATCTTATGGCTATGCTGCGTTGTTCTCACCGGGGCTGGTCCCGGTCACGTTCAGTACTCATAAGTACTCGATATTGGCAAAGGCAGAGAGTTTAAGTGCAGTCTCAAGTTGTTCCCCCGGTCAGCTGCCCGTCCTCCTCCTCTACGTTCGCTTTCTTGTTTTCGTCACCGTTGTATGGGTTGGTGCGACCACAAGACGATCAGGTCTCCCTGTCATCCACGTTCAGAAGCCCTTCCGTAAGAGCCAATTCACCATCCTGCCACTCACCCCACCACTCAGCATTTTTTTTCTTCTGTTTTTAAAGATATATATATACGTACATACATATTTTTTGTTTTAACAATGTCTCTCCTGATCCTACTTTTATAACAACCGGTTGTCTTGACAACTGACAGTGATCAAGATGGAGAAGGCAATGTCAGCCAGCTCCAGCATCGACAGTCACTTCTCCCGCTACTCCGTGGATGACTTGGATGATGATGAGCTCTACAATCTCGTCCAAGAAACCTTGTATGTAATACAGTAATCATACGTTGCTTTTTAATGCCCTATTCTATATTAAATTTCACAATTGTCGTTTCCCTCTTGGTGAAAGTTTTCCGATATCGTCTTGCCTTACTTACCGTGTTTTTGTTAAGTTTACTGAGAGTTATCACTCAGTTATCAGTTGGGGTATCTTCATTGCACTCTGGACAGGTCCATAGGTGCTCAGATCCTCCCCCAGCATTTGCATAAGCGTCCGGTTGCTAATAGTGCCAGTTCCGTGTTGGTTGACGAGGCACCTCGTTTTCCCGATGTACCTCTTGCGTCTGGCCGTGCCGATTCTTACCCCCAAGTCTTTCATCCTGGATAGCGATGTCCCGGTTCGAAGATGAAGGTAACTTTATGGACAACAGATTTTCGCAGCGACTCAGTCCACTGTCCACGTACAGATCCAGCTTCGACCTTCTGAATCATGCTCATTGAATCACTTAGTACACTCACGTTGGTATAATGCTGTGATTCCAGCCATATGAAAGCCTGTGTAACTGCCATCACCTCCATCGTCATGCTGCTCGTGGTCATAGAGTTGGCACCACTGAATTCTTGAACGGTTTGGCCCGCTGAACGGGCTGTAAATGCCCACACACTTCTCTGCTGCTTTACAATAGATCCATCTGTATAGATGAGCAATTCGGGGCTATCTGAGTGTTCATAGATGAGCGCGTTAACCTCTGCATTGACAGTGACAGGGTTCTGCTCTTTGCACATCTGTCGAGTATGATAATGCAGGAGAAAGTGCACTTAAAAGCTGGAGGCACCAGCACCCATTCCTTGCCAGGGTTGATATTGGTAAGACTGCAGACCTGTCTGACGACATCTTCCGCCCGACCCATCCATTATTTGCCCCTCTTTAGCCTGTCACCCTTTTCTCTGAATATAGCGTCATGCAGAGGGTGCTGCTCATCTGCACTTATTTTTAAGTATGCACGAGCTCTCCAGATCTTGATCCTGTGTTCCATTGTCGGGAAGTCAAGGAGGTATCTCATTGCTACACAGCTGGTGTCTCTCGTGCAGCCTAAAATGATACGCATGGCTTTGTTTTGTACCTTTTTAAGTCTTCCATTCTGTGTAGTCTTGACAGTGTGGATGGCCAGGGCATACTCGATGCGTGAAAGCACCAGTCCTTGGAACAGAAGTATTAGCAGTCTTTGCTCGATATTGGAAGTCGTCATGACTCTCATTGCTGACACACCTTTTCAAGCTTTCATTATGACATGATCAACATGATCTCTGAAGGACAGGCTACGATCAAGCCTCACGCCAAGATATCATTGACTGGGTTCTACTAAAAATGCTCCCATTCATTCTTACTGCCGGCAGGTCTGTGTTCACAATATTGTTGTTTAGGGAGAACCATGTACCCGATGCCTTTGCAGGGTTGACAAGGGCATCAGCACACCATGAGGAAATTCGATCTAGTTCGCCCTGCATATCATTGGCAACCGCCTGTCTATCTCGACCCTGTCGATACACGAGAATGTCGTCAGCAAGAGTCCTGCCCCTCCCGTCCAACTGTTGTTCAGTGATCGGCACCGTATACACGTTGAATGGTACTGGTGACAGTGGTGAAATCTGCGGCAATCCTGGACATATCGTTATCGGCTCAGAAGACCAACTCCCGCATCTTAGCACCACCTTCCTTTGGAGCAGAACTGCAGCTATCCACCGTACAAGGTGAGGGTGCACTTTCAGTCTGAGGAGGGTTTGCATCAAGTGCTCGAAGGATACTCTATTGTATGCGTCCTCTAAGTCTATGGCAGCCGCACATGTTTCTTCTCTGACCTGAAATCCTTCGTAAACATCTTGAGCAAAGACCGCTGTATTCAGCCACGACTCTTTGCTACGTCTGTATCCTCCAAGTGTGGGCGGGAAGCAGCCGAGTTGTTCCAAGTCACAAGCGAAGTCTGTGTGCTACAATTTTCTCCAGTAGCTTGCCAACAGTATTCTGCATCGTAATGATTCTGTAGCCGCTAATCTTGGAATGGTCTTTGTTCGGTTTTGGCAGCGGCAACAAGTAGCTGTGTAGCCATTCTTCTTTGACCTGACCCCTCTGGATACTGGTGTTGAATTCTCTGGCCAGTTCTTCCATGTCATCATCTGACATCACCAGTAGGTCACAATAATGGATGCCGTCTGGGCATGGGGCAGTGTTAGGTGATTTCTTGAGCATCGCACGTATTGTCTCAGCTGTGATTATGCATTCTTCATCTGTCCTGACCCCCTCGCACAACTGAGAGAGTGTCGTTGTGGTCCTCTGTCTGGTGGGCTCGTCTTTCTGGTCAGTTTGCTCTATGTAGCATGCAAGAAGGGCCTTACCTTTATCCGCATCCGACTTTTTTCATGTGAGGTCTGTCTGTGCCTTGAAAGTCTGGAATACCCCTACATTGTGCTGCACCGTTCATGCTCTTATGGATGTGCCAGAATGTCATAAGAGATCCCTCTGAGCACACCTTCCTGCAGAACTCGCCCCATTTCTCGACGTTGGCCTGTTTGGCGCAGGAGTTGAATAAAGTCATCGTCCTATGGACCTCAGTCTTCAGGTTTGCCAACTCAGCCTGTGGCATGTTAGCCTTTCTGGCTTTTTGCCAGTCTTTGACAGCCTGCCTCTTTCCCAACCATACATTCTCGACCTCTCCATTCCACCATGGTGGCTGCAACCATCTTTCTTGTCTCCTGCAGGAGGAAGTTAGTGTTCTTCTTCTGATCTTGCTTACGGCGTCTTGACCAGTGTTGTCGTACGGGAAGGCGTTGACTCCTGGCCCTGTATTTCTCGATCAAAATGATACAAGGGTAGTGGTCACTGTCGTGGTATCCCAGTGTGCCCCACCGGCACCTTGGTGCGATGGTGAGCGACACCAGAGCCAAATCAATGACGCTGTCAGAGTCTCCTGGTCTCCTGGCTATTCTAGTGACCTTCCCATCAGACAGACTAGGGCAGCAGATGCCAGGGCGTCCTCCAGATCTTCTCCCTGTCTAATGGTGATGCAATTCCCGCATTGACTGCCTCTGGCATTGAAGTCCCCACAGTAGATGATATGCCTTTCATCTATATCGAACAAACTCTGCCATTGTCGCATTTTAACCTTCCCATTTCACGCATAAACGTTCACGATTACAAGCTGCACTGGCGTCATTATTCTTAATGCCTGCACTTGCAGGGCATCACTGTTCCAGGTGGACATATCGATCTCAGACACCAGTATGTTGTCACAGACCAGAATACCCTGTCCGAGGTGCCGCCTGTTAAAGAAGCACTGTAACCCCGCGACATTGACTGTTCCATTGCCGAGCTGTGTTTCTTGTAAGACTACAATATCGTTTCCGTAGAGTAGTTTTTCAAGAATGGGTCGGCGTTGACTAAATGATGCACAGTTCCAGTACAGTACTCGAACGTGTCCGATGTCCAATCTGTCACATTTTAATCGCCTTCTGCGTGCGCATGCCCTCTTACCATGCTGTGTCCTTGCCGGTCGTCTGGTCGTCATGTTAGTCTTAACTATCACCACCGGGCGCCGATGATATGCCGAAGGGAGTCCGGGCACATGTGCATGAACTCCGTTGCACGGTCCGAACTCCATTTCACCTCGAAAAACACACTTAATCCATAAACATTTAGGAAAAATCACGTTCCATTTTACGGGACGAAGAAATGTCCCACCATCTTGCTTCAAGGGAACTCAAGGGAAGTTAAGTTTACTGTTACTGTTTAGTTTAGTAGTAATACTAATACTAATATTGACATTAGTCAGAATATTACAACAAAACCACAAATTTGTTAGCAGTATTAATTAATAGTTTAGAGAGAACAATAATGGAGGAGTATATGCCCGGGAGGAGAGAAAGAGGGAGCAAAAGAGAAGATTGGTGCAGGATGTATATTTGTAGCAAGTGATCTCCACTCCAAATGGGTGTATTTGACGAGGTACATCTTGCTTATGACCGATAAGTTTTCCGGATGGTTATTATGGGAACTAAGTTCTGCAAAGGACATGCTACTGAATTAATTACTTAATTAATTGATAAAGTTGAAATATTGTCTTCCAGCGGCTTCTTATTAAATTATCTACATCATTTTATGCGTCATCATCATGAGACTAGACAACGCACTGGTGTTTAATTCCTTCCAGCATGTCACAAGACTGTCCCTTATTCTCAGTAATTCTGTTCAGCTCTGCATACATCACATGTGTCAATATCCTAACAAAGAACTGAAATGTGTACAAGATTAATGAATTGTGAAAAAATCAGTATATATTTGTTCTTTGTCCTTCACTTGAACATTTTGGTATATGACTGTTCTTTTTCTTTGACTATATATTTGCTAAGAGATTGTTCTGTCTTTCAGTTCACATATTGTTCTATCTCAAGTTTGTTGTTTTTTAAAATGATGTTTCCAATGGTTATTAAAGAAACTAGACAGCAATTACAACTAATGCAAAATGGGAGGAGAAAGCAAACATCACTGTTGTTTGAACCCAATCATAAATCCTTGAATGGTGTCACTAATGCTTGAATCCTCTCACACATTCTTGAATTCTGTCACACATCCTTGAATTATGTCACACATTCTTGAATCCTCTAACACATTTTTGAATTATGTTACACATTCTTGAATTCTGTCACACATTCTTGAATTCTGTCCCACATTTTTGAATTCTGAAATACTAACCTCTCATCGGATTAGTGAAATACATGAAGCAACTGTTTAAATGATTGCTCTGTTCGATCTGATTGTTTGCAGACAAACTAACCATGTGCTGCAAGTGGAGACACTTATGTTTGAAAAACACCTCACTCGCATCGAGCACAAGGATGGCATTAAAGACTCCACCCTTCCTTCCACTCAGAATGTCAGCATCAGAGATGCTGCCTACCGCAAGCGGTCGAAGTCATTAATGTCTGGCTCTGACCGCTCACAAAGGCTGACTGCTGAGCAGAAGTGTGATATAGCTCAAAAAGAGATTGAGGCACTTAAAATTGGCATCATTAAACTGGATGAAGAGTCTGAGAAAATACTGGACAATTATAAGGTGGGTGGGTTAGCTTTTGACAGGATGTAAAACTTGTTTGGTGTAGAAAGTTGATGTATTGAAATAATTCATTGCAGCATATGTTATGTTATTTTCTGTCTTAAGCTCTCAAAGAACTGCGTACCTTTTTTCTTATAAAGTTCTTGGCCCACGCAGACTTCTTTCATCACCATGCATGTCTCCATTGACTTGATGAGGAAAGACACACCACCACCCTGCATGTTTCCCTTGACTTGATGAGGGAAGACAAACCACCACCCTGCATGTTTCCCTTGACTTGATGAGGAAAGACAAACCACCACCCTGCATGTCTCCCTTGACTTGATGAGGGAAGACAAACCACCACCCTGCATGTTTCCCTTGACTTGATGAGGGAAGACACACCACCACCCTGCATGTTTCCCTTGACTTGATGAGGAAAGACACACCACCACCCTGCATATTTCCCTTGACTTGATGAGGGAAGACAAACCACCACCCTGCATGTTTCCCTTGACTTGATGAGGGAAGACAAACCACCACCCTTCATGTCTCCCTTGACTTGATGAGGAAAGACAAACCACCACCCTGCATGTTTCCCTTGACTTGATGAGGAAAGACAAACCACCACCCTGCATGTCTCCCTTGACTTGATGAGGGAAGACAAACCACCACCCTGCATGTCTCCCTTGACTTGATGAGGAAAGACAAACCACCACCCTGCATGTCTCCCTTGACTTGATGAGGAAAGACAAACCACCACCCTGCATGTCTCCCTTGACTTGATGAGGGAAGACAAACCACCACCCTGCATGTTTCCCTTGACTTGATGAGGGAAGACAAACCACCACCCTGCATGTTTCCCTTGACTTGATGAGGGAAGACAAACCACCACCCTGCATGTCTCCCTTGACTTGATGAGGAAAGACAAACCACCACCCTGCATGTTTCCCTTGACTTGATGAGGGAAGACAAACCACCACCCTGCAGCTGTCATGGAGGATATAGAGAAACTGTTCGATTGCTGCCTCCACACGGCCATGTATCAGTGTCTCATCTCAACATTTCTCTCTTGATTTGATTAGGAAAGACATGCCACTAGACTTCAGCCGTCATGAAGCCAACTGTCATGGAGGGCGTGTTCGATTGCTGTCTCCAGATGGTCATATTTCAATATCCGATGTTGATTATGTTCAGCAAATTGTGCGTGACTCTGCTCTGGTTGGTTCCCACTGTGAAGGTTATTTGTCTGTGCAGGGCTAGTAATGTTTGCTCATAGAACTGTGAACAGTTACCTTGAGGTAATGTCACCTTAAAAATACTGTGTACAAGGTCAAGGACTGGCACCCATTCCATCCTGGTATATTGGGCATGTGGTGCTTGCTAGGCTCATGTTGTCATGACAAAACAGCACTTGATGGCTGATGTGGCACTTGATGGCTGATGTGGCACTTGATGGCTGATGTGGCACTTGATGGTTGATGTGGCACTTGATGGCTGATGTGGCACTTGATGGCTGATGTGGCACTTGATGGCTGATGTGGCACTTGATGGCTGATGTGGCACTTGATGGCTGATGTGGCACTTGATGGCTGATGTGGCACTTGATGGCTGATGTGGCACTTGATGGCTGATGTGGCACTTGATGGCTGATGTGGCACTTGATGGCTGATGTGGCACTTGATGGCTGATATGGCACTTGGTGGCAGAAGTGGTTGTTGTGACCTCAGCTGTCTTATATCCTAGACAGCTGTCTAGTGTGAGGCCTGGTTGACTGCCCAGCCATATGATCATGATGGCGGATGTGGGTGATGTGACCACAGCTGTCTTATCTCTGAGACATCTGTCTGGTGTGAGGCCTGGTTGACTGCCCAGCCATATGATCATGATGGCGGATGTGAGCGATGTGACCACAGCTGTCTTATCTCTTAGACAGCTGTCTGGTGTGAGACCTGGTTGACTGCCCAGCCATATGATCATGATAGCGGATGTGGGTGATGTGACCACAGCTGTCTTATCTCCTAGACAGCTGTCTAATGTGAGGCCTGGTTGACTGCCCAGCCATGTGATCATGATGGCGGATGTGGGTGATGTGACCGCAGCTGTCTTATCTCCTAGACAGCTGTCTGGTGTGAGACCTGGTTGACTGCCCAGCCATATGATCATGATGGCGGATGTGGGTGATGTGACCGCAGCTGTCTTATCTCCGAGACAGCTGTCTGGTGTGAGGCCTGGTTGACTGCCCAGTCATGTGATGATGAAAACAGCCTTGCCTCAAGGGAGAATTGAGCCCAGGACTAGTTGGATGTACACATCATCCAGTCAGTCACAGATATTGTACGCACCTTTCAATCAAAGTAATCAAAGGGAAAGTATACACATCAAACACTGACAATCATACAGAGACATGTACAAGTGAAACAGTCATACAGAGACATGTACATATGAGACAATCATACAGAGACATGTACACTAGAAATAATCATACAGAGACATGTACACATAAGACTACCATACATAGTCATGTACACATGAAGCAATCATACAGAAACATGTACATATGAGACAATCATACAAAGACATACACACATGAGACAATCAAACAGAGACATGCACACATGAGACAATCATACAAAGACATACACACATGAGACAATCAAACAGAGATATGCACACATGAGACAATCAAACAGAGAAACACTGTACATAAACAATCTTTCAGTAGATTGTACACAATTTCCACTACATTGGAGACCACTACTGGCTATGTGACACAATACTATCTCTTAATGAATGTAATTACTACTGGCAATTTAAATGCTTCTGGCTGCAGAAATGGTAAAAATCTGTCTTGTTTCTTCATTTACAGGCAGTAATGGAAGAAGCAGACGTGAATCTGACAGAGCTCAAGAAAGAATATTATGAATTTGAGCGAGATGTTTTGAAGGGAGCCCTTCACCCACGAACCAAAAAAATAATTGCAGAAAAATGTTTACGATTCTTTGCTGATAAAATAAAGGCAAGAGTAAGTGCCAGGTGTGCCTTCAAAATGTATATGTTAGTGTTGCTAGGTAAACTCTCTGTATCACATACAATTCTTGGTCATTCTACAATGTTGCCAGGTAAACTTCCTGTACCACATACAATTCTTGATCATTCTACAATGTTGCCAGATAAATTTCCTGTACTGCATACAATTCTTGATCATTCTACAGTGTTGCTTGGTAAATTCTGTGTACCACGTGCAATTCTTGTTCATTCTGCAATGTTGCCAGGTAAACTCTCAGTACCACATACAATTCTTGTTCATTCTGCAATGTTGCCAGGTAAACTCAGTACCACATACAATTCTTGATCATTCTCATCATCATGTGCCATGCCAGTAAGCGTGGGCAGTCATGTTTTGCCATCTCACTTGATCACCAGAGTCGTGGATCAGCTCAGCGTTCATGCCTCCACCATGCAACGTGGCCAAGCCATCCAGGTAATTTACTTCTCTGCCCCTTCCTTGTTCTCTTCCTGTCGATATTGCCAGTTGTCACCAAGTTCTCCAATTTATTTCTTCTCATAACATGACCCAAAAATTGTGACCCTCCGCATCTATTTTCACTAATCAGTTTACAGTTTTCATTCGTTTCTTGTAGGACTTGGTCATTGGTTTTTTTGTCTGTCCATGGTATTCTTTGCATTTTCCTCAGAAACCACATTTCCGCAGCTACTAGATGTTTTTCAGTTTGTCTGCTTTGTCCACGCTTCACATCCATACAACAGCAATGACCTGATTATTCTACAATGTTGTCAACTAAACTTCCTATACAACATACAATTCTTGATCACTCTACATTAATGCCAGCTAAACTTCTTGTACCATACACAATTCTAGATCATTCTACAATGTTGCGAGCTAAAATTTCTGTATCACATACAATTCTAGACCATTCTACAATGTTGCCAACTACGTGTTCTGTCCCACATACAATTCTTAATCAGTGAGCATCAGCATCTTGTAATATTTGCTGAGGAAGATGCAGCATCTGCGGGCTTGCCTTGAATGTTATCATGTTAATTCTATAATAACTGTTAACAATTTTTCATGATATTTTCTATGTTTAGCATTTGCTGTACTGCTGGACATGACAGAAATGTATTTAGTCTACACATTTAAAGAAGCTAAATTGTTTAGATTGTGATATACAAAATTATGCAGATGATACCAGAGTATAAAACAGTAGATATATTTTTTGGTACTAAATTTTTGGGTCCAAACTTGCTAACAGCAGTCATATCATGAGTGGAAACTGTTCAAAAGCAGTCATGTCATAAGTGGAAACTGGCCAACAGCAGTCATGTCATGTCATGAATGGGAATTGGCCAACAGCAGCCATGCCATGAGTGGGAATTGGCCAACATCCATCATGTCATGTCATGAGTGGAAACTGGCCTACAGCAGTCATGTCATGAGTGGAAACTGGCCAACAGCCATCATATCATGAGTGGAAACTGGCCAACAGCAGTCATGTCATGTCATGAATGGGAATTGGCCAACAGCAGCCATGCCATGAGTGGGAATTGGCCAACATCCATCATGTCATGTCATGAGTGGAAACTGGCCTACAGCAGTCATGTCATGAGTGGAAACTGGCCAACATCTGTCATGTCATGAGTGGAAACTGGCCAACAGCAATCATGTCATGTCATGAGTGGAAACTGGCTAACCACAGTCATGTCATGACTGGAAACTTGCCAACAGCAGTCATGTCATGAGTGGAAACTGGCCAACAGCAGTCATGTCATGAGTGGAAACTGGCCAACAGCTGTCATGTCATGTCATGAATGGGAATTGGCCAACAGCAGCCATGCCATGAGTGGGAATTGGCCAACATCCATCATGTCATGTCATGAGTGGAAACTGGCCTACAGCAGTCATGTCATGAGTGGAAACTGGCCAACATCTGTCATGTCATGAGTGGAAACTGGCCAACAGCAATCATGTCATGTCATGAGTGGAAACTGGCTAACCACAGTCATGTCATGACTGGAAACTTGCCAACAGCAGTCATGTCATGAGTGGAAACTGGCCAACAGCAGTCATGCCATGAGTGGAAACTGGCCAACAGCTGTCATGTCATGAGTGGAAACTGGCCAACAGCAGTCATTGCATGAGTGGACACTGACCAACAGCAGTCATTCCATGAGTGGACACTGGCCAACAGCAGTCATGTCACAAGTGGAAACTGGCCAACAGCAGTCATACCATGAGTGGACACTGGCCAACAGCAGTCATGTCATGTCACAAGTGGAAACTGGTCAACAGCCATCATGTCATGTCACAAGTCAAAACTGGCCAACAGCTGTCATGTCATGTCACAATTTGAAACTGGCCAACAGCCATCATGTCATGTCACAAGTGGAAACTGGCCAACAGCCATCATGTCATGCCATGAGTGGAAAATGGCCAACAGCTGTCATGCCATGCCACAACTGGAAACTGACCAACAGCTGTCATGTCATGAGTGGAAGCTGGCCAAAAGCAGTCATGTCATGTCACAAGTGGAAACTGGCCAACAGCTGTCATGTCATGAGTGGAAGCTGGCCAACAGCAGTCATGCCAGGGGTAGACACTGGCCAACAGCAGTCATGTCATGAGTGGAAACTGGCCAACAGCTGTCATGTCATGAGTGGAAACTGGCCAACAGCAGTCATTGCATGAGTGGACACTGGCCAACAGCAGTCATTCCATGAGTGGACACTGGCCAACAGCAGTCATGTCATGTCACAAGTGGAAACTGGCCAACAGCAGTCATACCATGAGTGGACACTGGCCAACAGCAGTCATGTCATGTCACAAGTGGAAACTGGTCAACAGCCATCATGTCATGTCACAAGTCAAAACTGGCCAACAGCTGTCATGTCATGTCACAATTTGAAACTGGCCAACAGCCATCATGTCATGTCACAAGTGGAAACTGGCCAACAGCCATCATGTCATGCCATGAGTGGAAAATGGCCAACAGCTGTCATGCCATGCCACAAGTGGAAACTGACCAACAGCTGTCATGTCATGAGTGGAAGCTGGCCAAAAGCAGTCATGTCATGTCACAAGTAGAAACTGGCCAACAGCTGTCATGTCATGAGTGGAAGCTGGCCAACAGCAGTCATGCCAGGGGTAGACACTGGCCAACAGCAGTCATGTCATGAGTGGAAACTGGCCAACAGCTGTCATGTCATGAGTGGAAACTGGCCAACAGCAGTCATTGCATGAGTGGACACTGGCCAACAGCAGTCATTCCATGAGTGGACACTGGCCAACAACAGTCATGTCATGTCACAAGTGGAAACTGGCCAACAGCAGTCATACCATGAGTGGACACTGGCCAACAGCAGTCATGTCATGTCACAAGTGGAAACTGGTCAACAGCCATCATGTCATGTCACAAGTGGAAACTGGCCTACAGCTGTCATGTCATGTCACAATTTGAAACTGGCCAACAGCCATCATGTCATGTCACAAGTGGAAACTGGCCAACAGCCATCATGTCATGTCATGAGTTGAAACTAGCCAACAGCAGTCATGCCATGAGTGGAAACTGGCCAACAGCTGTCATGTCATGTCACAAGTGGAAACTGACCAACAGCTGTCATGTCATGAGTTGAAGCTGGCCAAAAGCAGTCATGTCATGTCACAAGTGGAAACTGGCCAACAGCTGTCATGTCATGAGTGGAAGCTGGCCAACTGCAGTCATGCCAGGGGTAGACACTGGCCAACAGCAGTCATGTCATGAGTGGAAACTGGCAAACAGCCATCATGTCATGTCATCAGTGGAAACTGACTAACAGTCATCATGTCATGTCATGAGTGGAAACTTCAACAGCCATCATGTCATGAGTGGAAACTGGCCAACAGCTGTCATGTCATGAGTAGAAACTGACCAACAGCCATCATGAGTGGAAACAGGCCAACAGCAGTCATGTTATGACCGGAAACTGACCAACAGCTGTCATGTTATGTCATGAGTGGAAACTGACCAACAGCCGTCATGTCATGTCATGAGTGGAAACTGATCAACAGCCATCATGTTATGAGTGGAAACTGGCCAACAGCTGTCATGTCATGAGTTGAAACTGGCCAACAGCTGTCATGTCATGAGTAGAAACTGACCAACAGCCATCATGTCATGTCATGAGTGGAAACTGCCAACAGCAGTCATGTCATGAGTGGAAATTGACCAACTGCCATCATGTCATGAGTGGAAACTGGCCAACAGCCATCATGTCATGAGTGGAAACTGACCAACTGCCATCATGTCATATCATGAGTGGAAACTTCAACAGCCCTCATGCCATGAGTGGAAACTGGCCAACAGCTGTCATGTCATGAGTGGAAACTGACTAACTGCCATCATATCATGAGTGGAAACTTCAACAGCCGTCATGTCATGAGTAGAAACTGGCCAACAGCTGTCATGTCATGAGTGGAAACTGACCAACAGCCGTTATGTCATGTCATGAGTGGAAACTGAACAACAACCGTGATGACATGAGTGGCAGTTCTACCAGCAATGTTTATATGTCAGAGTTATACTAGTAAATATGAGTAGTCTATGAGTGTTACATAGTTCAATAGACATGTGTGTTGTGTGTTCGTTAAGTTCATGTCTTCTGTCCATTCTTAGGACCTACTGCTTGAAAAGCTTCGCATGAAGAATGCCTCACTGAAAATACAAATGAAAAAAGTGAAACAGCAACTGAAACAGGTTAGTCATTATATTCTAAGGAGTTATCAGTTTAAATCAGTCCTGTGTGTTTATATGTTAAGTGTGTTGTTTATATCCTGTATATTTATATACTGAAGTATACTGTTCATAATCCTGAATGTTTATATACTGGTGTGTGTTGTTTATAAACCTGGATGTTTGTATGATTATATGTGTTGTTTATAAACTTTCAACTACAAACATCCCAGCTTGTCTCACTGGTTGTTACTCTTTCATGTTGAGTTGAGTTGAGCTAAGAAACAACATCACTGCACTCAGGAAAATCCCACACCTGTTTCGTCCCCTCGTTCAATAGCCAGCAAAGATTCATAATGCTAATCGTTCCAACTGCCATCTGATTGAAAACTCTCCCGGTATTCCATCTTAGTTTTGAGATTCATTCAGAACCCCTGCTGTCCCCCGGCTATATCATTCTTTCCACATACAGGTTCTCAAACTGTTCCACCGCTTTCTCCTCCTGGTCCCACAGGTGCCCGGCTACCTCTCCCTTGTCTATAAGTAATCTACCACCAAGAGGTGGTAGCCTATTAGCCTGTACATTCCCCCGCACACCCGTATGACCAGGGCAGAAGGTCCATACAATTCTTACTTTCTTACTTTCGGTTACTGCCACTCCACAAACGTCTACTTTTTAATAAGGCCAAACTAATTCAAAAAATCCTATTACAAAATGCTCCAAGCTACCTTTGGCCATTGTTTAAATATAATGCGAACGACTTAATATACTAAACCTAGGATAGATTTATATAAAACAAGCTTAGTATACTCTGCCGCTCAGTTGTGGAAAAATCTTCCACAAGAAATCACAGACACCACCAATCATTATACATACATTCGCAACCTGTTTGAACACTACCTTAGTACAGACTACATTCCCCCATAAACAAAAACACAAAAAGACAATAATAATGGTAACTTATCTCAAACGACAACTAGCCAAAAAACATTCCCATATGTATGGCACGTTACACCCTCCTTAGGTTTGTATAATGCCCATGTTAAACACTGCCTCAGTGAGTCATTTGTTATTGATTATTTTTCATGCGTTTTAATGCTATTGTTCTTTTGTTGTCAAAATTTGCTTCATAAGTGATGTTGAATGAAAGAATGTATGAGAGGAAATAGAGAAGAAGGGCAGAACGTCGGACGGGCCTGCGTGCCCAATTCTTAACCCTTTGAAAATAAAGACTTTCGTTCGTTCGTTCGTTCGTTCTTACAATCTGTGACCTCTGAAACGAGGCAAACCATTCTACACAAAATATTCCTTTCTCAACCTTCTATGAGTTTCTACTCTATGAGTTTGTAATGAATGCAGTGTGTGTTGCGGCGGTCTCTTCTAACCATCAGAAGGCTGCTGTTACTGCTTCCACCTCCATTCTCATGCTGGAGGTAAGAGTCTCTTATGCCAGTCACTACTTTTTCAAGCTTCGCAATGAAACCCCAGCCATTACATCTGTTTCTCGCCACTGACCCATCAGTGTATATTACTATGTCACTCTTTCATGACTTCATTTGTGTCTCTCAAATAGAAAGCTGAAATGGGAGAAGTCTTGAATGAGGTCGACTTCAACCAGCTGAAGATTGAGAATGAGCAATACCTGGAGAAGATTGATGAGAGGAACCAGGACTTGTTGAGATTGAAACTGATGACTGGCAACACTTTACAAGTGCTCAACTCCTACAAGGTTAGTTTTGTGAGCAACAGACTCAGGGTTCAGTGTGAGTGCTTCAGTTTGTTGTGGGGTGAGGATGCTATGTGGATTCTATGTCTGCTTCAGTATGTGGTTGGGCATTGAGGATGTTTTAGTATGTAGGGATGTTTCAGTAAGTGGTTGGGCATTGAGGGTGTTGTAGTATATGGTTGGGCATTGAAGATGTTTCAGTATGTGGTTGGGCATTGAGGGTGTTTCAGTATGTGCTTGGGCATTGAGGATATTTCAGTATGTGGTTGGGCATTGAGGATATTCCAGTATGTGGTTGGGCATTGAGGATGTTTCAGTATGTGCTTGGGCATTGAGGATGTTTCAGTATGTGGTCGGGCATTGAGGATGTTTCAGTATGTGGTAGGGCATTGAGGATGTTTCACAATGTGGTAGGGCATTGAGGATGCTTCATTATGTGGTAGGGCATTGAGGAGACATAGATTGTGTAGCTCACCATTATGTTGTTGGGTGTGGATGAGATACGGTTTGTATGTATGCTTCAATATGTATATTGGACTAGATGAGCCATCGTTTGGATTTCTGCTATCACATATGATTAGTTTAGGGAAGGGAGAGGTAATATTTTAATTAATTCTGTAATAAATGTTGAAGATTTTATTTATGTTTGTGGAAATGTGACTTTGCTTGTGACAGCTCAATATTCATAGCATGTTCATTAGTTTAATACTAAGGATGATCTATCCTGTGTGCCTTAGTATGCACATAGATGAGCATCTGTTGGATGAGAGAAACATTAGGCCAACATGATCAGTGATATTTGCTGGAATCCTAAAGATGATAGATGGTCTTTGCTGGGATCCTAGAGATAATAGGTGGTCTTTGCTGGGATCCTAGAGATGATAAGTCATTTCACTTATATCAGTCATGATAAGTTATCTGTGCTAGGATGAAAGACATGATAAGTTATCTCTGTTAGTATCAAAGACATGATACGTTATCTTAGTATCAAAGACATGACACATTATATGTTCTAGTTTCAAAGACAGGACAAGTTATCTGTGCTAGTATCAAAGACAGCATAAGTTATCTATGCTAGAATGAAAGACATGATAAGTTATCTGTTAGTATCAAAGACATGATAAGTTATCTGTGATAGTATCAAAGACATAAGTTATCTATGCTAGTATCAAATACATGATAAGTTATCTATGCTGGTATAAAAAACAGGATAAGTTAGCCACTTTAGTAACATCTTCTAAATTGCTTTTTAATTATGAAACCTGCATAGTTGAAATGAACAAATCCAACTGTACCTTATTTAAGTCTATAGGTCAATTCTAAGCCGAGATATTCATGTTTGTGGGTCAGTTTATCGTGTATTATGAACAATAAGAACCGAGCGTTTGAGACGTAAGATGGTGTATGATGGTGGAAATAACCATGTGTTCACATGCACCCACTGTGAACGAACATTTAGAGTGCGAATTGGCCTTACCAGTCACATTCGCTACTGCCATGGGTAAAAGTTATTATGCCTTTTTGAAGCACAAACTATCGTCTGTCAAGACGGCAAGGTGCCAATGAATGAACAAAGAGGACAATAGGATTTTAGCACTTTTGAAAAGTGTGTTCTACACACTCACACCACTGTTGTAACACATACCGTTCAAGGGAGATTAAAACTGCCATGTTTCTAACTAATGGAAAGATATCTGCTTCCGATTTATATATATATATATATATAGATAGATATTATGACGTCAGTCTGCACGCGCTACTGCATGCGCTGTCTTGTTAGTGTGAATCCGCAAGGCAGAGATCCATTTTGACCAGAGAATTTGCCTTAAAATACCCAAAAAATAAATTATCCTGATCATGTAGAGTGATGAAAAATTACACATAAATGGATGTTAAATGCAAAGATGGATTCATTAGCATTCAAGTCGCTGTGAATATTCCATAAAAATATTAAATAATCATCGCTGACAAGGAAATGGCTATTTCCCGCCATTGAAGTATCACATTATAGCATACAATCTTCATCATTTTAGTTTGGAATGTGCCCCCCAACTTTAATAGTCGAAAATTATACAATATACGTAAAATTGGATGCTAAGTCTAATAATACTTACTAGAACAAACACAGACATCTACAGAAAACATGATCTGAAGAAGTGAATCGGTATCTCTGTGTAGGAAACAAATTCCAGAAACGCGAGATGTACACAAAGTAAAGCGTGGAGGAAAAAACTATATAAAGTAATTGGTCCCTTTTTTAACGCGATATTGAAATAATCAGGGAAATTAACATCATAAGTACCCTTAGTCTCGTGAAATCGGAGACACAAAAAAATATGTTGCTGAAGATCACCGATAATATATTCCAGTTTAATTCAGTGAAACCTAATCATAGTAACTAGGATAAGTTATCTAAGCTAGGATCAAAATCAGGATTTGTGAAGAGTTTAATGGTGTGTTGTGACTCCCCAGCAAAGGCTGCAAACTCTGACGAAAGAGTCTGCCAAACTGCAGAGTGACCTGGCTCTACGCGAGGAGCTGCACACTAAAGTGCTGGCAGAAACCAAACTTGTGGAAGCGGTAAGACAATGGAAGTGATCTCCTTGAGACGCTTGTGTGTTACACTTCTTGTGGAAGCATTGAGACAATGAAGGTGATCTCTTTG
The DNA here is from genome assembly GCA_014155875.1 of Cepaea nemoralis. Lineage (NCBI taxonomy): Eukaryota > Metazoa > Mollusca > Gastropoda > Stylommatophora > Helicidae > Cepaea > Cepaea nemoralis. The sequence goes on from JACEFZ010011063.1 coordinate 322,670, forward strand.
AGACGCTTGTGTGTTACATGTTTTGTGAAAGTGGTAAGACAATGGAGGTGATCTCTTTGAGACGCTTCTATGTTACACATCTTGTGGAAGCGGTGAGACAATGGAGGTGATCTCTTTGAGACCTTGTGTGTTACATGTTTTGTGGAAGTGGTAAGACAATAGAGGTGATCTCTTTGAGACGCTTGTGTGTTACATGTTTTGTGAAAGTGGTAAGACAATGGAGGTAATCTCTTTGAGACGCTTCTATGTTACACATCTTGTGGAAGCGGTGAGACAATGGAGGTGATCTCTTTGAGATCTTGTGTGTTACATGTTTTGTGGAAGTGGTAAGACAATGGAGGTGATCTCTTTGACACACTTCTGTGTTACACATCTTGTAGAAGTGGTGATTCAATGGAGGTGATTTCTTTGAGACCTTGTGTGTTACATGTCTTGTGGAAGCAGTGAGACAATGGAGGTAATCTCTTCCAGTCGCCTGTGTGTTACACGTCTTGTGGAAGCTGTGAGACAATGGAGGTGATCTCTTCGAGACGCTTGTGTGTTACATTTTTTGTGGAAGAGGTAAGACAATGGAGGTGATTGTCAGAGTCCTAATTAGTTGCTCTGTCTCGCTCGCTGGACTTTGACAGGCAAATTACAACATCTACCACACATCTACTAGGAACACATGAATGCAATCGGAACAATCTCCGGAACAATCATTTATTACAATATATATTACAACATAGTCGCACTTCACGCTCAAACAATCGTTCACCACTAACAGCCACGCGCTAGCTCACAATGGCGATCTTTACACTGTCGCCCGCATGATCATTCACAATCACAACTTCACATCATCCCGCACATATCACAGTTAGTACATTCCTCGAATATCACTACACAACGTTCATCTCCATCTATCCGTCACAAATACTATCGTTCTATCGTTCTATCGTTCTATCGTTCTATCGCTCTCTAGATCTCCACACGTCCGTCTCTAATCGCTGCCTCACACACACTGCCTCTCTCCTGGTTGACCTTCCCACATCACGTGGCTCTGTTCACGGGATTCTTGCCTGACCGTCCGCTAGCCAAGCCATGGCGTCTCTTACTGCCCTTTACCTCAGTCATGCTTACACTGACTCTCGCTTACATACCGGCGCTTACATTCTTCCTTACACATGTCATATAGGACCATGACATTCTCCCCCCGCACAACCAATGTGGCACTTACTCTTGGAAATGTGACACATTCTGTTGTTGTTACTCTTGTTTCCTCTTTCTAACCTTGTCAGGGGATTATATGATCATAAGTATGCGTTTGCGTCCCTTTTGCTCTGATCTTTTTCGAGATTAACTTCAAACATTGTTTTCTCCATTTCAGTATTGAGGTTTCTCTCAAGGTTTTGTCGTGGTCTGACATGTTCTGGTTGGGTCTACTTGTCATACCTCGTTATATTATTCAGCCACAACTCCGTGACATTACATTATGTTCATACTTCTCAATCGATGGTCTGTGCATTCTCATCTCATAGTTATTGTGGCTATGCTGGTTTAAGGATTCTCCATTGGTTTACGTCTCGAATAAGGCTACAACTTCCTCTTACAGCATTCTTAAATTTTCTCTCTATTCAGACGTGGTTTCCCTCGTCTATAGTTAATGCACACTACTCGATTCTTTATGAGCACGCTATGTCAATGTTGTGGTCATGGTTCGAATATACTTCATGTATGTCATAGTCCCCCTTACCTCATCTTATGTCGGACCATGAGTTGTTTCCCTTTTTTGAGCACACCTCGTTTACTTGTTATGGAGAGTTGTTATTAATCTCTTTGGTTAGCATCACACTGTTGGCATGTTCTTTCTGGTCACCATATTCTGATGTTAGGTTTTCAAATCTCTATAATGCTTTGTGCCCCATACATCTGATTGATCTCGAATTGGTTCATCATCTGAACTGTCTTCACTACTGAACATTTTCTGTTACTTGATATTTAACTCTACCAATGATGATGTTTACACAAGAAAATCAAAGAATGCAGATTTGGGTAATTAGCAATCAAAATTAATCAACTTATCTTTCTCTGCTGACTACTCGAACGCTTGATGTACAGGAACGTGATTCTCGTGTTGGTTACCGCTGACCTGATCTGGTTACGTCGGTCGCTTTGTAGAATTGAAACCTGCTGTGGAAAGAAATGATGTTATTTTCGTTCTGACTCTATTAACACATCTTTACTTTACAATTTCTAATATATTATGGAATAGGTCTTCTTCTTCTTCTTCTTTTGTGCGTTCTACATGAGCGTGTGGTTCATGTGTACTTCTGACACCATTATACCTGTCAGAGTCCTACTTAGTAGCTCTGTCTGGCTCGCTGGACTTTGACAGGCAAATTACAACATCTACAACACATCTACTAAGAACACATGAATGCAATCGGAGCAATCTCCGGAACAATCATTTATTACAATATATATTACAACATAGTCGCACTTCACGCTCAAACAATCGTTCACCACTAACAGCCACGCGCTAGCTCACAATGGCGATCTTTACACTGTCGCCCGCATGATCATTCACAATCACAACTTCACATCATCCCGCACATATCACAGTTAGTACATTCCTCGAATATCACTACACAACGTTCATCTCCATCTATCCGTCACAAATACTATCGTTCTATCGTTCTATCGTTCTATCGTTCTATCGCTCTCTAGATCTCCACACGTCCGTCTCTAATCGCTGCCTCACACACACTGCCTCTCTCCTGGTTGACCTTCCCACATCACGTGGCTCTGTTCACGGGATTCTTGCCTGACCGTCCGCTAGCCAAGCCGTGGCGTCTCTTACTGCCCTTTACCTCAGTCATGCTTACACTGACTCTCGCTTACATACCGGCGCTTACATTCTTCCTTACACATGTCATATAGGACCATGACAGTGATATCCTTGAGACGCTTGTGTGTTACATGTTTTGTGGAAGTGGTTAGACAATGGAGGTGATCTCTTTGATATGCTTGTGTGTTACATGTTTTGTGGAAGCGGTGAGACAATGTAGGTGATTTCTTCCAGTCGCCTGTGTGTTACACGTCTTGTGGAAGTGGTAAGACAATGGAGGTGATCTCCTTGAGACGCTTGTGTGTTACATGTCTTGTGGAAGTGGTAAGACTATGGAGTGATCTCTTTGATATGCTTGTGTGTTACATGTCTTGTGGAAGTGGTAAGACAATGGAGGTGATCTCCTTGAGACGCTTGTGTGTTACATGTCTTGTGGAATTGGTAAGACTATGGAGGTAATCTCTTTGATATGCTTGTGTGTTACATGTCTTGTGGAAGTGGTAAGACTATGGAGGTGATCTCTTTGATATGCTTGTGTGTTACATGTCTTGTGGAAGTGGTAAGACAATGGAGGTGATCTCCTTGAGACGCTTGTGTGTTACATGTCTTGTGGAGGTGGTAAGACTATGGAGGTGATCTCTTTGATATGCTTGTGTGTTACATGTCTTGTGGAAGTGGTAAGACAATGGAGGTGATCGCCTTGAGACGCTTGTGTGTTACATGTCTTGTGGAATTGGTAAGACTATGGAGGTGATCTCTTTGATATGCTTGTGTGTTACATTCTTGTGGAGGTGGTAAGACTATGGAGGTGATCTCTTTGATATGCTTGTGTGTTACATGTCTTGTGGAAGTGGTAAGACTATGGAGGTGATCTCTTTGATATGCTTGTGTGTTACATGTCTTGTGGAGGTGGTAAGACTATGGAGGTGATCTCTTTGATATGCTTGTGTGTTACATGTTTTGTGGAAACGGTGAGACAATGTAGGTGATCTCTTCCAGTCGCCTGTGTGTTACACGTCTTGTGGAAGTGGTAAGACAATGGAGGTGATCTCCTTGAGACGCTTGTTGTTACATGTCTTGTGGAATTGGTAAGACTATGGAGGTGATCTATTTGATATGCATGTGTTACATGTCTTGTGGAGGTGGTAAGACTATGGAGGTAATCTCTTTGATATGCTTGTGTGTTACATATCAGTAATTAAGAGTGACTTTAGAGATTTGTGTTTAATAGGGAGTGGCTTTAGAGATTTGTGTTTAATAGGGAGTGGCTTTAGAGATTTGTGTTTTATTCTAATTAACTTCAGAGATTTGTGTTTTATTGGGAGTAACTTTAGAGATTTATATTTTTTGGTGGGTGTAACTTTAGAGATATGTGCCTTGTTGAAAGTAGCTTTAGAGATTTGTGTTTTATTGTTACTAACTTTAAAGATTTGTGTTTTATTGGGAGTAAATTGAGAGATTTGTGTTTTATTGGGGGTAAATTGAGAGATTTCTCCCCCTATGTGTCTCCATCTTGCCGGGGTGGGGGAGCTTGCGTGTCCCATTGACCCCATGTGCTATGTTGATGGATGAAAACTACATATCGGACAGCTTATGGGATAGGGGCCAGACTAAGCGAGACACAACCTGCTGCTCTGCAGATAGACTGAGTATAGCAGTTAAAAGTTTAAATCAGGCACACGAAGGCAGAAGTTCTTGGTCCGGATACATACTCTAAGGCTCTCTGTCAAGGGTTGTGGCTGAACGCCTCTAAGCCATAAACCCTTGGTTGTGAGAGCCGGGCCGATACCCACCTACCGAAAAATGGAGGTGAGATGCTGAGCACACTACATGCCCTGTTCAGATACTTGTCCAAAGGCTCTCAGCTGGGGGATATGAGGGATCCCTGGATGAGAGGGCCTGGCCGTTTCTCGCTCACGTCTGCACGGAAGTAAGGTGCTGAGCCGGCAGCACATGTAGGCTACCTCGTGAGCGAGTACTAAAAGGCAGAAAAGTGCCCCAGTCGAATGAAATGGTTACAAAAACTGTCTGTATCTAATCATAGAGAGTCTAGACAAAGGTGGAAAAACGTCTCAATAACACAAAATAGAACACACGGCTAGCGAATCCATTGCGTGGTCCGAAGTCCAAAGTGAAAGCTTACCTAGCGGATGTTGCCTGCAGACTGACCGTTCCTGGTTTGTGCTTGAGCGACCAGTGGCAATCGAAATGCACAATACATGTAAGTGAGGAGTTAAAGCAGCCATGAGCAGGACGTGGCAACTCCTCGGGTGAGCCCAGTCTCAGAGCAATATATGCCGGCTCTGCAATTATGGAAGCCTCCTTGGATAGCGGGGGAATGCTCATGGTCTGCCCCTGCCTTCCCTTGAGGGTTGACCGTGATGTCTTTGACCATTCTATCTTGACCAGCTAAGATGTGGGCGACATCACAACAATTAGTCTAACGTGCCTCGAAACCCGAGGAAGGCTAACCTCATTAAAAATGCCTGCCAAAGTCGGAAGTGCCGTCCTACGGGTGGCAAAATAAAAATTGGCACTACGCATTTACGTCCGAGTGAAATGTCTCGTCCGAATGTCTCTCATGCTAGGAACATCTAGTTTCCGAATGTCGCTCATGTTTGGAACAGCTCTGACTAGGTAGTTCTCCAAATGTCTGCTGTGCCTGGAAAAGCTCTGACGGGCACAACGACAAGCACATATCTGAATCGAAAACTTGCTGAGTGGCTGCCGTCTGCAGACCTGTCTGGTTTGTGTGGGAACGGCCTGGCTGAACAAAATGCCCAATATATTAAAGTGAGGAATTAAAGCAGCCATGAGCAGGACATGACGATTTCCTCGGTGAGCCCAGCACCAGGGCGCTATGTGTCGGCTCTGCAATTATGGAAGCCACCCTGGATGGCAGAAAATGCCATGGACTGTCCCTGCCTTCCTTTGAGGGATGACCGTGAAGTCTTCGACTGTTCTAACTTGACCAGCTGGGATGTGGATGATACCACAAAAGTGAGAGTCTCCCAGGAATGTTAACCTGGTCAAAATTGCACGCAAAAAGTCAGATGTGTTGGCCTAAGGGTTTCGACCCAAGGGTGCCTATCTGGACACACCGCAATCATATCTGAAAAAAACACTCCAGATGAACGCAAAGAAGAAGAAGAAATTGAGAGATTTGTGTTTTATTGGGAGTAACTTTAGAGATTTGTGTTTTGTAAGGAGTAACTTTAATGATTTGTGTTTTGTTGGGAGTAACTTTAGAAGAGATTTGTGTTTTTATTGAGAGTAACTTTAGAGATTTGTGTTTTATTGAGAGTAACTTTAGAAGAGATTTGTGTTTTATTGAGAGTAACTTTCGAAGAGATTTGTGTTTTATTGGAATTAACTTTAGAGATTTGTGTTTTAATGGTAGAAACTTTAGAGATTTGTGTTTTATTGAGAGTAACTTAGAGATGTGTGTTTTATTTTGGGTAACTTTAGAGATTTGTGTTTTATTGAGAGTAACTTAGAGATGTGTGTATCATCTTAAGTAACTTTAGAGATTTGTGTTTTATTGGGAGTAACTTTACTGTCATCCATGTATTGTGTAATATTTAATGTTGACATCATCTGTGTATTGTCTAATATTTAATGTTGACATCATCCATGTATTGTCTAATATCTAATGTTGACATCATCTGTGTAATGTCTAATATCTAATGTTGAACTTTGTTGACATTAAACTAAATGAACTTCCTCAAGATCTGAGATAGAAGATGAACTTTATGGGAGAAATGGATGTAGTCGTTTGAGATTAAATCCAGAAGTTGTGTGTACTTGTGTCAACTCCCATTCCACATCACAAACTGCTATATTTAACATGTTGAATCCACTCTCTCTTTAGGACAGAGCGCAGGCTGAGAAAATTAACAAAAGACTTCGCAAGAACTTGACAGATTTCCGTATCCCGGAGGTAATGGATTATGTCCAAGGGAAAGCGGACATTTACAGTCTGGAGAAGAAGATCAAGAACTGGGAGAGGAAAGTTGACATAGCAGAGGTAATCTCCCTTTGTGTAGAATCTCCCTTTGTGAAACATAGCAGAGGTAATATCTCTTTGTCAAACACACAGAGGTAATCTCCCTTTGTGAAATGTGATTAATGTGGCCAGGTTTGTGACACTAGTGTTCAAAATAATGTTTTGGAAATGATCAAACATAAGTGGTAATCTGTATGGTTAGACATCAAGAAAACATCTGAGGAGTCAAAATTACTCACTGAAAGTGGTGCTCTGATATATATGATATCACAGAGAAGTGTACCATTATTGTCTCATCATCTATAGTAGTAGTGTTAAATGACAAACTGCACAAGTAGATTTTTGATATGAACATTTATGGAGCTGAAAAAAGAAAACAACAAAAGTGACCTGGCTAAACATTAGGAATACAATCTGGAAGAGGAAAACTCACAAAGTAATGCCACAAGATACGAGACAGAGAGAGATCAAAGCTGGCACAGTAGAGGTGTAAGTAACGAGAGAGAGAGAGAGAGAGATCAAAGCTGGCACAGTAAAGGTGTAAGTAACGAGAGAGAGAGAGAACGAACGAACAAACAAACTTTATTTTAAAAGGGTAACAAATTGGGCCCGCAGGCCCGTCTTACATTCGGCCCTTTCAATCACTCATCTTTCATTCATCAAATGTGCATGTTACATTAACATAGGGGAAAAAACATTGTCAAATGGATTTTGTAAGCATAAACAATGCATACTACGCATGATACATTCACATGAGAAAGAAAAAAAAAACATTATCAAATGAAAGTTGTAAACATAAACAGTGCATATTGCAATGTTGTGAGACACATACCCCATCCACCCTCATATCCCGCAGCCACCAACACATTCCCCACACACCAAACCTCCCCCACCCACCCACACGTACCTCCACGCACTCACACAGAACCAGGCGAACATACATGCCGCCACACACCCACTGATCCCCCACCCACACACATTTCCCCAAGAAGAAGAAGAAGAAGAAGAAGAAGAAGAAGAAGAAGAAGAAGAAGAAGAAGAAGAAGAAGAAGAAGAAGAAGAAGAAGAAGAAGAAGAAGAAGAAGAAGAAGAAGAAGAAGAAGAAGAAGAAGAAGAAGAAGAAGAAGAAACCACACACACATACCCCGCCAACCCACACATCCCGCACCTATCCACACACATATCCCGCACTCTCACAATTTTCCCCACCCACCCACACACACATCAGCCAACCTACACCCACTCACCCACCCAATATTCGCCACCTCTCAACTACACATCCCCACCCATAAACACATCTCCCCACCTGCCCACACATATCCCCCACCCATAACCCAAAAACACACACCTCCCACCCACACACACCCCGCCACCCACATATACCCCACCCACACACATCCGCCGCTCACACACATCTTCTCACAACTACACACCTCCCCCCACCCATACACTCATCTCTCACACACATCCACCCACTCACGTACTCATCCATCAACCACTCACACCCACACATCACCCACGCGCCCATCAACACATGCATCTCTCATCTACCCTCCCACCCACACACACCCCAACCACCCAGCCAAACACACATCCCCCATCCTCGCATACATCCTTCAATCACCTGCACATCCAACACCTCCCCCACCTCTCACACATCTCCCCTCCCACACAAAACTCCACCCATAAACACATTCCCCCCCACACACATCCTTCACATGCATTCCCCAAACACATCCCCGCCCACACATCTCCCAACCCACTCACACATCCTCCACCTACAAACATCCTCACCACCCACACATACATCCTCCACCCACTCACATTTACCCATCCACACTCACACACTCCACCACACAGACATATCCCATTCACAGAACACCCCCACACCCATTACACACCCATCCCCCAACCCACACAATCTCCTACACACCCATTCACCCACCCAAACACTACACTCCCTACCCACACCCCCTCCAAACCCACCAACACCCACATACTTCCAACTATCCTCTCAAATATCCCCCCCACACACACACACACATATCCCTCACACACACATACATCCACCACCGACTACAAATCCCTTCACACATCCACACATCACCCATTAACCCATACACATCCCCCACACACAACCCCTCCACACATACATTCCCCACACCCCCACACACACACATATCCCTCACATACACACCCATACACACATCCTCACATCTTGTCACATACATGATGCCTCACAAGATCACTGAAACTAATGAGAACAAACTCCCACACTTTACACACAATTGAGACACTGACGATTGTCATGAGAATTCTCGCAATTGCAAGAAGTGGAGAAAAAATTGTACATATACATTATGTGGCATAGAAAATTAGTGATGCAATTCAACTCTCTCTCTCTCTCTCTCTCTCTCTCTCTCTCTCTCTCTCTCTCTCTCTCTCTCTCTCTCTCTCTCTCTCTCTCTCTCTCTCTCTCTCTCTCTCTCCCCCACTCACTAACTCACTCACTCACATCACAGTAATGTTATATTATACATGATAAAATCAAGTGGCATACAAAATGATAAGATGAGAATACACAAAAAATAAAAAAATAAAAAAATATGGAATGGCATGTTACAGGACAATCAAGTGGCATACAAAACGATACCTCGTAATATGAAAAATGAGAATACATAAAAAATATGTAATAGCATGTTACATGACATGAGTGGGCTCAACTCTCTCTCTCTCTCTCTCTCTCTCTCTCTCTCTCTCTCTCTCTCTCTCTCTCTCTCTCTCTCTCTCTCTCTCTCTCTCTCTCTCTCTCTCTCTCTCTCTCTCTCTTTACTACACACACTCATTCACTCTCTCTCTCTCTCTCTCTCTCTCTCTCTCTCTCTCTCTCAAGTGCATCAAAATGATAATATGAAAATGAGAATACACAACACATATGGAACAGCATGTTAGATGACATGCGTGCGCTCAACTCTCTCTCTCTCTCTCTCTCTCTCTCTCTCTCTCTCTCTCTCTCTCTCTCTCTCTCTCTCTCTCTCTCTCTCACACACATGTACATACACACACTCACACACAACATACACACGCAAATACACACATATACCCACGCACATACACACACCTACACACATCCATATACTTACGCACACGTACTCACATAACACCCAAATATACACTCCCTCGCATACACTGCATGCATGCACACTTACACACACAAAGATATACAATACATATACGAGCACACACACACTCACTCATCCATACATATACACACGCACATGCATGTAAACACATATAAACACATGAATGCACACCTTAACACACATACAGACATACACACAGAGGCACACACAGATACACCCATACACACATCCAGACATGCACACACATACATCACACTTTCTCATGCACTCTCTCATAGCTGGCACAATAAAGGTGTAAGTATCAAGGGAGAGATTTTATTTCATTTCATTTAACTTTATTTTTAAAGGGTTACAAATGGGTATGCACGCCCGTCTTAGATTGGCCCTTCTTTCTTTCATCAATAGTGTTGATACGTTCACATAGTAAAAAACATTGTCAAATGAATGTTGTAAACATAAACAGTGCATATTACCATGTTATGAGACACAACCCCCACCTACCCACAAAACCCCCACCCACCACACAATCCCAGTAAAACAGATCCCCCACCCACACACACATCCACCATTCCTGAACCCACAAACACTCAACAAACCACCCACCCACACACCCTTCAACCATCCAGCCAAACACATCCACCAGCCACGCATCTCCCACACACATCCCCACACACACATCCACCATTCCTGAACCCACAAACACTCAAACAAACCACCCACCCACACTCCCTTCAACCATCCAGCCAAACACATCCACCAGCCACGCATCTCCCACACACATCCCCCACCAACCCACACAACCTGCCACCACACATACACACATATTCCACACCCACCCACCCACACAAATCCCCCACCCATACATCCTTCACACATACCCACCCACACAATCTCCCCCACCCACCCACCCACCCACACACACATCCCCCATGCACATCCTCCCACCAACCCACATAACCTGCCACCACACACACATCCCACACCCACTGACACACACGTCCCCACCAACAAACCAACCCACACAATCTCTCCCCACCAACCACACAGACACCCCCCACACACATCCCTCCACCAACCCACACAACCTGCCACCACACACACACACATGCCTCACCCACACATCCCCCACCCATGCATCCCACACACACACCCCTTCCACACAATCTCCTCCACCCACCCACTCACACATTCCCACACACACATCTCCCTACACACACCCACAAACATCCTCACATCTAGACACATACATGATACCTCGCGTAATCATTGAAACTAATATGATTAACTCCCACACTTTACACACAAATGCACTGACGATTATCATGAGTATTCTCACAAAAATGTAAAAAATGGAGAAACAATTATACATATATATTGTGAAATGTTAAAAAATAGTGATGCTCCCACACACAGAGACAGGCACACACACACACACATTAACTTTCACATTCACTCACTCTTTGTCTCATTCACACTCACTAACTCTCCCACTCATTCTACAGTAATGTACATATGGTCATATTATACCTGATAAAATCACGTGGCATTCAAAATGATAATGCGAAAGATAAGAATACACATCTCATCTCTCATCTCATCATGTTCCTCTTGTACCTTGCGGTGTCGAGGTGAAGTATAAACTTCGTGAGAGTGCCCGGTTATGGGCTTCGTATATCGACATTCCCATGGATTCTGTTATTCCCTCCGTCCAACGTTTACGTGGTCGGCCTCTTCCTCTGTTTCCATCTGGTCTGTACATCATTGCTTGTTGTGGCATGCTGTTGACTGATAACCTACTTGCATGGCCAAACCATTTGACTTGCTGCTTTCTAATAAAATCTAGAGCAGCTTTAACCCCCACTTTAGTCCTGATTTCTTCATTTCTGATCTTATCTCTTCTTGATACGTTGAATATTCTTCTCAGGAACCTCATTTCTGTTGTTGTGATTTTTCTTTTCTCTTTTTCTGTCATTGTCCAGGTTTGGCATTGGTAGCACAGAGTTGGTAGGAAGATTGTGTTGTAAAGTGCTTTCTTAGTAGTTATTGATACATGTTTGTTCTTTAGTATTGGTGCCATTTGTCCAATGAGTTGATTTGCCTTATTGCACCTATTTTCGATCTCGTCTTCTGATCTGCCATTTGATGATATTATACTTCCTAGGTACTTGAAGCTCTTTACTTGTTTCAAGGGATGTTCGTTTAAGTGAATTGTTGCTGTTTGTTCTTCTTTAGTTATAGTCATTACCTCTGTTTTGCTTGTGCTAATTTTCATGTTATGTTCCCTACACATTTCGTTTAGACTGTTCATGTGGTCTTGTAATTCAGCTTCTGATTTTGCTGTTAGTGCTGTGTGTTTGCGTTAATTCTGAGGTAGGCGCGTGCCCTGAAAACTTGTATTCTCTCTTCAATGGTTGGAAAATCAAGAAGGTAGCGCATCGCCCTGCATGCTGTATCTCTTGTACATCCAAGAATAATGTGCATAGCTTCATTCTGTATCCTTTCCATCCTTTCTATCTGCTTATGGCTGAGAGTCAGGATTGCCATTGCATACTCCAAAACAGACATGACCAGCCCCTCGTACAGAAGACATAGATGGCGCTGCTCACAGTTTGCTGCCGCCATCACCCGCATTGCTGCCAAACCCCGCTTGGCCTTTGTTATCACCTGGTCTATGTGCACATTATAAGCAAGGCTTCGATCAAACCGTATCCCCAGGTAATTCATTGCCTGCGTTCTTTCCACCGTCTCTGAACACAGCATTACAGTTGGTGTTGGATTGTTGACAATATGATTATTCAACGAGAACCAAGTCACTGTTGCCTTTGTTGGGTTGACCATTGCCCCAGCTTCATCACACCAAGTACTTATGCGATTGAGTTCGGTTTGTAGTTCCACAGCAACCTCCTCTCTATCCTTACCCTAGACGATACACTAAAACACTAAAACTGTTGTTGTATAAACTTCTACATAGGTTTGTTAGATGTGTACTCACTCCATATTATTTAAGGATTTCCCACAGCTTGTTTCTATCTACCCTATCAAATGCCTTTTCTTGGTCGACAAAGGCTAAGTAGAGTGTTTCATTGAATTCGATTGATTTTTCTATAAGTTTTCTAAGAGCAAAAATGGCGTCTGTGCATCCTTTGTTTTTCCTAAATCCAAGCTGTGTTTCGCTTAGCTGGGGTTCTAAAGTAGTTCGTAATCTTTTTTAAAGAATTTTGCAAAATATTTTCCCAGTATGACTCAACAGTGAAATGCCTCTGTATTGTGTGCAATCTCTTTTGCTGCCTTTGTTTTTCCAAATTGGGATAATTATGGCGTGTCCCCAATCTCGTGGTGTCTATTGTTCTACCCAAACATGGTTGAATAGTCTATGTAGCCAAGTTGTTCCTACTTCTCTTGCTGCTTTAATTAGTTCATTTGGTATTTCATCCTGTCCTGGTGATTTGTTCAATGGGGCTAATCTGATGGCTTCTATAATTTCTTCTTTTAGTATGTCTGGTTCTAGTTCTTCGGTGACATCTATGTAGGTCTCTTGAATTCCTGTGACATCTGATGGGATGTTGAGAAGTTGTTCAAAATACTGCTTCCATCTTATTAGGATCTGTTTTTGTTCACTTATTGGTTCTCCATTTTCGCTGTTAATTATTTCAGTTGGGTCAAAGGGTTCTCCTCTGGTTCGCATTGCACTTATCTTTTTGTAGAAGTTTCTGGTTGCCTCCTTGTAGTTTTTATTTAGGGTTTCTCCATACTCTTCCCAGTCTTTTTGTTTTTCTCTCTTTACTATTCTACTCACATGTCTTCTCGCTATTCTGTATTCTCTGTAATCACATTCCTGTTTGCTCTTCAACCACTTTTTATATTTTTCCTTTTTTGCTTTTACCGCTTTCTTTACTTCTGCATTCCACCAACTTGTTATTTTCTTTATCCGTGTTTTGCATTTTTTCGTGGTTCCGCATGTTATTTTTGCAGTATTTAAAATGCTTGACTTGAACATCTCCCATTCTTCTTCCACTGTTTTTCTTTCCGTAGGTAATTTTACAAAGAGTTCAGTTAGTTCTTTTTCATAATTTTCCCTTACTGCCTCGTCTTTAAGGTGTTTTAAGTTTACTGATTCGCATGGCATGTATTTTCCTGCTCTTTGTTTTTTTCTTCTAATGGTTCTTATTGTGGCAATGACTGCTTTATGATCTGTGTTTATACTGAAGTTGGGCACTGCTCTTGCATCTAATATATTTCTCTTTCTGTTATTTCTTGTTAATATAAAATCAATTTGGCTTTTAGTATCTAGATCGTTCCATTTATACCAGGTGTATATTTGCGAATCTTTATGTTTATAGAATGTGTTTGTTATATAGAGGTCATGTTGGCTGCAAAGCTCTATCAGTCTACTTCCGTTATCATTCCTTTCATTTTGCTGATCTCCAAATGCTCCCAGGTGTTTTTATATGCCCACTATGTTATGTCCTAGTCTTGCATTGAAGTCTCTCATAACTATGATGTTGTCCTGCTTATCTATTTTATTTAGCACGTCATGTATGTCTTCGTAGAAGTCCTCGCATTCTTGCTCATTATTGTTTGCATTACATGGTGCGTATATCTGTACATATGTTGTGATTGTTTGTTCTTTTATTCTCACTGTTATGATTCTTTCTGATATATATTTTATTTCTAGTATTCCTCTTGCTAGCCGTGGTTCGATGACTATTCCCACACCGTGTCTTGCCCTTTCTTGCTGTTCTACTCCAGAGTAAACAAACGTGTAACTGCGGTGGAGCTCCTTGCATTCTTTCCCCTTTGTACTGGTGTCCGCTATTCCCATCAGTCCAATATTCCTCTCCTCCATTGTTTCTATAAGCTCTTCTTCTTTACTATTGAAACCACAGATGTTCATTGCGCCTATTTTTTGAATCGCTGATCTATCTCGTAGTCCATTAACATTGCCTGGTCGATATCCGTTTGGGTCAGTCCGTTTATACTTCTTAGTTTTTCTACGAGCAGTATGAAGATCCCCTGCCGACTTGCTAGGCCAGTCGCAGGTTTAGGGCACTAATCTGACCACAGGGAGTCCATCCCCTATGGCGAGCCATAGCCCCGTTAGCCCATGACCTCACGGTCATGGTTGCCCGGTCTGCACCACGTGGAGGTGGGGGTTGACTTGTGCAGTCTGCGGGTCATCGGCAGGCTACTAATTTTCGCTCTTCACCCCTCCTGGGAGAGGCTAGCCAATCCTAACCCTGCTGGCTGCAGGGCCAGGCGCATTCCACACCTTACAGAATACACAAACAATATGAAATAGCATGTTACTTGACATGCGTGCGCTCAACTCTCTCTCTCTCTCTCTCTCTCTCTCTCTCTCTCTCTCTCTCTCTCTCTCTCTCTCTCTCTCTCTCTCTCTCTCTCTCTCTCTCTCTCTCTCTCTTCTTTCATACACACACACTTTCATAAACACACATGCATCTCTCTTTATCTTTCTTTCATGCATACTTACACACACTAACTCTCTCATTGTCTCATTCTCTATCTCTCACTCACTCTCTCCACATGGCTAATAACAAGTGTCAGATCATTATCTAATTTTACTGTGTCGTGTAGTCTTGATGTTCGCATTTTGCCCATGCCTTTATAATGCATATCTTTTATATTGTTGCTGTTCTCTGTTAGCCTTGAATGATGTGTGAATGAAATAATGTATGAAAGAGAGTGATAGAAGGGCAGAATGTTAGACGGGCCTGCGTGCCCAATTCTTAACCCTTTGAAAATAAAGTTTGTTCGTTCGTTCGTTCGTTCGTTCTCTCACCCATACTTACTCACTCTCACACTCTATTAATCTCTCTCACACACACTGCAGACACATACCCACACATTCACTCTCTCACTTACACTCTCTCACACACTCTCTCACTCACCCACTCTCTCATTCACCCACTCTCACACACTCATTCTCTCACTTACACTCACTCACTCACACACTCACATACACACATACTCACAAATACACACATATAAGCACATACATACACACACCCACACAAATCTACACACATCCACACCCATACACACATACTTACACATACATACACACATTCACAAACACACACACACATACACACACTTGTGCACACACATACAAACACTCTCACACACACACACACACACACAAGCACACACATGTACACACACGTATACACACACACACATACGCACGCATACACACCACTTACACATAGATATGCACAAACTCATGCACAGTAGCTCAAATAATACCAGAGAGAGCTGATTGGGGAAGAGCTGACTGGATGAAAGCTGATAGGAGGAGAACTAATTGGATGAGAGTTGATTGGAGGAGTGCTGATTGGTAGAAAGCTGAGTGGAGAAAAACTGATTAGAGGAGAGCTGATTGATGGAGAGCTGGTTGAGGGAGAGCTGATTGGATGAGAGCTGATTGGATGAGAGCTGGTTGAGGGAGAGCTGATTGGATGAGAGCTGATTGGATGAGAGCTGAGTGGAGAAGAACTGATGGAGGAGAGCTGATTGTAGGAGAGCTGATTAGAGGAGAGCTGATTGGTGGAGAGCTGGTTGAGGGAGAGCTGATTGGATGAGAGCTAATTGAGGGAGAGCTGATTGGTGGAGTGCTGGTTGAGGGAGAGCTGATTGGATGAGAACTGATTGGATGAGAGCTGAGTGGAGAAGAACTGACTGGAGGAGAGCTGATTGTAGGAGAGCTGATTAGAGGAGAGCTGATTGGAGGAGAGCTGATAGGAGGAGAGCTGATTGGGGGAGAGCTGACTGGATCATAGCTGATTGGATGAGATCTGATTCAGGGAGAGCTGATTGGATGCGAGCTTGGTGGAGGAGATCCAACTGGGGGAGAGCTGATTGGAAGAGAGCTGATTGGATGAGAGCTGACTGGATGAGAACTGATTGGAGGAGATCAGATTGGGGGAGAGTTGATTAGATGAGAGCTGATTGGGGAGATCTGATTGGTTGAGAGCTGATTGGGGGAGAGCTGATTAGATGAGAGCTGATTGGGGAGATCTGATTGGTTGAGAGCTGATTGGGGGAGAGCTGATTTGGGGAAAGATGATTGGTGGAGAGCTGGTTGTTGGAGAGCTGGTTGTTGGAGAGCTGATTGGATGAGAGCTGAGTGGAGAGCTGATTGCCTATACCTCTGCTATGAATATGTCAGTGATGTGTCTGCCATGTATAATGTGTCCATGTATAATGTGTCCATGTATAATGTGTCAATGAACAAGTAATTCAAGAAACAAATGAAGATCGTAAACTGATTAGAAACATTAGACAAAGACAGTGAAAATGTTTTGGGCATGTTATGAGAAGAAATGACTTGGAGAACTTGGTGACAACTGGCAAGATCAAAGGCAGTAGATCAAGGAGAAGACCGAGAAGTAAATACCTGGATGGCTTGGCCATATGGCATGGTTTAGACAGGAATATGGAACTGAGCCACAACTCTGGTGATCGAGTGATGGCAAAACATGACCGCCCATGCCTTTTGGCATGGCACATGATAGATGGATGGATAATGTGTCCACGTATAATGTGTCCGTGTATATTGTGTCTGTGTCTAATGTGTCCATGTGAGAGTGGAGAGCCCTAAAGGACATAATTTAAACACTGCTACGGAAATCCTGAGTCCAGCTCCCCGAAAGCATAAAGACTGGTTTGATGAAATTTCCGAAGACATCATCCAATTGTTGGCCGAGAAACATCTTCTCCTCAAGGCACATTTGAATGACCCGAAGTCAACATTAAAAAAAGATGCCTTCAAGAACATTCAGAGAGCAGTGCAGCAGAAACTTCGGCACATGCGAGACTCCTGGCTGAGCAGCAAAGCTGATGAAATTAAAGGCTTTGCTGACAGACATGATATGAAAAACTTCTACGACTCACAGAAAGCGGTCTATGGTCCTACATCACAGACATAGTTCCCCTCCTCAGTGCAGATGGGGGAACATTGGTCACCGATAAGAAAGAAATCCTTCAACGCTGGGCAGAGCATTTCAGCAATATCTTAAATGCAACTTCCTTCTTCGATGATGAAACCATCAACTGCCTTCCTCAAGTTCCCACTAATGATACACTTGATGACCTGCCAACCATAGTGGAAGTAAACAAAGCCATCCAGCAACTCTCCAGCGGCAAGGCACCTGGTCCTGACTCCATCCCAGCAGAGATATACAAGGCAGGTGGGCTGGTCCTAACAGAGCAGCTTCACCAAGTCTTTACAAACATATGGGTGAACGAGACCATGCCACAAGATTTCAAGGACGCGTCATTAGTTCACCTTTACAAACGTAAAGGAAACCACCAATCCTGTGACAACCACCGAGGCATTTACTTGCTTTCAATTGCAGGGAAGATACTCGCCAGAATTCTTCTCAATCGCCTCACGGCCCATCTCGATCAAGGTCTTCTTCCTGAGAGTCAATGTGGCTTCAGAAAAGAACGAGGAACTGTTGACATGATTTTCACTGCAAGGCAGTGGCAAGAGAAATGTCAGGAACATAACTGCGAAATGTTCTCCACTTTCATTGACCTTACCAAGGCTTTTGATACAGTCAGCAGAGAAGGACTGTGGAAGATTATGGCAAAATATGGCTGTCCACGAAAGTTTGTCCAAATAGTGCGGCTATTTCATGATGGTATGCAGGCAAGAGTACAGGAAAATGGTGAACTGTCTGAGCCCTTTCCTGTCACCAATGGAGTGAAGCAAGGATGTGTCCTGGCACCAACACTGTTCAGCCTCATGTTTTCAGCTATGTTGATGAATGCCTTCGAGAACAACGACATTGGAATAGACATCAACTACCGCATGGATGGAAAGTTATTCAATCTCAGAAGGCTGAAAGCTAAAACAAAAATTAACAGCGACACCGTCAGAGAGCTCCTGTTTGCTGATGATTGCGCTCTATATGCCAACTCAGAGGCAGACATGCAACACAATGTTTCAGCTTTCTCACATGCCTGTGCCAACTTTGGGCTCAATATCAACTTGGAGAAGACTGTAGTTATGTACCAGCCAGCTCCAGGGAATAATCACACTGTGCCGAATATCAAAGTGAATGGTCATAGACTAAGTGTTGTGGACAAATTCACCTATCTTGGCAGCACTGTGTCACAAGCTGCCACAATTGATGATGAAGTGAATGCAAGAATCTCCAAGGCCAGTGCGGCCTTTGGCAGACTGTACAAGAATGTATGGGACAGAAATGGAATAAGCCTGCAAACAAAGCTGAAAGTCTACAAAGCAGTTGTATTATCCACACTGCTATATGCTTGTGAAACCTGGACTGTTTATCAGCGACACGCTAGGAAATTAAACCACTTCCACACAGTCTGCCTTAGGAAGCTACTGAAGATTAAATGGCAAGACAAGATCCCAGACACTGAAGTCCTAGAAAGAGCATCCATGCCCAGTATCCACACTCTACTAATGAAGAATCAATCAGATTCGCTGGGCTGGTCACTTAACTCGCATGCCAGATCACAGGCTCCCTAAACAAATTTTTTTACAGCGAGTTGCGTTGTGGTAAACGCTCCCAAGGTGGTCAGAGGAAATGCTTTAAAGACACCTTGAAAATCTCACTGAATGCTTTTGGAATGCATCATGACACCTGGGAGACTGCAGCCAGAGACCAAAATTCGTGGCGTGCATCATTACGCAAGGGTGCAGTCACATGTGAGGCAACCAGGACTGCAAGAGCTGTGAAGAAAAGGCAGGACAGAAAAACCACTGCAGGAAATCCTCCTCCAGAAACGTCAAGCATTCTTTGTCCACATTGTCAAAGAACATTTCGAGCCAAAATAGGCCTTATCAGTCATCTTAGAACCCACGGCTCCATACTTTCAACCTCACTGGATGAAATGAATGGTCATCATCATTCTTGATTGACAAACAAACAACAACAATGTGTCCATGTATAATGTGTCCATGTCTAATGTGTCCATGTCTAATGTGTCCATGTATAATAAGTCCATGTCTAATGTGTCCATGTATAATAAGTCCTTGTATAATGTGTCAATGTATAATGTGTCCATGTATAATGTGTCCATGTCTAATGTGTCCGTGTCTAATGTGTCCATGTCTAATGTGTCCATGTATAATGTTTCCATGTATAATGTTTCCATGTATAATGTGTCCATGTATAATGTTTCCATGTCTAAAGTGTCCATGTATAATGTTTCCATGTATAATGATTCCATTTATAATGTGTCCATGTCTAATGTGTCCATGTATAATAAGTCCACGTCTAATGTGTCCATGTATAATGTGTCCATGTCTAATGTGTTCATGTATAATGTGTCCATGTATAATGTGTCCATGTATAATGTGTCCATGTATAATGTGTCCATGTCTAAAGTGTCCATGTATAATAAGTCCTTGTATAATGTGTCCATGTATAATGTGTCCATGTATAATGTGTCCATGTATAATGTGTCCATGTCTAATGTGTCCATGTATAATGTGTCCATGTATAATGTGTCCATGTATAATGTGTCCATGTATAATAATTCCTTGTATAATGTGTCCATGTATAATGTGTCCATGTATAATAAGTCCTTGTAAAATGTGTCCATGTATAATGTGTCCATGTATAATGTGTCCATGTATAATGTGTCCATGTATAATGTGTCCATGTATAATGTGTCCATGTCTAAAGTGTCCATGTATAATAAGTCCTTGTATATGTGTCCATGTATAATGTGTCCATGTATAATGTGTCCATGTATAATGTGTCCATGTACTAATGTGTCCATGTATAATATGTCCATGTCTAATGTGTCCATGTCTAATGTGTCCATGTATAATGTGTCCATGTATAATGTGTCCATGTCTAATGTGTCCATGTATAATGTGTCCATGTATAATGTGTCCATGTATAATGTGTCCATGTATAATAATTCCTTGTATAATGTGTCCATGTATAATGTGTCCATGTATAATAAGTCCTTGTATAATGTGTCCATGTCTAATGTGTCCATGTATAATGTGTCCATGTCTAATGTGTCCATGTATAATGTGTCCATGTCTAATGTGTCCATGTCTAATGTGTCCATGTCTAATGTGTCCATGTATAATAAGTCCATGTATAATGTGTCCATGTGTAATGTGTCCATGTATAATAATTCCTTGTATAATGTGTCCATGTCTAATGTGTCCATGTCTAATGTGTCCATGTCTAATGTGTCTTTGTATAATGTGTCCATGTATAATGTGTCCATGTATAATGTGTCCATGTATAATAAGTCCTTGTATAATGTGTCCATGTATAATGTGTCCATGTATAATAAGTCCTTGTATAATGTGTCTATGTATAATAAGTCCTTGTATAATGCGTCCATGTATAATAAGTCCTTGTATAATGTGTCCATGTCTAATGTGTCCATGTCTAATGTGTCCGTGTATAATGTGTCCATGTATAATGTGTCCTTGTATAATGTGTCCATGTATAATAAGTCCTTGTATAATGTGTCCATGTATAATAAGTCCTTGTATAATGTGTCCATGTATAATAAGTCCTTGTATATGTGTCCATGTATAATAATTCCTTGTATAATGTGTCCATGTCTAATGTGTCCATGTCTAATGTGTCCATGTATAATGTGTCCATGTATAATGTGTCCATGTCTAATGTGTCCATGTATAATAAGTCCTTGTATAATGTGTCCATGTATAATGTGTCCATGTATAATAAGTCTTTGTATAATGTGTCCATGTATAATAAGTCCTTGTATAATGTGTCCATGTATAATGTGTCCATGTATAATGTGTCCATGTATAATAAGTCCTTGTATAATGTGTCCATGTATAATAAGTCCTTGTATAATGTGTCCATGTATAATGTGTCCATGTATAATGTGTCCATGTATAATAAGTCCTTGTATAATATGTCCATGTATAATAAGTCCTTGTATATGTGTCCATGTATAATAAGTCCTTGTATAATGTGTCCATGTATAATGTGTCCATGTATAATAATTCCTTGTATAATGTGTCCATGTATAATAAGTCCTTGTATAATGTGTCCATGTATAATAAGTCCTTGTATAATGTGTCCATGTATAATAAGTCCTTGTATAATGTGTCCATGTATAATGTGTCCATGTCTAATGTGTCCATGTCTAATGTGTCCGTGTGTAATGTTTTATTGATTGATTGATCTAGGAACTGACATCACAGCATTCGGGGCATTTCCATAGGCGCTCCGTCCCCATTCTCAGCAGCCAGCAAAGCATTCCAACACCAATAGTACCAGTAGCAATCTGATTATAAGTCCGTCTCGCCTTTCCTCTGAGCACCGAGCGTCGGCCAGATCCCCTCGTCACTCCTCGCTGCCTCATTCTTGCCAGACCATGATGATCCATTTGCTCCTCCGAGGTATACACGTGCTCCCACAAGGCTGCAACCACGTCTGCCTTGTCATGCATCAATACTCCACCAAGTTTTGCAGAGCCAGACAATCTGTCCGCCTGTTCATTCCCCAGCACACTGGCATGCCCCGGAGAAAAGATCCAGACGATGCTTGCCACCCATGACCTCTGAAGCGGAGCAAGCCACTCTGCACGAAGCATGCCTGTCCTCACCTTCCTCATTATGCCTTCTGAGTCAGTTATAATCACGATGTGTGTGTGTGTGTGTGTGTGCATGCGTGCGTGCGTGCATGTGTGCGTGTGTTCTCGCGCGTGTGTTCTCGATCTAGCGGAAAGCTGCAGTGACCGCCTCCACCTCCATTCTTAAGCTAGATGTTGTGGTATCATATGCCAGGCTCTCCTGCACCAAACGTCAGCCATTAGCTTTTGCTATGAACCCCAGGCACTTCTACCTCTCGACACCGAACCATCTGTGTAGATAATCACATCACCCGAGCGAGCATTATCCTGAATTAGTTGCTGAATTTCCACTTCCGTGGCCCCTGCTGGCCACTCCCTGCACTCCCAGCTCAATGTGATTATAACTGTGGACAAGTCTGACTGCTCCGCTGGCACTCTGACCCACTCCTCTCCTCGCCTAATGTTCTCCAAGATGCACACGTCTGATCGTATCCTCCGCCTGAGCCATCCATGATTTCCCTCTTATCAGTCACTGATCCTTAACTGCTTTCAGCGCCTCATGCAACGGGTGATCTGTGTCTGCAGCTACTCTGGGGTATACCTTCACCTGCATCACCTTGAGCCTACCTGCAACAGTCGGCAAACCAAGGATGTAACGCATACACACTACTGGGGTGTCTCTGGTGCATCCCAGAATGACCCGCATAGCTTCATTATGTATGCGCTCTAACTTCACCAGCTGACTCTTTGAGACAGTGAGCAGTCATAGTCCATAATCAATCACTGAGAGGATCAAGTGCTGGTATAGTGTGAAAAGCATTCTCTGCTCTGTGTTCATTGCAGCCATAGTTTTAAGTGCATTGAGTCCCTTTTGAGATTTTGTCACAACCGTCTCCACATGGTCCTTGAAAGACAGGCTCCTGTCAAATGTGATTCCCAGATACTACAGTTCTCTCTGTTCTACCATCTATTGTGAGGCTTGGGACATCAGCACTCACAATCCTGTTGTCCAGAGAGCACCACAAAGCAGCCACCTTTCCTGGGTGGATGACAGCACTCATTTCAGTGCACCAGTCAATCACTTTGTCTACTGTCACCAGTAGCTCCTGGGCTGTTTGTACTCTCTCTCCCCTGCCTATATGCAAGAATATCATCTGCAAATGTTAGTATCCTTCCAACCCCTGGTGCTTCTAGGTTTGTAATCTTGCTCGTATACACGTTAAAGAGCACAGGTGAGATTTCAGATCCCTGTGGCAGATCCGGGGTTAACATATGTGGCTCTGAGGTCCATGCACCCAGACGGAGAGCAACCCAACGAGAATACAGGACGGCAGCTATCCAGTTCACCAAACAGGGATTTACCCCCTTCTCCATCAGCGCGGTCATCAAAATATCATATTTAACTCTATTGTATGCATCCTCGAGATCAAGCGCCACCGCTATCATTTCCTGTCTACTCTGGAACCCCTCATAAATGTCAAAGGCAAAAGTAGCTGCATTTAACCAGGTATCTTTTCCTGGCCTGTAGCTCCCCAGACCACTTGGAAGAAGCTTCTCCCTTTCCAATAACTCTTGCAGCTTGACAGTGACTATCTTCTCTAAAACCTTCCCAAATGTATTTTGAAGGGTGATGATCCTAAAACCGCTAAGCTTTGAATGATCCTTGAATGGTTTTGGGAGAGGGATGAGATAGCTGTGCACACAGTCCTCCGGTACTGATGATGTCCTAATGTTCTGGTTAAAGCAGTCGGTCATCTCCTTCAGGTCTGCACAGCTCAAAGCCTTCATGTGGCCATATCTAACCCCATCAGGCCCTGGTGCCGTGTCTTTTGCCTTTTTCAAAATATGTTTAACATCTTCAACCCGTATGATGTCTTCATAATGCATATTCTTCATGGTGCCAGATAATTCCTATCTAACTGCATCCCTGGTGTCCGCATCATTATGACTGGTCTGCTCTAAAAATCTCTGGAGAAACGCCTCCCCTATCTCTTTGTCTGTTGTCACGCGCACACCATCATCTCTATAAATTGTTCCCACTGTCATAGGCCAATATTCTCTTTGTATTTGTCTCTGCAGCTTCCATAATTTTCGCAGCGTTTTATCACCTCCAATCTCTTTCATGAAACATTCCCATTTTGCGTTTTTGGCTTCTGCAGCACAGTGCTTGAAAACCTCCACCTTATCTTTCTTGACATTTTCTGCCATGTCCACTTCCTCTCGTGAGCTTTAGGGTGTTTGTCGCACTTTCCTTAGCTGCTTCACTCTTTGCTTTCCAAGCATGGTCTACTTCTGGAGTCCACCATGGGGTCTGCAAAAAAGGAGTTTTAACGGTCCTGTTGCATGCCCTCTGTCTGAGGCGTCCAAGAAGGCTATCGGTCCACTCATACCGGAAGGTCTTGCGCGCTCTCCCAGCCTTAACTTTCCTGGATTTAGAGATCAGGACTGAACACAGGCATGTGATCACTCCCATGATCATTCAAAATAGTCCACTTTACATCAAGGACTGATGACTGGGAGACAAGTGCCAAGTCAATAGCTGTGTCTGCATCGTCAGGCCTCATTGCCATTCTAGTCGGCCTCCCATCATTTATGCAGATCACATCAGAGTCCACCATGGCATCCGCAAGGCAATTCCCTGTTGGTTTTCTCCACTACTGTCCCAATCTCTGCTCCTCGCATTGAAGTCTCCACATATGAGTAGTCTATCACCTGGTAATTCCTCCAATTCCTTAAGTCAGTCCCAGTGTTCCTTTCTGATAAAACAGTCCACTGTGGCATATACATTTATGATGTTCCAACTTAAGCCACCAATCTCCATTTGTATACCCTGGACCTCTCTTGCACTGTGATTCCACTGGCTCAAGTCAAGTACCACATGCTTCACTCCTTCCTTCATCAGCAGACCTTGCCCATGTTTCTTCTGTCCAGTAAGATTTATATAACTGGCGTACCCAGGACAATAATATTTGTTTGTATTTAGCTCCTGGAGCATGTATAATGTGTCCATGTCTAATGAGATATGAGTGTATAATGTGTCCATGTCTAATGAGATATGAGTGTATAATGTGTCCATGTCTAATGAGATATGAGTGTATAATGTGTCCATGTCTAATGAGATATGAGTGTATAATGTGTCCATGTCTAATGAGATATGAGTGTATAATGTGTCCGTGTCTAATGTGTCCACATATAATTGTCCATATATAATGTGTCCATATCTAATGTGTCCATGTTGACCCCGACAGCTGGCACTGAACACACACACCAAGGCCTGGAATGCCATACAGTTGCAGATAGAGAGCAAGCGTCAGTGGCGGGAGATGGTCGGCATCTGATCTGGCAGTCTAGGGGTGTACACCAGAAGTAGGCCTTCTCCATTTTCGGGGCCCTGGAGTTTAGGTGACACTTGTGTTTGACGGAATGATGTGTCTGGCACATTAGTGTGCTGGTGTATGTGTGTTGTGTGGTATATGTGACACATTAGTATACTGCTGTTGTGTGTGTGGTATGTGTGAAACATATCTAATGTGCTGGTATGTGTGTGCGTGCAAACTGATGTGTGGTGTATGAAACCCATCTATTCTGTGTGTGTGCGAATGTGTGTATAGTAAATGTTATGTATGAAACAAATAACTAGTGTCCGTATAAAACATATCTAACACCATATTGTGTGTGTGTGTGTGCGTGCGTGCGTGCGTGCATGGGTTGGTCTGTCTATCTGCCTGTGTGTGTTTTTGTGTGTGTGCGGGCGGGTAGGCGAGCGTGCATGTAAGAGAGAGAGAGAGAGAGAGAGAGAGAGAGAGAGAGAGAGAGAGAGAGAGAGAGAGAGAGAGAGAGAGAGAGAGAGAGAGAGAGAGAGATCTAGTTTACTATTACATACGTATGAATCATTGATGTTATGCACTGTTGTCAATGTGTGAGAATCCTAACTGATGTACTGTTATGTGTGGAGTTACATAGTATCTACTGCGGTGTGGTGTGCTAGCATGTATAGAGTTATTATGTGTGGAGCTAGAGAGTAGTATGTTGTGTGTGATATTATGATCTGGCATACAGTTATGTGTGGCTATTGCAGCTGCATCTATGGTATGTGAATTGGTGACTTCTCTGTTATGTGAACACCGAACACAGAGACACAGTAGTGTCATGGAGTTCTTGTTTGCTGCTTTGTGCCAGCTCATGAGCTGTGAGCTATATAGCATGTGAGAGGCCATGCCAGTTCATGAGCTGCAGCATGTGAGAGGCTTGTCAGTCCACTGGAGTGTCCACTGGCGTCAATAGAAAAATCAGTGTATATATATATACTTAATGTACCGGTTAGTTCTGTGAAAGAACAACAATCCTGTACACATTTTATTATAGAAAGACAGGAAATCTGTACGCATTATAGGGATTTCAAGGCTGTCTATGTCTGCAACAGTCCATAAATTATATATATATATGATGTTTCTGATATTGCTATTTCTGCAACAGTTCATAAATTATAATCTATACATATATATGATGTTTCTAATATTTCTGTTCATAAATTATAATCTACACAAATATATGATATTTCTGATATTTCTATGTCTACAAGAGAACCAACATGCTCCAAGAAACGTTACTATTGGCTACTTACTTGAAATAATAAAAACTGGTGCTCTACTTACAGTGCCATGAATACACACCAGCAGAGACTGGGTCTGTCTATACTCATGGACACCTGTAGCTGGACACTGGATGTGTAGGCAGTCAGGCAGTGACACAGTGTGTATGTTACTGTAGCAAGGTGTGACCTTGCAGGTTGTGACAGTGGATGTGCCTTTGCAGGTTGCAACAGAGGCTGTAACCTTGCAGGTTGAAAGAGAGGCTGTAACCTTGCAGGTTGCTAGAGAAGCTGTGACCTTGCAGTTTCCAAGAGAGGCCGTGACCTTGCAGGTTGCTAGAGAAGCTGTGACCTTGCAGTTTCCAAGAGAGGCCGTGACCTTGCAGGTTGCAACAGAGACCGTGACCTTGCAGGTTGCAACAAAAGCTGTAACCTTGCAGGTTGCAAGAGAGGCTGTGACCTTCAGGTTGCAAGAGAGGCTGTGACTTTGCAGGTCTCGACAGAAGCTAATCCACCAAGGGGAAGGATCTGGGTTGTACAGAATACAGAAGGAATCATGTGCTGAGAAGATACTGGAGGAATTCCATCATGCACATCACATCTGCCCTGTGGAGGACCCTGTCGGTCAGCTGGGCACACACTTGGATCATGATGGCATTGGTTGAGAGATGTGCTCACTGTCGGGCCAGATACCTTTATGTCCGAGTGCATGTACTGCTACCCATGGTGGCACTGGTTGAGAGATGTGCTCAATGTTGGGCCAGATACCTTTATGTCCCAGTGGATGTACTGCTACCTATTCTGGCACTGGTTGAGAGATGTGCTAACTGTTGGGCCAGATACCTTTATGTCCCAGTGGATGTACTGAGAGATGTGCTCACTGTCGGGCCAGATACCTTTATGTCCCAGTGGATGTACTGAGAGATGTGCTCAATGTTGGGCCAGATACCTTTATGTCCCAGTGGATGTACTGCTACCTATTCTGGCACTGGTTGAGAGATGTGCTAACTGTTGGGCCAGATACCTTTATGTCCCAGTGGATGTACTGAGAGATGTGCTCACTGTCGGGCCAGATACCTTTATGTCCCAGTGGATGTACTGCTACCCATGGTGGCACTGGTTGAGAGATGTGCTCACTGTCGGGCCAGATACCTTTATGTCCCAGTGGATGTACTGCTACCCATGGTGGCACTGGTTGAGAGATGTGCTAACTGTTGGGCCAGATACCGTTATGTCCCAGTGGATGTACTGAGAGATGTGCTCACTGTCGGGCCAGATATCTTATGTCCCAGTGGATGTACTGAGAGATGTGCTCACTGTCGGGCCAGATACCTTTATGTCCCAGTGGATGTACTGCTACCCATGGTGGCACTGGTTGAGAGATGTGCTCACTGTCGGGCCAGATATCTTATGTCCCAGTGGATGTGCACTGGTTGAGAGATGTGCTCACTGTCGGGTCAGATACCTTTATGTCCCAGTGGATGTACTGCTACCCATGGTGGCACTGGTTGAGAGATGTGCTCAATGTTGGGCCAGATACCTTTATGTCCCAGTGGATGTACTGCTACCCATGGTGGCACTGGTTGAGAGATGTGCTCACTGTCGGGCCAGATACCGTTATGTCCCAGTGGATGTACTGAGAGATGTGCTCACTGTCGGGCCAGATACCGTTATGTCCCAGTGATGTACTGAGAGATGTGCTCACTGTTGGGCCAGATACCTTTATGTCCCAGTGGATGTACTGAGAGATGTGCTCACTGTTGGGCCAGATACCGTTATGTCCCAGTGGATGTACTGAGAGATGTGCTCACTGTTGGGCCAGATACCTTTATGTCCCAGTGGATGTACTGAGAGATGTGCTCACTGTTGGGCCAGATACCTTTATGTCCCAGAGCATGTACTGCTACCCATGTTAGGCTGGGTCTGCTGGCAGCCCAAGCCACTGACAATAATTGGTGCCTGATCTAGACTCAAACCCACAATCACTGGTCAAGCAGGCTAGCTACTGCGCTGTCACATCCCCCACCATGGGGGTAAGTCTGTCTGATTGGTGTCATGTTTGCTATGTCCATTTTCTTGATATCGTTTGTTTGCTTATAATTTGGTAATATATTTAGGTATTTCACACTTGTGTACATCATTTGGATATGAGAAATACAGCATCTGTTTGAAATTTAAAAAAAAGACAAGTGTACATGTTCTTGTTTTGTTATTCAGAGATCATTTACTATTTTATTATTTGAATGACAGTGTTCCTGTAGCTCAACTTGTTACATCTCTGGAGCTCTGCTGGTCTAGTGTTTATTGTGCTTATCTTACACATCGGTGGTTCTGGTTCACTTCCCAACAGTTGCAGGGTTATTGTCCCCGATAGGTTTGGAATGTCTGGATGTAACTTTAAAGACTAGACTGCTGTTGGCATGTTTGGACTACTGTTTGGATGTAACTTTAGAGACATGACTGCTGTTGGCAAATTTGAACTAATGTTTGGGAGTAACTTTAGAGACATGACTGTTGTTGGCCAGTGTAGGCTAATGTTTGGGAGTAACTTTAGAGACATGACTGCTGTTGGCAAGTTTGGACTAACCTTTGTATTTTGGTTAAGATGGCAAAATTATAATTAAAAAAAGATCAGATTTTACATGCATAGTCAGATTATGTGAAAGACCTTTATGATGATACAAGAGAAAAACAATATGATCATCGGAATAATAATGGAAGAACCATCAATTATGAAGATGGAAGTTCAGAATGCTCTTAACCATATGAAAACTGGTAAGACCCTGGGTACAGATAACATCACAGTAGAAATGATCAATGCCTTAGAAGAATATGGAATAGACCAAGTCACCAGACTGCTGAACGCAATAAAAGATACTGGATATATACCTCTTGAATTATGTAATTCTATATTTATTGCAATCTCGAAGAAATCAGGAGCCTTGGAATGTGATCAACATTGAACGATTAGTATAATGAGCCACATCACGAAGATTCTGCTGAGAATTATCATGCAAAGAGTTAAGAAGAAAATGCAACCCGAAATAGGAGAAGAACAGTGTGGGTTTGTAGAAGGCAAGGGCACAATAAATGCTGTGTATATACTGAGAACAGTAATTGAACGTTCTATACAAGTAAACAAAGATCTATATCTTTACTTTATTGACTACTCAAAGGCTTTCGATAAAGTGAGACATGTCAACATGATAAGGATGCTTGAAGATCTTATATACCTCTTGAATTATGTAATTCTATATTTATTGCAATCTCGAAGAAATCAGGAGCCTTGGAATGTGATCAACATTGAACGATTAGTATAATGAGCCACATCACGAAGATTCTGCTGAGAATTATCATGCAAAGAGTTAAGAAGAAAATGCAACCCGAAATAGGAGAAGAACAGTGTGGGTTTGTAGAAGGCAAGGGCACAATAAATGCTGTGTATATACTGAGAACAGTAATTGAACGTTCTATACAAGTAAACAAAGATCTATATCTTTACTTTATTGACTACTCAAAGGCTTTCGATAAAGTGAGACATGTCAACATGATAAGGATGCTTGAAGATCTACAAATTGATGGAAAAGACCTTAGACTTGTGAAAAACATATATTGGAAACAACAAGCTGCCATAAGAATTGATAACGACGTAGGTCAATATCATCCTATTAAAAGAGGTGTGAGACAGGGATGTGTAATGTCTCCAGATCTTTTTTCCCTGTACAGTGAAAATATTTTCAAAAATATAGACAATATGGAAGGAATCAACATTGCGGGAAGATACATCAATAACATTAGATATGCAGATGATACAGACTTGATTGCAGACAATGAACAGGACCTGCAAAATTTAGTAGATGCGGTTGTTGCACACAGTGAACAACTAGGGTTAGAACTGAATATTAAGAAGACACATATTATGGTCGTCACTGGGAAGAAGGAAATACCACAATGTGATATACGAGTAAATGGGCATATTCTTAAGCAAGTGAATCGATACAGTTATCTCGGAACAGTCATAACATCTGATGGGAGATGCCTTGAAGAGATTAGAACAAGAATTGCCATTGCGAAGGTAGCCTTTTGCAAGATGAAAAACATACTGACCAATAAAAAGATATCAATTGAAACGAGAAAAAGAGTGTTGAAGTGCTACATAGAACCTGTACTTTTGTATGAATGTGAAGCATGGACAATGAGCAGTCAACCTGAAAAACATCTGATGGCTGTGGAAATGTGGTTTCTGAGAAAAATGCAAAGAATCCCATGGGCAGACAGAAAAACCAATGAACAAGTCCTTCAAGAAACAAATGAAGATCGTACATTGATTAGAGACATTAGACGTAGACAGTCACAATTTTTGGTCATGTTATGACAAGAAATGACTTGGAGAACTTGGTGACGACTGGCAAGATCGAAGGGAAGAGACCACGGGAAAGACAGAGAAGTAAATACCTGGATGGCTTGGCTACGTGGTATGGTCGAGACAGGAACACAGAGCTGATCCACAACTCTGGTGATTGAGCGACATGGCAGAACATGACCGCCCACACTTATCGGCATGGCACATGATGGATGGATGGTAATTCTAGGGTAAAAGAGGTTCAGACAAGAAAGAGTTTGCCATGGGATCCATTGTTCTCTTGTTCAGATGTCTAGTGTAGGACACACTCTGCTCAACCTGTAGATAACACAACCAAATTGACAGTTTCCCGCCGCCCCCTCCCTTTCCACACACACACACACGCACGCACGCACGCACGCACGCACGCATGCATTTGAAATGTGTGAATGTATTGTGTGAAAACACAACAAAGAACATTTGATCTGGTTAATAGTACGGGACAAGAACACAACATAGAACACTTGATCTGGCCAATTTTATCGAACAAGAACAGCACAAAGAACGAGTCTTCCATTGATAGTTGTATTCTTGTTATACACTCCATTATGTACATTGTACTGGCTCCAGTGACACGATCGACTCAGATCTCTCTCTTGTTGGCCACACGTGACCGGAGCACCTAGTTGTCAGGTGGGTATTTCGGGTTCAGATCTTTGATTGACGGCAGGGTAGAGATGGGGCCGTGCTGGAAGAACTCCCGGCATGTGTTGATGTGAGCGTGGTCCCTGTAGGTGAAGTCCATGAAACGGCCTAGGTCATGGCCGTAGGTGGAGTTGGCACATACAGGCACTGTTCGGTATCGATCCTGGGCGGGGAGAGACGGCGGGAGTGTTCGTGTTATAGGTGGGTTTGTTATATAACAGCAGGCGTGTCGTTACTGGGACATGTTAGGGACATGACTGATGATGGTGGCTAGAAAATACTAGTCATGTCATTGATTGGCAGAGAAGACATCGGTCAAGTCGAATTCACGACTAAACAAAACATCAAACATGTCAAATTCACGAGTAAACAAAACATCAAACATGTCAAATTCACGAGTAAACAAAACATCAAAAATGTCAAATTCACGAGTAGAGAGCACATCAGTCGTGTCATTGATGAACAGCTGAAACATTAGTCATATCATGTTTTTGTAATGAGTAAACTTAACATAGCATTGATTACGACCAAGAAAACAAATCAATGTTTTAGTCGATCAAGAGAAATCATTTAATGGAGCGAACAGAAATAAACTTGATATTCCTTGAAGATTGTGATCCCTAAGGAGTTGAGAATATTCTTGCAATCTTTAAACTCGCTGAAACGTTCAGTTACAACACCAGACCCACCAACAAATGGTTTCCAGTCGTCACTGGTGTGCCCGCCCCAACAAGTGGGTTCAAGTTATCTCTGGTGTTGCGGCACAACAAGTGGGTTCAAGTCATCTCCGGTGTGCCGGCGCAACAAGTGGGTTCAAGTCATCTCTGGTGTGCCGGCGCAACAAGTGGGTTCAAGTCATCTCTGGTGTGCCGGCGCAACAAGCGGGTTCAAGTCATGACTGGTTTTGCTGCCCCGAGCATGTGTCCCATCCTGATGATTATTGATCAGATCCAGTGGCAAAGGAACATTACGGCCTACTCACAAACATTCATATTGAATGGACTTCTCTTTCGTCTTGTTATTGTAGCCCTGTACCACCACAGTACAGTTGTACCACCACAGTACAGTTGTACCGCCACAGTGCAGAAGTACCACCACAGTGCTGTAGTACCACCACAGTGTAGTAGCACCACCACAGTACAGTTGTACCACCAAAATACAGTAGTACCACCACAGTACAGTTGTACCACCAAAATACAGTAGTACCACCAAAGTGCAGTAGTACCACCAAATTACAGTAGTACCACCACAGTGCAGTAGTACCACCAAAATACAGTAGTACCACCACAGTGCAGTAGTACCACTACAGTACAGTTGTACCACCAAATTACAGTAGTACCACCACAGTGCAGTAGTACCACCAAAATACAGTAGTACCACCACAGTGCAGTAGTACCACTACAGTACTGTTGTACCACCAAATTACAGTAGTACCACCATAGTGCAGTAGTACCATCACATTAGCAGTAGTACCACCACAGTACAGTTGTACCACCACAGTACAGTAGTACCACCACAGTACAGTTGTACCACCACAGTGCAGTAGTACCACCACATTGCAGTAGTACCAGCACATTACAGTAGTACCACCACAGTATAGTTGTACCACCACAGTACAGTAGTACCACCACAGTACAGTTGTACCACCACAGAACAATAGTACCACCGCAGTACAGTTGTACCACCACAGTAAAGTTGTACCACCGCAGTACAGTAGTACCACCACAGTACAGTTGTACTACCACAGTACAGTTGTACCACCAAAATACAGTAGTACCACCATAGTGCAGTAGTACCACCACAGTACAGTTGTACCACCAAAATACAGTAGTACCACCACAGCGCTGTAGTACCACTACAGTACAGTTGTACCACCAAATTACAGTAGTACCACCACAGTGCAGTAGTACCACTACAGTACAGTAGTACCACCACAGTACAGTTGTACCCAGGCAATATTACAGTCCAGCGGATCGACTTCATTGCGCCGGGATTCGACCCCATCTGGCCTGGTCTCTTCCCACAGAAAGACAAACCGTTTGCCGAGAGCATCGCACAAAGCACGAACTTAGTAGCTCTATCGAGACCTTCGTAGGACTACCATAGCAGATGAATAGGAGAAGAAGAAGAAGAAGAAGAAGATAGTTTAGTTTAGTCGATGGATCAACATCACTGCACACGGGTGTAACCCATAAGTGCTCCGTTCTTCTCCTAACTCATACCTGAGTCTGGAGAAACTAAGCTCAGTGCACGAGCTCCGTAGCACGGGCGAGGATCCTGAAATACTTTGGGTAGATTTTTAACTGGAAATTTTGCCCTGGCAGCGCCGTTATAGCCACTCTTTTTCGATTTCCAACTGCCAAGGAATTTTTTACGTGCGCAACAATTCACACGGGCTTCCGATCTCACTACCCAGAGACCAGGGGAAATTTTGTTACTAGAAGTCCACGTGAAAAAAAAATCATGAACCCGGTGACCTCCAGCACTCGAGGCGGACACCATACCTCGAGACCACGCAGCCCCCTTACCCTAAGAAGAAGAAGAAGAAGCATGAAGAAGAAGAAGAAGAGAAGTAGGAGGAGGAGGAATAAGAGAAGCAGGAGGAGGAAGAGAAAAGAATGAGTAGGAGGAGAAAGAGAGCAAGCAGCCTCAGCACAAGCAGCAAGGAAGAGAAGCAACAAAAGACAGCCGCCATGTTGTACTGAGTAGAGAAAACGTGCCATTTGTCCATGTCGACTAGCTTTCTATCTCTGTCTAGCTGTTGTTAGTTGTCATGAAGTGTGTCAGTTGTGGCTACGTTGATCCCACACCATGTAAAGAAGACAAGTGTCAGAGATCTGTCGTTGTGGTTATGAAGGAGACAGTTCCAAGAAAACAGAGAGGAGGAAGAGAACACAGGGGAAGAGGAAGAGGTGTGGGATGAAGCTCTAGAGAATGAGTTACCTCCTGGGTGGCCGAGTACAGACATTCCTTGAAATGTTCTCGCGTGTCGTTGGTGGCCCATTGGTTCCAGCCGGCGGTTTGGTGGTACAGGCTGTCATAGGCGGACCCAGGCGGCATCTGTGGAGGGGCCAAAGGGAGAATCCTTGTATCATAGAGCACATGAATAGATAACAAAATATCAAATATTCCTGGAGGTCAGCAAGACCGAATGGATAAGAGCTCATGCTCTTAAACATCCGGTGTGCTGATGTCAAAGTACTGTCATAAAGCTGCGTCGTCACAGAGACTCCCTTCCAGGAACTCGTTGTTAGTTGCTCTGACAGTCCGATGTACAACACACCATACATGTGTACACAGTGGCAGCAATCATGAACACAGGCAGGGTATGGCGGGAGGACCAGTACAGACGTGTACATAATGACAACAATCATGAACACAGGCGGGGTATGGCGGGAGGACCAGTACAGACCTCCTCCGAGGTGTACACGTGCTCCCACAAGGCCGCAACCACGTCTGCCTTGTCATGTATCAATACTCCACCAAGTTCTGCAGAGCCAGCCAATCTGTCCGCCTGTTCATTTCCCAGCACACCGGCATGCCCCGGAGAAAAGTTCCAGGCGATGCTTGTCATCCGTGACCTCCGAAGTGAAGCAAGGCACTCCGCACGAAGCCTGCTCGTCCTCACCCTCGTCAGCATGCTTTCTGAGTCAGTTACAATCACGATTTGTGTGTGTGTCGTATTCTCCATCCAGCGGAGAGCCGTAGTGACTGCCACCACCTCCATTCTTAAGCTGGAAATGTTGTGGTATCATATGCCAGGCTCTCCTGCACCAAACGTCGACCATTAGCTTTGGCTATGAACCCTTAGCCACTTCTTTCACCTCTTGACAACGAACCATCTGTGTAGATAATCATATCACTCGAGTGAGCATTGTCCTGAATTAGTTGCTGGATTTCCACTTCCGTGGCACACCAGTGAGCCAGACATGGGACAACGGATACTCACGCAAACCTCAGGTCCGGCATGACATCACATTGATGTTGGACAACAGGATGTATTCATCCGACATACAGGACTTCACGCTGGAGTTCACAGCCAGCGAACACAAGCAAGCAAGCAAGCAAGCACTTCCGTGGCCCCTGCTAGCCACTTCCTGTACTCCCGGCTTAATGTGATTATAACTCTGCACAAGTCTGACTGCTCCGCTGGCACTCTGACCCACTCCTCTCCTCGCCTAATGTTCTCCAAGATGCACACCTGTCTGATCGTATCCTCCGCCTGAGCCATCCATGATTTCCCTCTTATCAGTCGCTGACCCTTAACTGCACCCAGCGCCTCATGCAGTGGGTGGTCTGTGTCTGCAGCTACTCTGAGGTATGCCTTCGCCTGCATCACCTTGAACCTACCAGCAACAGTCGGCAGACCAAGGATGTAACGCTTACACACTACTGGGGTGTCTCTGGTGCATTCCAGAATGACCCCCATAGCTTCGTTCTGTATGCGCTCTAACTTCACCAGCTGACTCTCTGAGACAGTGAGCAGTCCTAATTCATAATCAGTTACTGAAAGGATCAAGTGCTGGTATAGTGTGACAAGCATTCTCTGCTCTGTGTCCATTGCAGCCATAGTTTTAAGTGCACTGAGTCTCTTTTGAGATTTTGTCACAACCGTCTCCACGTGGTCCTTGAAGGACAGGCTCCTGTCAAATGTGATCCCCAGATACTTCAGTTTGTTCTCTCTGCTGACATTTCTACCATCTATCGCGAGGCTTGGGACATCAGCTCTCACAATCCTGTATGTGTTTGTATTTCTTACTCTGTATGTGTAATTCTATCTGTCTCTGGTTGTATTTCTTACCACCCCCCCCCTCCTCTCTCTCTCTCTCCGTGTGTGTGTGTGTGTGTGTGTGTGTGTATGTGTGTGTGTTGCGTGTGTTATTCTGGCTGTATGTGTTTGTATTTCTTACTCTGTATGTGTAATTCTATCTGTCTCTAGTTGTATTTCTTACACCTCTCTCTCTCTCTCTTTCTGTGTGTGTGTGTGTGTGTGTGTGTTACTCTAGTTGCATGTGTTTGTATTTCGTACTCTGCGTGTGTGTAATTCTATCTGTCTCTTGTTGTATTTCTTACCCTGTGTGTGTGTGTGTAATTCAGTCACCCCCTCTGTGCACGTGTGTGTGTGTGTGTGCAATTCCCTCTGTTTGTGTTTTGTATTTCTTACCATGTGTGTGTGTGTGTGTGTGTGTGTGTGTGTGTGTGTAATTATATCTGTTTCTCACGGTCTGGGTGTGTCGGGTACAAGCAAGACTATGAGCAAATATGTCGGTCACCCGTGAGTTGGACAGCAACAAATGCAATCTTATCATGTCACCTGGCAATACGACGACAAACTATGTCGTGTACGACAAGACCATAAATAATGTCACGTGATGATACGATGGAAAAAACAATGTCACGTTACAATAAGACGACAAACAGTGTCACGTGACGATAAAACGAAACAATGTCACGTGACTATACGACAACAATGTCACGTGGCGATACGATAACAAACATTGTCTCATGAAGATAAGATTACAAATAATGTCACGTGACGATAAGACATAAAACATACGTATAAGACACACTGACACAGCACACATTATCTGCAGGTGCTCGGCCTCACGCCCATCCGACATACACATGACGGGGTCCTGCGCGCCCCACAGTAGGTGTCCCTCATACAGACGATGTCCTCGGGCCGGAGGTCTCCGGTGAAGGGCCAGCTGGAGTCCTGGCACAGCCGCCGGATCATGTGCCACTTCTGATCCCTGGCCAGCCTCTGGACAATCAAAGACAAGAGACTGTCACGTGACATCATCCACCTAACATAACCTAACATAACATGATAACATAAATCTATTGCATGATAGTATCAGTCTATTACACGATAACACCAATCTATCACATGATCACCTGATCCACCAATGTGTCACATTATACCATCAGACAATCACATGATTAATCGATTAATCTGTCATATGATATCATCAGTTTGTCAGATGATCCATCAGACAGTCAGTCAGATGATGCCATTAATTTGTAGCTTGATATCATTACTTTGCCACATGATCCCTCAGTCTGTCACATGATACCTCAATCTGTCACATGATCACTCAAGCTGTCAAATGATCCTTCAATTTATCACATGATCCCTCAGTGTCACATGATCACTCAATCTGTAACATGATCCATCAATCTGTCACATGATCCATCAATCTGTCACATGATACCATCTAACATATAATTTCTAATTCCGGATTCCACGTCTGAAACACAATTGCGGGCGATTTGGCAGGAGACCTCCTTGCGTTGGTTTCATACAATCGTATGAGTGCCGGTCGTTCAGAAAGCAATTTCAAACGAAGTTATTTGCATATCTTTTAAAGGACGCAGCAGCTAACCCCTGCATTTATTGTCTTTTCGTGTTTCCTGGACAAGTTTACTTTCAGTAGTTTGCCATTGCTTCTGAACAACCAGCACACACAACATTTCATAAAAAAGCCATCGCAAAGCGGTCTACTGAGAAATCAGCCCTCAGCTGTGTATCAAACACAGTACGCGGGATTACGAGCTGCGTCCGAAACCTCTTGGCCAGGGAGCAGCCGACGTAAACTTGCCAAGAAATCACATACAGCCAAAAAATACTGGGATAGACTGCGGCGTCCTGTAACGTATATGCAACTAATTTAAGTCAGTTCTACCACAGAACAGTCAAATATCTCACTCACAGTATTGTACACCTGTAGAAAACTCGCATACAGAAAATTCAACATCATTCACCGCACTCATCGTATTGAACACCTGTAGTCAACTCTCACACAGAAAATTCAACAGCCCACACATCATTCACCTCCTGTAGTCAACTCTCACACAGACAATTCAACAGCCCACACATCATTCACCTCACTCACCGTATTGTACACCTGCAGGTGTTTGAACCGCGCGTACGGACTAGGCTTCTCGGCCATGTTGTGAAGCACTTTCAGGTGGGACAGGAGTGTGAAGTGCCCTAGTCACATGAGCTGTTGTGTACTTGATGTGCCAGGGGGCGGACCTCAATGCCCTACACTTTCTATATATCCAGAGATTACCTGATTATGAAATGTCATTAATGTTCTAATATGA
The DNA here is from genome assembly GCA_014155875.1 of Cepaea nemoralis. Classification (NCBI taxonomy): domain Eukaryota; kingdom Metazoa; phylum Mollusca; class Gastropoda; order Stylommatophora; family Helicidae; genus Cepaea; species Cepaea nemoralis. The sequence goes on from JACEFZ010011063.1 coordinate 361,970, forward strand.
CTCGTATGTTTGTTTTTGTTATTGAGAAAAGTGGTGGTGACACCGATCGTCGGACAGTTGTGTTGTGTTGCATTCTGATTTATTTCCTTGATATTTGTCTTTTTTGTTATGATATTATGACATTATTTCTCCAATCCCACTCTGTGTTTTATATATCTGGATGAAGTAAATATATGGATGGCTTGACCAAATGAAATGGTCGAGACAAGAACATTGAGTTAATCCACGACTCTGGAGATCGCGTGATATGGCGAAACATGACCGCCCACGCTTATCGACATGGCACATAATGATGATGCATGTTGTTTACTTGGACTAAGACCCTAGTCTGGTGTGTACATGTGTTTGTTGTTATTGTGTGTCCTAGAGATGTAAAATAAATTTTTGTTCGATTATAAACACGTCGTTTGTATGACAGCCATCTTACCTGGTTCTTTGATTCTCTTCCGTTCACAGAAGGTGTCCGCCGGTGCAGTCACGTGCTCGTCTACATTCAATGTGCTCGTCTACGTTCTGTGTGCTCCGCTACGTTCTGTGTGCTCGTCTACGTTTTATGTGCTCTCTCTAACTCTGTTTGCGACAACCAAGCAACAGTCAATCAACAACCAACTAACAACCAACCAAAAGCAAACCAACAACCACCAACAGCCAACCAACAACCACCAGCAACCAATCATCAACAAACAAACACACAACCAACAACCAACCAACCGCCAAACTAACAACCAACAAACAAACAACCAAAAACGAACCAAAACCAGCCAACAACCAACCAAAAGCAAAGCACCAACCAAGCTACAACCAACCAACAACCAACCAACAAACAAGCAACAAACAAGAAAAAGCCAACCAACAACCAAGCAACAACAAACCAACAACTACCAACAACCAAACAATAGCCAACCAAACAAAGCAACAACCAAACAACAACCAACAACCATCCAACAATTAACCAACAAGCAACAACCCCCCCCCCCCCCCCCCCCCCTCAAAAAAAAAAAAAAAGAAAAAGAAAAAAGAAAAAAGAAAACATTAACCAACCACAAACAAAGCAACAACCAAGCCACAACAAAGCAACAACCAACCAACAGCCAATCAACAACCAATCATCAACCAACCAACAACCAATCATCAACCAAGCAGCAAACAACCAACAATCAACTAAAGAATTAAACAACCATCAAAGCAACCAATAATCAACCAACAGCTAAACAACAACGAACGAACGAAGGAACGAACGAACGAACAATCTTTATTTTTAAGGGGTTAAGAATTGGGCACGCAGGCCCGTCTGACATTCTGCCCTTCTTCTCAATTTCCTCTCATACATTCTTTCATTCAACATCTCTTTTGAAGCAAATCTTTGACAACAAAACCAGCCAACAAACAACCAGCAAACAACCAACAACCAAGTAACAACCAACCAACACCCAACCAACAACCAAGCAACAACCAATCAACAACCAAGCAACAACCAAAAAACAACCAACCCAAAATCAACCAACAATCAAGCAACAAACAACCAACAACCAAGCAACAAACAACCAACAACCAACAACCAAGCAACAACTAATCAACAACCAACCAACACCCAACCAACAACCAAGCAACAACCAGCCAACAACCAATCAACAACCAAGCAACAAACAACCAACAACCATCAACCAAGCAACAAACAACCTACTATCAACCAAAATCAAACTAATAACCAAGCAAAAACCAACCAAAACCCAATCAACAACCAACCAACAACTAACCAACAAACAACCAACAAACAACCAACAAACAACCAACAACCAACCAACACCTAAACTGCAACCAAAGAGCAACCAATAAATAACCCACCAACAACCAACCAACATCAACCAACAACCATCCAACAACCAACGAAAAACCAAACAACAACCAACCAAAGAATCAACCAACCATTAAAGCAACCAATAACCAACGAACCAACACCCAACCAACAAACAACCATCATCAACCAACAAAAATCCAACAACCAACGAAAAATCAAACAACAACCAACCAACATCCAAACAATAACCAACCAACAAACAAGCAACAAATAAGCAACAACCTACCAACAACCAAGCAGCAGCCAAGCAACAACCAACCAACAACCAAGCAAAAACCAAGCAACAACTGAGCAACAACCAAGCAACAACTAACCAACAACCAACCAACAAACATCCAACCATCAAAGCAACCAATAATCAACGAACCAACAACCAACCAACATCCAACCAACAACCGACCAACAAACAACCAACAACCATGCAACAACCAACCAAAGAATCAACCAACCATGAAGGCAACCAATTATCAACCGATCAACAAACAACCAACAACAACAATCAAAAAGATAAAAAAATCAACTAACAAAACAACCATTCAACAGTATAATATGAAGCAAAAACAGGGTGTCTAAACATCGTAAGGAGAAACAGCGAGTATAGGAACATGTACACATCTTACAACATCAGACCAGGCGAGCAGACGTCAGAGACACGTGTACATACTTACATTACGCTTAAAACGGACTCCATTCAGTCAGGATGTGGCTCCATTCAGTCAGGATGTGACTCGATTCAGCCGGGGTGTGACTCCATTCAGTCAGAACGTGAGTCCATTTAGACAGGATGTGACTCCATTTAGACAGGATGTAACCCCATTCATTCAGGATGTGATGCCAGTCAGTCTGGACGCGACTCCATTTAGTCAGGACATGACTCCAGTCAGTCAGGACATCACTCCTTTCAACAGATATGTGACTTCATTCGGTCAGGATGTGACTCGATTCAGTCGGGGTGTGACTCCATTCAGTCAGAACGTGACTCCATTCAGTCACGACTTGACCCTAGTTTGTCAGGATGTGACGCCAGTCAGTCAGGACACGACTCCATTTAGTCAGGACATGACTCCAGTCAGTAAGGACGTGACTCCTTTCAACAAATATGTGACTTTATTCAGTAAGGATGTGGCTCCATTCAGTCAGGACAAGACTCCATGCAGTCAGAATGTGACTCCATTTAGTCAGGACGTGACTCCATTCAGTCAGGACGTTACTCCATTCAGTCAAGATGTGACTTCATTCAGTCAGGATTTGACTTCATTCACTTAGGATGTGAATTCGTTCAATCAGGTAGTGACTCAATTCAGTCAGTATGTGACACCAATAAGTAACGATGTGACTCCATTTAGTCAGCATGTGACACAATTCAATCAGGATATGATTTCATTCAATCAGGATGTGACTCCAATAAGTAAAGATGCGACTCCATTTAGTCAGGATGTGACTCCATTCAATCAGGATGCGATTCCATTAAATCAGAATGTGACTCCGGTAAGTAACGATGTGATTCCATCTAGTCGGGATGTGACTCCATTCAACAGAGATGTGGCTATATTATTTACTTGTGGTAACCACTGGACCAGAGACTGGGGCATCTAGTTAAGTACGGGCGACATACGTGTCAAAAAACACAGATAACCTACAGTGATAACCCACATCATGACACAGATATATCACATCCGTTCTCGCGAATCTAACCACTCCACAGCTTATCTGATGACCGAAGCCGAAACGTATAATACGTTGGCAGTCAATCAGTACATTAAGGACCAGAAGTATATAATATGTTAGCAGTCAGTCTCTGGACAACCGCTGTCAGATGTTGGTGTGTATTATCTCCCGTCGCTAGTTCCGTCACCACACCCGGTGGTTGTATTATCTTGATAAACAAGATAATAACCATCACCGTTTTTTAACGTACTAATCGCAAGTTCACGATTCTGCGTAGATATTTGAAACAAGTTAGTTACACAACGTCATGGAACCGTTGATATCATACACTGGACTCTCTTTGTCCAGACCTCGTCCCTCAATCTTTGTAGTGAAGCTACCTCAGCCACCTCTCGTCACAGACCCATCCGTGTATATTATCAAATCGCTAGGCACCAGCTGTTGCACAGACACCTCTGCCCAGTCTCCCTCTCACCCGCTATCCAGCCTCTGTACCCCGGGTCCAACTTGATCATCACTCCACGTTTGGCTACCATGTTTGGCTGCCATATTTGGCTGCCATGTTTGGTTGCCATGTGTGGCTGCCATGTTTGGCTACCATGTTAGGCTGCCATGTTTGACTGCCATGTTTAGTTGCCATGTTAAACTGCCATGTTTGACTGTCATGTTTAGTTGCCATGTTTGGTTGTCATGTTTGGCTGCCATGTTTAGTTGCCATGTTTGGCTGCCATGTTTGGCTACCATGTTTGGCTGCCATATTTGGCTACCATGTTAGGCTGCCATGTTTGGCTGCCATGTTTAGTTGCCATGTTTGGCTGCCATGTTTGGTTGCCATGTTTGGCTGCCATGTTTCTCTGCCATGTTTAGTTGCCATGTTTGGTTGCCATGTTTGGATGCCATGTCTGGCTACCATTTTTAGCTGCCATGTTTGGCTACCATATTTGGCTGCCATGTTTGACTGCCATGTTTGGCTGCCATGTTTGGTTGTCATGTTTGGATGACATGTTTGGCTGACATGTTTAGCTGCTATGTTTGGTTGCCATGTTTGGTTGTCATGTTTGGTTGCCTTGTTTGACTGCCATGTTTAGCTGCCATGTTTGGTTGCCATGTTTGGTTGCCATGTTTGGTTGCCATATTTAGCTGCCATGTTTAGCTGCCATGTTTGGTTGCCATGTTTGGCTGCCTTATTTGACTGTCATGTTTAGCTGCCATGTTTGTTTGCCATGTTTGGTTGCCATGTTTGGTTGCCATGCTTAGCTGCCATGTTTAGCTGCCATGTTTGGTTGCCATGTTTGTTTGCCATGTTTTGTTGCCATGTTTGGCTGCCATATTTAGCTGCCATGTTTGGCTGCCATGTTTGGTTATCATGTTTGGTTGCCATGTTTGGTTGCCATGTTTAGCTGCCATATTTAGCTGCCATGTTTGGTTGCCATGTTAGGTTGTCATGTTTAGCTGCCATGTTTGGTTGCCATGTTTGGCTGCCATATTTAGCTGCCATGTTTGGCTGCCATGTTTGGTTATCATGTTTGGGTGCCATGTTTGGTTGCCATGTCTAGCTGCCATATTTAGCTGCCATGTTTGGCTGCCATGTGTGGCTGCCATGTTTAGTTGCCATGTTTTGTTGCCATGTTTGATTGCCATGTTTGGTTGCCATGTTTAGCTGCCATGTTTGGTTGCCATGTTTGACTGCCATGTTTGGCTGCATGTTTAGCTGCCATGTTTGGTTGCCACGTTTGGATGCCATGGTTGGTTTCCATGTTTGGTTGCCATATTTGGCTGCCATGTTTGGCTGCCATGTTTGGCTGCCATTTTAGCTGCCATGTTTGGCTGCCATATTTGGCTGCCATGGTTGGCTTCCATGTTTGCTGCTATGTTTGGCTACTATGTGTGGTTGTCATGTTTGGCTGCCATGTTTGGTTGTCATGTTTGGCTATGTTTAGCTGCTATGTTTGGTTGCCATGTTTGGTTGCCATGTTTGGCTGCCATTTTTAGCTACCATGTTTAGCTGCCATGTTTGACTGCCATGTTTGGTTGCCATGTTTGGTTGTCATGTTTGGTTGTCATGTTTGATTGCCACGTTTAGCTGCCATGTTTGGCGGCCATGGTTAGTTGCCATGTTTTGTTGCCATGTTTGGCTGCCATGGTTAGTTGCTATGTTAGGTTGCCATGTTTGGCTGCCATGTTTTGTTGCCATGTTTGTCGACACTATGACTGAATTCTTTCTCTACACTGCCTTACCAGTTTCGTAAATGTCTCCTCGTTGAACGGACGTGAGTTCCATCTCACTTGTAGTTGAATCACATCACTCGGGACATTCCTATATGCGCTTCATCCTCATCTGTAACAACCAGCGAGGAATCCCAATACTAATGATGGCAGTTGCAATCTGATTGTGTGCCTTTTTTGTTCTTTCGGCTTAGAAACTGAGTGTCGGCCAGATCCTCTCGTCATTCCCTATGGCACCATTCTTTCCAGGCTGTGATCGATGTGTTCTCCCACAATACATGCCATCCCAAAGATCTCTAACCACATCTGCCTTATCATGCACCAAAACCCCACCAAGGGATGCAGACCCAGCCAATCTGTCTGCCTGCTCGTTTCCCAACCCACCAGCATGCCCGGAGAAAAGCTGGAATCTCGCCATCTTTGATTGTTTAACTGAGCAAATTATGTGTAGTTGTGACATAATACTTGCTTGAATGTTTGTTATTTACATAAGGCATTTGAATTTTATTTACAGAAGTTCCTGACTGTGTTTGTCATATTTCTAATTATATAAATTCTCCTGTTTCTGATTCTATATTTTGCCATGTCCCTAACTGTGTAGTTAACACAAGCCATTCTACTATCTCTACCATCATGTCTGTGTTCCTGTTAAATCTATGGTGCTGTAATGTTGATAAATGTGTTTATCAATCATGTGTTGCTTATATCATCACTTTCGTCACACGTGTGTCATCGTTCTATTCCTTCTTCACATTCATAAACCTATCCCCACCCTACAGGTCACACTTGGAGGTAAACTGTCTGAATCAACGACACGAACCCACAACTTGATTACGTCAAGTGTAAATATAATCTAATCTGCATCATGTATCCGCAAACCAAGTTTAATATATCTTATCTCATAATAAGACAGAGTATAAATATTTACTCATTAACAGCCGAAGCTGCTTTGTAATTTGTAAACAAAATTTGTTCATTGTACAGCCCAGGCTAGGAGAGGATAGTCTACTCCAGACTAAGGATTGTCTACATCTCAGGGTAGAAGAGGAGAAACTGATTTCACATATAATCATCATAAATGTGATGAGGAGGAATAGAAGAGCGCGAGGACGAAGCAGGTAAGAGGACAAGGGTGAATCCATGTGATGTGTGTCTGGCATTGTCAATCTTGAGATGTCATAGTGGTGTGATATATGGCATAAGTGATCCCGTGTTGTCCCTTTATCACAGTGTGTTTGTGTGTGTACATGTGTGTGTGTGTGTGTGTGTGTGTGTGTGTGTGTGTGTGTGTGCTCGCAAGCATGTGTGTGGGAACCAGATTCTGCGTTAGTCGTAAGTGCCGCTGCAGTCTAATCTAGAAGTGGGAGGGCGAATAGTCTTTCACATGAAAACAGGGTATGCAAACGACGTGTTATTTGTCCTCTACATACAAGTGTACGCCAGGACAGGCACGGAGGAAACAAACCGAGCACCCAACACATTATCAACATCAATATCATCATCATCATGGTCACCACTTGTCGTGGTCATATCCGGGACATATCCTCCTTCTAGTCACTGACCACCAGCCTTGTGATCACGTGCTTACCAACACAATTCGTAATCCCGTATACCGAGCTCGAAACACAGCTGCGTGCGATATGGCAGCAGACCGCCTTGCTTTGTATTTCATTCAACGGTATGAGTGCCGCTAATTCAGAAAGCAATGGCAAACTACTGAATATAATCAATCAATCAATCATGTGCCATGCCGGAAAGCGTAGGCGGTCATGACTCGCCATTTCACTCGATCACCAGAGTCGTGGATCAGCTCAGTGTTCCTGTCTCGTCCATGCCATGTGGCCAAGCCATCCAGGTATTTTCCTCTCGGTCTTCCTCTTGGTCTGTTCTCTTTGATCTTGCCAGTTGTCACTAAGTTCTCCAATCCATTTCTTCTCATAACATGTCCAAAAAATTTTGACTGTCTTCGTCTAATTTCTCTAATCAATTTACGATGTTCATTTGTCTCCTGTAGTACTTGGTCATTGGTTTTTCTGTCTGTCCATGGTATTCTTTGCATTTTCCTCAGAAACCACATTTCTTCAGCCATCAGATGTTTTTCAGCTTGACTGCTCATTGTCCAAGTTTCACATCCATACAAAAGAACAGGCTCTATGTATCCCCTCAACACTCTTTTTCTCGTTTCAATTGACATCTTTTTATTGGTCAGAATGTTTTTCATCTTGCTAAAGGCTACTTTCGCCATGGCGATTCTTGTTCTAATCTCTTCAAGGCATCTCCCATCAGATGTTATGACTGTTCCGAGATAATTGTACCGATTCACTTGTTGAAGAATATTCCCATTTACTTGTATATTACATTGTGGTACTTCGTTCTTCCTAGTGATGACCATAACCTGTGTCTTTTTACAATTTAATTCTAACCCCAGTTGCTCACTGTGTACAACAACCGCATCTACTAATTGTTGCAGATCCTGCGCATTGTCTGCAATCAATACTGTATCATCTGCATATCTAATGTTATTGATGTTTCGTCCTCCAATGCTGATTCCATTTATATCTTATACATTTCTGAAAATATTTTCACTGTATAGGGAAAAAAGATCTAGAGACATTACACATCCCTGCCTAACACCTCTCTTAATAGACTGATATTGTCCCACTTCATTATCAATCCTTATGGCAGCTTGCTGTTTCCAATATATGTTTTTATAAGTCTAATGTCTTTCCCATCAATTTGTAGATCTGCAAGCATATCCACCATGTTGACATGTCTAACTCTATCAAAAGCCTTTGTGTAGTCAATAAAGCAAAGATGTATATCCTTGTTTACTTCTATAGCACGTTCAATAACTGTTCGCAGCATATACACAGCATTTACTGTACCCTTTCCTTCTACAAACCCACATTGTTCTTCCCCTATTTCAGGTTGTATTTTCTTCCTCACTCTTTGCATGATAATTCGTAGCAAAATCTTTGTGATGTGACTCATTATACTAATTGTTCTATGTTGATCACATTCCAAGGCTCCTGATTTCTTTGGGATTGCAATAAATACAGAGTTACATAATTCAGAAGGTATATCTCCAGTATCATATAATGTGTTCAGCAGTCTGGTGACTTGATCTATTCCATATTCTTCTAAAGCTTTAATCATTTCTGTTGTGATGTTATCTGCACCGGGGGCCTTGCCAGCTTTCATATGCTTAAGAACATTTCGAACCTCCATCTTCAAAATTGGCGGTCCTTCATTATTAAATCTAATATCATACTGTTCCTCTCTGTTATCATCATAAAGGTTTTTCACATAATCTGTCCATACATGTAGAATCTGATCTTTTTCTATTATGATTTTGCCATCTTTAGTTTTTAGACAGCCTGTTGATGTACTTGTTCTTTTATTAGTAAGTTCCTGAATTCTTTTGTGCACTAATTTGGTATTTTGACTGTTGTGTTGTTTTTCAATTTCTAAGCACTTTTCCTCAAGCCATGCTTCTTTTGCCTCCTTACATAATATTCTGACTTGTCTGTGAATTTCTTCACATTTGGCAGAATTATTTTTGTTGAGTCTTCTTGTTTCCATTAGGTGTAAAATTTCTTCAGTCACCATTTCTTACGACCCACCTTCTTTAATTTTGGAATAGTTGTTTCTGCAGCCAAACTGATTGAATTCTTCAACATTTCCCATTGATCATCCACATCCTGGAATAGGATCTCTAGATCAGACAATATATCAAATCTGTTCTGTACTTCTATGTTGAATTTGTTTTGTATTTCCTTGTCATTACTCAATGTACACAAATCATATTTAGTGTTTCCTGTTATATACTTGACTTTCTTCAACTTTATCCTCAATGTTCCTGTAAGTAATCTGTGGTCACTATAACAATCAGCACTGGGAACTGTTTTTGCTATTGTTAACGCGTTTCTAAATCTTCTGCTAATCAGAATGTAGTCAATCTGGTTTCTAATCCTGCTATCAGGACTCCTCCATGTCCATAATCTTCTAGGGTGTTGCTTAAACCAGGTGTTTCCTACAATCATTTCCTGTTCTTTTGCCCACTCTACGAGTCTGTATCCTCTTTCATTTCTCTCTCCTAAACCATAGTTTCCTACTGTGTATCTATCACCTTGATTTCCTACTTTTGCATTGAAATCCCCTATTATGATGCTTATTTCTGAATTTTTCATTTCTTTAAGGCAGACTCTATGTCATTATAAAATATTCCTCTACACTATCTTCACTGGATTCTCCTATTGGGGCATATACTTGAATAACATTTATGCTAAAAGGTCTGCCACTTAATTTAACTAGTAGAACTCTGTCCGACACGGCCCAATATCCTTGAACAGATTTTGATGTTTTCCGGTCCAAAATAATTGCCACTCCCCTTTGTCGATCTTCACCTCCAGAATAAATAATCTTAAAATCTTCATCTATCTTGATGCCTGCTCCTGTCCATCTCGTTTCGCACATCCCTAAAATATTAATTTTTTTCTCTTTCCATTTCTTGTTTTATGTTCTCTAATTTTTCGTCGTCGTTTAACGTCCTAACATTCCATGTTGCTAATTTTAATGTCTCTGTCCTTGTCTTGCGATGATCAGTCTTTAGGCGAATCATAATGTACTAGGCACTTTTAAAGAGGTAGTTTGCCGTTGCTTTCCTCTATAGCAGTGACCATACAGGCCGGGTGACCACAACCATTGTCTCTCGAAAGAGATCCTCTGCCCGCCGTTGCGAAACTTGAGACCATAACCAACAAATATCTGTTGGCTGCCCTCAAAGTTTCATCCACCACCTGCCTTCCGTGGCTTCTTTTGAACACTTCCAATAAACGAATACGAAATAACACCACATAATCCACAGGAAAACACTAAAACAGCATCGTCCCGAAGAATAAACGCATCACGTCGTCGACATTTTACTTGCCAAACAATCTAACTTAGCCAAACAAAATGCTTGGGTTGACTGCGACATCCTGTAATGGAAATGCGTTTAACAAAGCCACGGAGCAGGTCGGTACAGGAGCGACAGCCTTGGGAATACGTCAGCAACAATATGTGGTAAAAGTTACAACTCCGACAGCCACGGGAATACTTCAGCAGCAATCTATGGTAAAAGTTACAACTCCGACAGCCATGGGAATACGTCAGCAACAATCTGTGGTAAAAGTTAAAATTCAGAGAGACAGACGTGCCTCAAACAGTCACGACCTTTAGTAGATACCCAGCATTCATCTCGACATCTTCGCTTTGTTTATTGTTTGTTTGTTCACTGATGAAATCTTTGTAGCTGCAACTTTATGATTGATTATAGACTGTTGACACTTGGTGTGGTTTTTTCGCTGATTGTCTTCCACGTGACAGTTCACTTAGTGAGTGTGACGTCATGAATCTGTCGAATATGTGTAAAAACAATTACCTTGGTCATCTTTAATCACCCCAGGCTTCATGAATATACGTTCATCTCCCTAGTCTGTTCACAGTTTCAACAAGCATAAACCTTCCATGTAAGGATGTGTTGTGTCGTGTATGTTGTATGTACAACAATCTTGATGTCTCTGACTGTATCTTCCATCAATGGATGTATTGTGCGTTGTATATACAATATTCTCTTCGTGTCTCTGACTGAATCTTCCATGTATGGATGTGTCGTGTGTTGTATGTTGCATATTGTGTGTACAATGATCTCTTCGTGTCTCTGACTGTATCTTCCATGTATGGATGTGTTATGCGTTGTATGTTGTATGTTGTGTGTACAATGATTCCTTGATGTCTCTGATTGTATCCTCCATGTATGGATGTGTTGTATTTTGTATGTACTATAACCTATTGATGTTTCCGACTGTATCTTCCATGTATGGGTGTGTTGTATGTTGTATGTTGTGTGTACAATGATTCCTTGATGTCTCTGATTGTATCCTCCATGTATGGATGTGTTTTATTTTGTATGTACTATAACCTATTGATGTTTCTGACTGTATCTTCCATGTATGGGTGTGTTGTGTGTTGTATGTTGTGTGTACAATGATTCCTTGATGTCACTGACTGTATCTACTGCATGTTTACAGGAGTTCCCCCAAACCTCGATCTACAGTTGCTCCCGTTGCTAGGTGACAGCCGCGTTCGTCCACCCAGAGTCACAGAATCGCAAACTCACCGAATCACTGCCTCCTATTCTCAGAAACTCCACGGACTAACAAACATAGGAACTCACAGACTCGGGAACTCAAAAACTCACGGACTCACAAACTCACGGACTCACATACTCAAGGACTCACAAATTCACGAACTCACAAACTTACGGACTCACAAACTCACGGACTCACAAACACACGGACTCACAAGCTCACGGACCCACAGACTCCACCATGTCTCCCTTCTGGTCCTGGCTGTCAAACAGAAAGAATGGCAATAAAAGAAATAAAAAAGTTAAACATAATCAGCCAGGTCATCGGCGTATTCAGACAGAGAACTTGTCTAGGAATACAGGGGCGTCCACTTGGGGGGAACAAACGTGGGAACTGAGGGACACATATCCATTCACAACAGGTCCACCAAGGCATCATAACACATCAAGAATACCCGATGTGCTTGGTGCTGGTTCCTCGCATGTAGCAGGAAGTGGTACAAGAGAAAGCAACCAATGGATCATAAGAGACCGGAAGGCAAGTGGTACATCACCAGGTACCAACATACTCAACGTTTCAGACAAACACTCAGAAAATATGAAAACAATATATCCTCCCGAAGCTGTTTTACCCAAAGACTATCCCTCATCACATCATCACATGACTCCACCTACATCTGTGTTCATCATGGAGAGGCTACATGACAGCCCAACACCCCAGGCAGAGCGTCAGTTAGTCGCATTTCAGCAACACCACAGTCCGGGCGTGAGAGGGACACCAAGTAGACCTACCTCCTCACATTACCATCCAGATATAGATCAACCCCAGCCTCTAGATGGGGAAAATGATGCTGGATATCTCATGAGAGAGAGACAGAACAGAGACATTGTTAATAATCATATGTTGCTTCATTCAATTCCCCAACAAGATGCGCCCGGATACGACTTCTCTCACAAGAGGTTCGAGTCACAAACGACACAGAACGAACTTGCATTCATAAACAAGCGAAAGATAGACGGTGGACGTATGTCACAACCACAAACAGTGCACAATACATCGATTTACCAGGAGGCCGAACACCAGATTCCTCAACCCAGTTCCCAAAACCCAGAACATTTTAGCGACAAGACTAACAGAATAGTTACGGCCCAAGAGTCCATACACGACTTTGTGAAAAGCCCTGTCCAGAAATTATATCCTTGGCAAGAAATGTATGAGATTAGGCGACCAGGAGAAAGATTAAACCGTATTGTGTACAATTACATTCCAAAAGCTTTGGATCAGCAAGACGTCTCCAGTCTCCTGTGTGGAGGCAACATTGACCAACTGTCTTCTGCTGCAACCACAGACTTTAAAGCGAACTTGCTCAATGACAGAGCCAGATACCAACAACGGATGCGAGACTCCACCCACATCTATCCAGTCGGAGATATCCAGGTGCCACCAAAGCCAGATTATACTCATGGTTCCAGTACTCCAGATTACATCCACAAATATCCATTAGTGCAAGAACCACCAATGTCTGACTTTAATCACGGTTCTGTAACTCCAGATTACATCCAGAAATATAAATTGCGAGATATTCAAGACCCACCAAAGCCAGCTAATAATCAGAGCTCTACAACTCCAGCTTACATCCAAAGATATTCATTAATCCAAGAACCAGTCCCAGATTATAGTGACGGTGCTACAACCCCAGACCACACTCAACAACTATCGCCAGGTCATGCCCACAATCCACAAGCTAGTGACAACTACCCAAGAAAGACATCGAGCAGAACTGTCACACCGAAGTACAACGAGAACTTTAACCTGCTGTCTGTACAGAGTGCCAACAATCCAGGTCAGGAGATTCCGATGACAGGTGACACAGACATACCATCAAACAACAACCGCCACTTCTACAGCGACACAAGCGCAAATAGAAAAACGTCTTTAAAGTCACTTGAAGACGCTGAGTTACTGAAGCTTCGTGGTCGATTTTCGGGATTCAGCAAAGCACCATATGCCGATACTAAATCACGCAGCTACGGAGATGCCGGAAATGACGACAACAACGTTAAAATTACACATATCTACAACGGCAGCTTCTCTGCAACAAGTGGTAGAATCAACACACGGTTTGACAGAAACGACAGAATGGCAAGCGGCACGGCACTTGATGACTACAACGAAGATGACGTCAACTCTGCCCTCAACCAGCTAGATGACGCAACCATCAGCGAGACGGAGAGGGACCTCGTGAGGGAACTGGAGTGCATCTTCCAAACAGAGGGAGAGGTTTTGTACTAACTGAAACTGACAAATAACATTTATGAGAATTGATGATATACAGTTGATGTTTTTATGTTATCATTCTACAGGTTATGATTTTATTGTGGTATGGTTTCACCCCCCCCCCCTCTCTCCCCCCCCTCTCTCTCTCTCTCTCTCTCTCTCTCTCTCTCTCTCTCTCTCTCTCTCTCTCTCTCTCGCTCTCTTTCATTATATGAGAATTGATGTTATAATGTTTATGTTTTTATATTATCATTCTACAGGTTATGCATGTAATCGCATAACGCTTTGTGGTAGCAACTCTCTCTCTCTCCCCCCCCCCCCCTCTCTCTCTCTATCTCTCTCTCTCTTTCGCTCTCTCTCTCTCTCGCTCTCTCTCTCTCTCTCTCTCTCTCCACCAATTCATCCACGACCTGAGATGGATGCTCCAAATCAATAATAAAACGCATTTATTCACTCCAGAAAAGGGCTATCGGTTTAATTAATAGTAAAAATTTACCGACAATTCTAACCTACATGAACGTCTTCAGCTACTGCTACTCCACAAACGCCTACTTTTTAATAAGGCAAAACTAACTCACAAAATCCTATTTCAAAATGCTCCCACACTACTTTTGGCAATGGTTTAAATATAAAGCAAGACACAGAGAACGACTACGCATATTTCATGTCCCTAAACCTAGGATAGATAGACTTATACAAACCATGCTTAGCGTACTCTGCCGCTCAGTTATGGAAAAATCTTCCACAAAAAATCAAAGACACCACCAGTCACTGTACATATAGTCATAACCTGTTTGAACACTATCTCAGTGCAGACTACATATCACCCATGAAAAAACAAAAATAATAATCTCAAACGACAACTAGCATAATAAACATTCCCATATGTATGGTATTTAGCAGAAAACCTTAGGCAATTATAATTGCCGTGTTAAAAACTGTGTTAGTGAGTCATGCAATTTTGATTATTTTCCATGCGTTTAAATGCATATTGTTCTGTTGTTGTCTAAGATTAGCTTCACTTGTGATGTATGAATGAAATAATGTATGAGAGCAGAGAGATGAGAAAGAGAAAATGTCGGACGGGATTGCATACCTAATTCTTAACCCTTTAAGAATAAAGTTCTCTCTCTCTCTCTCTCTCTCTCTCTCTCTCTCTCTCTCTCTCTCTCTCTCTCTCTCTCTCTCTCTCTCTCTCTCTCTCTTTCTCTCTCCATCCACCCATTCATCCAGCCGTCCATCCGTTGGCCGTCAGTCTGTCTGTCTTCTTGTCTGTCTGACTGACTGGCTGACTGACTGACTGACTGACTGACTGACTGCCTGACTGACTGTCTAAAAAAATAATTGAAAATTATCTCAGACGACAAGTAGCCAATACACTTTCCCTAGGTATTTATAATGCCCATGTTGTCTCAGTGAGTCAAGTATTATTGATTATTTTTCATGCGTTTTAATGCTTATTGTTCTTTTGTTGTCTAAGATTAGTTTCATAAGTGATGTTGAATGAAATAACATATGAACGGAAATAGAGAAGAAGGGCAGAATGTCAGGCGGGCCTGCGTGCCCAATTATTAACCCTTTGAAAATAAAGTTTGTTCGTTGGTTCATTCGTTCGTTCTGTCTACGTACATGTCTAAAAACACGCGTATCTTCGTGCCAACCTACCTACGTACCTATGTATGTACCTAAATAGCTTTCTACCTACTACCCACATACCTACCTACCCACATACCTACCTACCTACTTGCATTAATCATTCCATCCACCATGTGCCTTGCCGATAAGCGTGGGTGGTCATGTTTCGCTATCTCACTCGATCAGCAGAGTCGTGGATCAGCTCCGTGTTCCTGTCTCGACCATGCCACGTGGCAAAGCCATCCAGGTATTTACTTTTCGGTCTTCCCCTTGGTCTCTTCCCTTCTATCTTGTCAGTTGAACCAAGTACTCCAATTCATTTCTTCTCATAACATGCCCAAAAATTTTGACTGTGTATGTTTAATGTCTCTAATTAGTTTAAGATCTTCATTTGTTTCTTGAAGGACTTCGTTCATTGGTTTTTCTGTCTGTCCAAGGTATTCTTTGCATTTTCTCCATTTCCCATGTCTGTCTGTCCCGTCTGTCCTGCCTATCTATCCTGTCTGTCTATCCTGTCTGTCTGTCCTGTCTTTCAATCCTGTCTGTCTATCCTGTCTGTCTGTCCTGTCTATGTTGTCTGTCTGTCCTGTCTGTCTATCCTGTCTATCCAGTCTGTCCTGTCTGTCTATCATGTCTGTCCTGTCTATCCTGTATGTCTCTCCTGTCTGTCAGTGTTGTATGTCCTGCCTGTCTATCCTGTCTCTCTGTTCTGTCTGTCCTGTCTATCTATCATGTCTGTCTATCCTGTCTGTCTATCCTGTCAGTCTGTCCTGTCTATCCTGTCTGTCCTGTCTATTTATCCTATCTGTCTATCCTGTCTGTCTGTCCTGTCTATGGTGCCTGTCATCCTGTCTATCTTGTCTGTCTGTCCTGTCTGTCTATCCCGTCTATCCTGTCTGTCTGTCTTGTCTATCCTATATGTCTCTTCTGTCTGTCTGTCCTGTCTGTCTATCCTGTCTGTCTGCCTATCCTGTCTGTCCTGTCTGTCCTCTCTGTCTGTCCTATCTGCCTGTTCTGTCTGTTCTGTCTGTCCTGTCTGTCCTGTCTATACTGTCTGTCCTGTCTGTAGACCATGCATTGCATCATGAGATCCAAGTTATGTGATCCACTGAGTACTAACTCCCAGACTATGTATTGCACGATTAGGTCCACTTTATAGAGACCCACCCAGTACTAACGCCCATGAAAAAGTCCAAGTTATTTACCACCTGCAGGTGTGTTTATCAATCAATAAAGTTAATCACATCAAAACATAAATAGCGCAATCATGTCAACAGAGATATATGGTGCTCTGATTTTATGAGGTGACCTGTAGTGGCAGACATTACACGTGGCAGATGCTAAGTAGCGTTAGAACAGAAACAACATAGACACTGCCCAGCATCGTCCAGTCCTGGTATTTGGTGGCCACACGGATCATATAATCTCCCAGGGCTTCCTGTTCATTATGTGAGTCACACACTGCTTCCTCTATGTTCTATACACTTCTGTATATCACACATTCAATCTTCTATGTTCTATACATTTCTGTAAGCAGCACAATAAATCTACTATGTTATGTACACTTCTGTATTTCATACATTATATCTTCTATACTTCTATAAGTCACACATTCATTCTTCTATGTTCTGTATACTTCTCTATGACACACATTGAGTCTTCTATGTTCTATACACTTATGTAAGTTACACATTTAATCTTCTATGTTCTATAGACTTCTGTAAGTCACATATTAAATCTTCTATGTTTTCAACACATCTGGTAATCGAACAGTGTCTATTCCCTATAAACTATTTCCGATACACGGGATTTCATCCGTAACAATGAACATTAATTGCGTGACAATAAACATTTCTTCCGTAACAATGAACATTACTTCTGTGACAATGAACATTTCCCCCGTGACAATGAACATTTCCTCCGTGACAATGAACATTTCCTCCGTGACAAAGAACATTTCCTTCTGTGACAATAATAATTTCATCCGTGACAGTAAACATTTCCTCCATGACGAAAAAACCTTTCCTCCGTGATAATGAACATTTTCTCAGTGACAATGAACATTTTCTCAGTGACAATGAACATTATTTCTGTGATAATGAGCATTACTTCGGTGACAATGAACATTACTTCCGCGACAATGAACGTTACATCCATGACAATGAACATTACTTCCGGGGAAATGAACAAATTCCTTTGTGACAATAAACTGTTCCTCCGTGACAATGAACATTTCCTATGTGACAATGAACATTACTTCCGTGACAATGAACATTTCCTCTGTGACAATGAACATTTCCTCCGTGATAAAGACCATTACTTCAGTGACACTGAATATTTTCTCCATGAAAAAAAAAAAAACCTTTTCCTCTGTGATAAAGAACATTTCCTGAGCAACAAAAAACATTTTCTAGTTGACAATTAACATTTCCTCTGTGAATATCAAAATGTCTTCCGTGACAATGAACACTTTCTCCGTGACATTGAACAAATCCTCCGTGACAATAAATATTTCCTTAGTGCCAGAAAAAAATTACGTCCGTGAAAAAACAACAACAAAAAAACATTTTATTCGTGACAATGAACAATTCCCCGTGACAATTAACATGTCCTTTGTGACAATGAGCATTTCCTCCATGACAATGAACAATACTTCAATGACAATTAGTATTTAATCTGTGGAAATGAACATTTCCTCCGTGATAATGTACATTACTTCCGTGACAATGAACATTTGCTCGTGAGTAGTAATGTCAGGTAATTACCCACTGCTTTTTAGAGTCCCAGAGCGCTTGGGTCCCCGTATAGGGTTAGGGTTGTGATTTGAGTATGAAGAGGGGATTCATATGTAAATATGGCCGGTATATGGTCTGTAGAGGGTCGTAGTGGTTTATTCACTATCATCATACGGGTTACAAATGAAAACCTTAAAGAATAAAGATGGCCGATATTATTGTTTGTAATGGGTAGCGGTTATTAGTGGTCTGTAGAGGGTCGTAGTGGTTTATTCATTATCATCATACGAGTTATAAATGAAAACCTTAAAAAAAGCAAAACAGGTTTGGTTGTTGCGGTTGGTGGCTGTCGCGTTGTCTATGTGGGCGTCTGCGTCTGCGTGAGGTTGGTTCTGTGGGCGGTATGAGAGGAGTTGTCTACTTGCGGTTGGTAGTGCGCGGTTGGTGGTTGTGGTTGATGACTGTGTGAAAAAGAATGGTGAGACGTTGTCTACTAAGCGCTACATCAGCCCGGTGGTACCGCGGGCAAAAGTCAACTTAGCATATTTTTTTTAAATGTATGACATTGTCTACAAAACGCCACGTCAGGACTGTAGTGTCGTGTGCACAATGCATACAGTGTATAAATAGAAGGCATCGTTTGTGAGCAGTTGTTCTGTGTCAACCGTTAGTGTTACAACAAATATTTCACTGGAGGTAAATAGTCGTTTCCTAGTGTTGACTTAGTGAACCGACAACCTTCGCCAGAGAGTTATTTGTGAAACAGGCTGGTGTGGCATACAGTACTAATATAACAGTACTTGCTTGTCGTTGTTCCTGTAGAACAATCTCAATCTGTGAAAACCATTCACAACTGTTCTAGGTGATGTCGGTATCTGATCTTTGATAAACAGAGAAACATATATTGTTTTATTGAGACCTGTGCTAAAATCACCGTCACAACCAGCTTTTTGGAATATTTATCATATTCGCGTCATTGATATTTAGTCCTCGCAAAATAAATATTTTGCGCTTACACCAGAACTTTTGTGCTTTTAAAAAGTGGTAGTGTGGAATTTTCGTCAGTTCTAGGTTCAAAGATTGATAAAACGTGACGGCACATAATCGAGAACAATACAGCGTAGCATTATTCAGACATTGTGGTAATAACACCCCGTTGACCACATTAGAATCACACACCACTCCGTTTTGTTCTATCAATATGACCAGTACTAGCAAATCTGTGTTCGTGTGTCCTACTTGTGAAAAATCCTTCACTTCATCTAAACACCTCACCCGCCACATTCTAACAATTCACAGCAATAAGGATGAAATATATGCCTGTCAGTTGTGTGATAATCTATTTAATAGGAAGGTTAACCTACAACAGCACATATGAACACATCACCAGACACTTATGGATGCCACTAGACCAGATTTAGACGCGACAACTGCATCTACAACATCAAAGGCGATGAAACCACCACCATCATCATTCCAGATGAAAGCGCCAACCGAAGAAAACATAGCTAAATTCAGACACAGCCAGACATCAATATTCTTGACCAATTGATAGACGACGAAGCGGACATCTTTGCAGCAGGGGAACCAGCGACACTACAAATCTCCCAACCGATATTCAACAAACATATAGAGAAAATTGGCAAACCATCAGGACACATTACAAGATTAGCAAACATTTATCGACATAAACATTCTATATTAGGCCAGAGACAAAACACCCTATCGACTGGACAGCCACCTTGTCTAAGAGTTCCATCCATCCATCATGTGCCATGCCGGTAAGCGTGGGCGGTCATGTTCTGCCATCTCACTCGATCACCAGTGTCGTGGATCAGCTCCGTGTTTCTGTCTCGACCATGCCACAAGACCAAGCCATCCAGGTACTTGCTTCTAGGTCTTCCCCTTGGTGTGTTTCCCTCGATCTTACCAGTTGTCACCAAATTCTCCAATCCATTTCTTCTCATAACATGCCCAAACAACTTTGTCTACGTCTAATTTCTCTAATCAATTTACGATCTTCATTTGTTTCTTGAAGGACTTGTTCATTGGTCTTTCTGGCTGTCCATGGTATTCTTCGCATTTTCCTCAGAAACCACATCTCTACAGCCATCAGATGTTTTTCAGCCTGACTGCTCATTGTCCACGCTTCACATCCATATAAAAGTACAGGTTCAATGTAGCATCTCAACACTCTTTTTCTCGTTTCAATTGACATCTTTTTATTGGTCAATATGTTTTTCATCTTGCTAAAGGCTACTTTTGCCATGGCGATTCTTGTTCTAATCTCTTCAAGGCATCTCCCATCAGATGTTATTACTGTTCCGAGATAATTGTACCTGCTCACTTGTTGAAGAATATTCCCATTTACTTGTATATTACATTGTGGTATTTCGTCCTTCCTAGTGACGACCATAATCTGTGTCTTTTTACAATTTAATTCTAACCCTAGTTGTTCACTGTGTGTAACAATCGCATCTACTAAATTTTGCAGGTCCTGTTCATTGTCTGCAATCAAGACTGTATCATCTGCATATCTAATGTTATTGATGCATCGTCCCCCAATGTTGATTCCTTCCATATCTTCAATATTTCTGAAAATACTTTCACTGTACAGGGAAAACAGATCTGGAGACATTACACATCCCTGTCTCACACCCCTTTTAATAGGCTGATATTGGCTTACTTCATTATCAACTCTTATGGCAACTTGTTGTTTCCAATATATGTTTTTTACAAGTCTAAGATCTTTTCCATCAATTTGTAGATCTTCAAGCATCCTTATCATGTTGACATGTCTCACTTTATCAAAAGCCTTTGTGTAGTCAATAAAGCAAAGGTGTAGATCTTTGTTTACTTCTATAGAACGTTCGATTATGTTTCTCAGTATATACACAGCATTTACTGTACCCTTGCCTTCCACAAACCCACATTGTTCTTCTCCTATTTCAGGTTGTATTTTCCTCCTAACTCTTTGCATGATAATTCTTAGCAAAATCTTCGTGATGTGACTCATTATACTAATTGTTCGATGTTGATCACATTCCAAGGCTCCTGATTTCTTTGGGATTGCAATAAATACAGAATTACATAACTCCTGAGGTATATTTCCAGTATCATATATTGTATTAAGCAGACTGGTAACTTTATCTATTCCATATTCTTCTAAAGCATTAATCATTTCTGTTGTGATGCTGTCTGAACCGGGGGTCTTGCCAGATTTCATATGGTTAAGCGCATTCTGAACCTCCATCTTTAAAATTGCTGGTCCTTCATTATTATTTTGGACATCATACTGTTAGTCTCTGTTATAGTCATAAAGGTTTTTCACATAATCTGACCATTCATGTAAGATCTGATCTTTTTCTATTATGACTCTTCCATCTTTTGTCTTTAGGCAGCCTGCTGATGTACGTGTTCTTTGATTAGTAAGCTCCTGAATTCTTTTGTGCATTAGTTTTGCATTGTTACTGTTGTGTTGTTTTTCAATTTCTCTGCAATTTTTCTCAAGCCATGTTTCTTTTGCCTCCTTACATAAGGTTCTCACTTTTCTGTGAATTTCTTCATATTTGGCAGGATTATTTTTGTTCTGTCTTCTTGTTTCCATTAGTTGTAAAATTTCTTCAGTCATCCATGTCTTACGGCCCACTTTCTTTACTTTTGGAATAGTTTTTTCTGCTGCGCAACTGATTGAATTCTTCATCGTTTCCCATTGATCATCTACATCTTGAAACAGGATCTCTAGATCAGACAATATATCAAATTTGTTCTTTACTTCTATGTTAAAATTATCTTGTATTTCTTTGTCAGTTTTCAATTTGCACAAGTCATATTTAGGGTTTCCTGCTGTATACTTGACTTTCTTTAACTTTACCCTCAATGTGCCTGTAATTAATCTGTGATCACTGTAACAGTCTGCATTTGGAACTGTTTTCACGACTGTTAACGCATTTCGAAACCTTTTGCTAATCAGGATGTAATCTATCTGGTTTTTAATCCTGCTGTCTGGACTCCTCCATGTCCATAATCTTCTAGGATGCTGTTTAAACCAGGTGTTTCCTACAACCATTTCTTGTTCTTTTGCCCATTCTACAAGTCTGTATCCTCTTTCATTTCTCTCTCCCAAACCATGATTGCCTACACTGCATCCATCGCCTTGCTGTCCTATTTTTGCGTTGATATCACCCATTATGATATTTATTTCTGATTTTTTGCAGTTCTTCAAAGCAGACTCCACGTCATTATAAAATTCCTCTATGCTTTCTTCACTGCTTTCACTTGTTGGGGCATATACTTGAATGACATTTATTTTAAAAGGTCTTCCGTTTAATTTTACTAATAGGACTCTGTCTGACACAGCATGATATCCTTTGACAGAATTTGATGTTTGCTTATCTAATATAATGGCTACACCTCTTTGCTGTTCTTCTCCCCCAGAGTAAATAATCTTACAATCCTCTCCTGTCCTTATCCCTGCTCCTTTCCATCTCGTTTCCGATACTCATAATATGTTAATCTTCTCTCTCCCCATTTCTTTTTTGATGTTTTCTAATTTTCCATCTGCATTCATTGTTCTAACGTTCCAAGTTCCTACTTTCAATTATATTAATCTGTTGCACCTAGTAGCCTGTTGACGGTCTGGAGTCACCTGGTGCGCATGACTATCCCTTCCGGGCGATGCTGCTCCTATTGAGCACCCATTTACGCCGTTTCTCTGATTATCGATGATTTCACACATGATTTTCTTGGCATCTGTAAAGAAGGTAGTTTGCCATTGCTTTCCTTCCTAGCAGTGACCACACTGGTCAGTGACCGTAACCATTGTCTCCTCAATATAGAGATCCTTTGCCTACCGTCGTGAAGGTGGAGACCATAACCTACAACTATCTGTTGGCTGCTCTACATCTTCATCCACCACCTGCACCCATGGATTCACGTAACCCTGATCGGGGGGCTAAACGGGTACTCCACCTTGCCCAAGGGTGTCCCGTAGGCTAGCGGAGGGAAGGAGGCGCCTTACTTCTCCTTTGATAGGGGATACCCCTACCGCGCTACCCCTGTCTAAGAGTTACCAATCTAAATTTCTAGGTTCAAGGTCAACTTTAGCCATCACTTTACTGCTAAGACATAGAGAAACACACGACCTTAGATTCTATCACGCTTCTTTTAACAATAGTTCTGTTTTAGAATTGCCAGCTCTAATCAATAATAGACATGACATTGACGCCTTCATCAAAACAGTACACGAACATGACATTCTTACCTACTCTGTACAACAATTTCCAGAAACCACGTATACAATGGAGACAGTAGCTGCCATATGTTTTTACCGAGTGGTCTCTAGGTATGGTGTCCGCCTCGAGTGCTGGAGGTCCCGGGTTCAGGCCCAGAAGAGGATCGGGATTTATTTAAAAAATCCACCTGGACTTCCAGTAATAAAATTTCCCCTGGTCTCTGGGTAGTGAGATCTGACACCCGTGTGTATTTTTGCGCACGTAAAAAATCTCTTGGCAATTGGAAATCGAAAAAGAGTAGCCTAACGGCGCTGCCCGGGCAAAATTTCGAGTTAAAAATCTACCCAATGTATTTCAGGATCCTCGCCGATGCAACGGAGTTAGTGCATTGAGCTGAGTTTCTCCAGACTCAGGTTTGAGTTAGGAGGAAAACGGAGCACTTATGGGTTAAACCGTGTGCCGTGATGTTGATCCAACGACTAAACTAAACTAAACTAAACTAAACTAAACTATATCCCGCAGTTCCCGATAGGTTGATATCTAGGTGACATGCCAACATCCGTTACACAAAACCAGTCCATCAACATACTACATCGTGGCCCACACAACAAAATTTACACAGATAACTTTTGCGTTTTTATTGTCGTATTGGTCAAATTTAATTTGTTCTATTAAAATTATAATAGTGTAAACAAGATGGTCTTATATGATGAACATTTGTATACTGCATGTAGTATCGACTATCTAGTGTTCTCCTTGAATGTTATTTTTTGTTTTACAAACCATTTATGTCATTGAATATGATTTGTAACTCACTGAGTGATTATTTTTTTTTATGACTGTGATATATTGATATCACTAAACTGTTTTGTTGAATATGTTGTGGACCCTATTAACAAATTATCCCCACACATTTTTGGTGATAAAATAAAAATAAAAAAAAATATTGAAACCTAGTTTTTTGTGTGTGTGTTATTGGTTTTTATTTATTGTGTAGCGGCGTTAAGAAACGAAAACGAACCGCCAGGTCAACCCAGTAAGAGAATAAAACCAGCATCCAGAATACAATCGACGCATAAGAAACATCAACAAAAGCTGGGCCATTCGGATATTTTCTCATAAAGGTGTTAATTCATCCCAAGGCATGCGAGTGTCTACATTCTGGTATGGATCTGTTTAGCGTGCCTCCCACCTAGACGGCACTGGAAGAGGGACAGTTTGTAGAGATTCACCCGTTGGCCACGTTAGCCGGTGGGGCACCCATCGAGTTCTCCATCTCTGGTGTCGGAGAAAATTACACAGATTTGTTTAATAAAAGCAAAACCACACGCAAAATATTCAGTCCGGCACAACTAGAAGTAGTGTATGGACTACGCTTGAGGTCAAAGTGAGCGAGCACAAAAAAAAAAACAACAACTTTCCATCAACTTCCCAATGGCGACGACCTACGGTCCCACAGCCAAAGTCGGTCCTATAAATTATTATTTGCATAGTTTGTGTTCTTTAGTAAACGTGTCTCTGAACGACATTCTTATTTCACCGAGTGAAAATACGTATCCGTACCGGGCCTAATGGAAGCTCTTCTGAATTATGGCGAAGCGGCCAAAAAGAGTCAACTGACATCAGCTCTATACTATCAAGATACTCCTTTGTATATGACTGACACGAAGGGTGATACCAATAAAGGTCTAGAGAAAGGAAGATCTTTAGCCAGCTATAGTGTGGAGATGGATATGATGGGACGCTTACATTCCGACATTTTCAGTCAGAACAGCTACATATTGAATGGCGTCGATATCAAAGTCAGACTAACCATCAAAATAAAAATCCGTCTTTAATTTGATTGCTACAGATGTAAACGGTGGGTCCAAAAGTGTCATTGCTTACGCCACATTCTTGGTGAAGAAAGCTAAGTTAAATCCAGCTATATCTCTGGCTCATGTAAAAGCCTTATTGAGATCCAATGCCAAGTATCCGTTTAAAAGAGTCATATTAAAAACACTTTTCTATCCCAAAAAGGTATGTTTCCCACACACAAGATAACCCCTTCGTCAGTCAGACGCCAACTAGGTTGGTGATCGGTTACGTGAACACTTCCTGTTTCAACGGCGTGCTTAACACAAACCCCTTCATATTCTGTCATTACTAATTGAATTATTTTGAGATGGCCGCAATGTAACAGGCAACACCCTTAACCATGAATTATGTCAAGAGTCAGTACGCGAGATCTTTCCGTGGTACCAATTTGGCCCTCGGTCGGGAATGGTATCGATTATCAATGTTTTAGTCACGGGTATGCTTTTCACGCTTTTGATCTGACTCCCAGCGTATTCGATGGGGAGCAATTTTAATTGGCGAAATCTGGCCCACTGTCACTAGAACTTAAGTTTGCCGTTATAATGGATGCACCTCTACAACTCATCGTATATGTGGAACTCGACTCGGTCCTAGAAGTTTCGAAGACGAGAAAAGTGCTAACATATTACGAAGCATAATGGATTCGCAACAACTACGACAATTACTCATGTCTGACCTGTTTATTCGACGCCTTCCGCTAGTCAACGTATGCGATACGGACCAATTGCATTGACAGAACACAACCGGCCGCTTTGAACGTCGATACTGACACCAGTGCTTACTCTGGGTCACATTGGATTGCCATATGTTTCGATGGCCTAGGTCAGTTTAAATATTTCGATTCACTTGGCTTGCCACCATTACACGCCGACATTATCCGCTTTATACGAGGTAACTCGGACAAACCGCCTGTGTACAACACCAGTTTGTTACAAGACATTAATAACGCCACTTGTAGTCTGTATGTCTAGTATTACGTGGTGATGAAATGCCGTCGGGCGAGTATGTCACTATCCTGCAACCATTTAGACACAGGTAACACGTGAACGACCATCTCGTGTTTCGATTGATTACCCCGTGGTTAAAAAAGACAAGTCCAGACATGTTTAAAACCACTCGATAAACTCAACCTTATAAGAAGAAACGAGCTGTCCACACTCGTGTTTCGTGACTACAACGATCAAGATGTCTACAGCCAACTGGATTTTCATGTCAAGAACTGCCGAAATGCCCAGATCGCAAGCCACGGTTTGAAAGCGGCGACAGTTTCTCAGGACAGAGGAACGCCGACACTCCATCCACGCCAGTATGGTGGTGAATCTGAGATGAAATACCCTTCCAAGGTAAGGATTACACTCACGAGAGTAGAGTTCGAATCTCTCCTTTCAATGAAGGATGACCTTCTAACTGATTTTGATAAACTAACTTATCGTTATCAACCACCCGAGCTGTCTGGTAAAGACCAATCTACCTACAAGCAAGACCAGTCTACATATGCCAGCAATCGAGACATGCCACTTAAAAAATTCAGACATCGTTTTAAATAACCAAGCCCCTTTGATCCCTTTGGGTCGTAAACGAAACCAGCTTTAGATGTTGTAACTTAATTGATGTTGTCTACCAATAAAAGTCATGTGAAAATGTTAATTTTATTGTTTGTTTTCTTTAATTACATGTCCACTGTTGTTAGATTTCGAAACCAGCTTGATTACATCCTGATTAGCAAACGGTTTAGATTAATCTTGTTGTAACTTTTGTTCCATTACGTCCATGCCTCTGTACTTGTGTGTTTGTGTATTCGTTCTTGTGGGATATTTTACATGTCAATGTGTCTTTGTTCTTGTGTCTTGTGTGTGTGTGTGTGTGTGTGTGTGTGTGTGTGTGTGTGTGTGTGTGTGTGTGTGTGTGTGTGTGTGTGTATTTGTTCCTGTTCATGTCTCTCCGACAAGAAAATAAAATAAGAGGAGAACATCATAAAAACAATGAAAACAAGACACTATATATATATATATATATATATATATATATATATATATATATATAAGAGGAGAACATCATAAAAACAATGAAAACAAGACACTATATATATATATATATATATATATATATATATATATATATATATATATATATATATATATATATATATATATATATATATATATATATATATATATATATATATATATATATATAAAATCTTGGTTTCAATATTTTGTGTTATTTTTATTTTATCACCGAAAAATGTGTGGGGATAATTTGTCAATAGGGTCCACAACATATTCAACAAAACAGTTTAGTGATATCAATATATCACAGTCATAAAAAAATAATCACTCAGTGAGTTACAAATCATAATCAATGATATAAATGGTTTGTAAAAAAAATATAACATTCAAGGAGAACACTAAATAGTCGATACTACATGTAGTATACAAATGTTCATCACATAAGACCATCTTGTTTAAACTATTGTAATTTTAATAGAACAAATTATATGTGACCAATACGACAATAAAAACGCAAAAAAGTTATATGTGTAAATTTTCTTGTGTGAGCCACGATGTAGTATGTTGATGGGCTGGTTTTGTGTAACATATGTTGGCATGACACCTAGACATCAACCTATCGGGAACTCGGGGATATGAAAGAGGTAAAAACATATGGCAGCCACTGTCTCCATTGTATACTTGGTGTCTGGAAATTGTTGTACAGAGTAGGT
Organism: Cepaea nemoralis; assembly: GCA_014155875.1. Classification (NCBI taxonomy): domain Eukaryota; kingdom Metazoa; phylum Mollusca; class Gastropoda; order Stylommatophora; family Helicidae; genus Cepaea; species Cepaea nemoralis. The sequence continues at coordinate 390,313 of JACEFZ010011063.1, forward strand.
AAGAATTTCATGTTCGTGTACTGTTTTGATGAAGGCGTCAATGTCATGTCTATTATTGATTAGAGTTGGCAATTCTAAAACAGAACTGTTGTTAAAAGAAGCGTGATAGAATCTAACGTCGTGTGTTTCTCTATGCCTTAGCAGTAAGTGATGGCTAAAGTTGACCTTGAACCTAGAAATTTAAGTTGTTAAAATCTTAGACAAGGTAGCTGTCCAGTCAATAGGGTGGTTTGTCTCTGGCCTAATATAGAATGTTTATGTCGATAAATGTTTGCTAATCTTGTAATGTGTCCTGATGGTTTGCCAATTTTCTCTATATGTTTGTTGAATATCGGTTGGGAGATTGCGTAGTGTCTCTGGTTCCCCTGCTGCAAAGATGTCCGCTTCTTCGTCCGCTTCTTCCGCTTCTTCACCTGGCGTGATGATGATGGTGGTTTCATCGCCTTTGATGTTGTAGATGCAGTGGTCGCGTCTAATTCTGGTCTAGTGGTATCCATAAGTGTCTGGTGATGTGTTCGTATGTGCTGTTGTAGGTTAACCTTCCTGTTAAATAGATTATCACACAACTGACAGGCATATATTTCATTCTTATTGCTGTGAATTGTCTGAATGTGGCTGTGACATATATGTCATCATCCCTCAGTCTTTTCCAGCAGACGTTGCTAGGACGCGCTACCTGAAGAGTAGAGGCTATTAAAATTTCGACGGGAGAATTAACAAAACGAACTTTCGTTTGAATTAAGGCAGTTGATTGGCCGTGCCCCGGAAACACAGGCTTAATCGTGACAAAGGCTTGGTAGACAAAGCGGTCTGGTCAGTAGCCATGTTTAATTCAACGTTAGCGGGTGACCCATTGTTAATGGGTTAATTAATAGCCACTTATTCTCTGCGTCTTAGCGCTAGAGATGGCGGTGGAGTATTGGCCTAGTCACCATGATTGGAACTGAAGTTATGGTCAACGTATTTGGATTTAGAGGCAGGAAACTGGGTTATCAGCCTGCCCCTAATATTCTACAGAGAGTGCTGGTTACTGCTACACACCCTGACCTGAATGTCAATGCCTGGATAATTAATGGATTTTGAATATGCTGAAGTGGATTCCCTACCTCTGGGAACTCACAGATGGTGTTAATCTTTTCAATGTCTGCAAAGACATGAGGCATGCCTGGCCTAGATGGTTTTCAGCGTATACCCTCTTCTAAAAGTCACCGCCTGATTCCACGTTCAACTGTCATATTCCAGAGGCTCATGGATAAGTCTGGAATTCACCACCATTTACCAGTATGGATTTACCAACTGATTTTGTGAACTCCCAGCTTCCTTTGAATCTTCTCATCCATCATATCCCAGACAGGGACAATCAAGCACTATACCAACTCCCGGACAATCAAGTCGTATATTCAGCTGAAGAAAGAATAACCTACATCTTAACCCAGAAAAGGGCTGGAATATTCATGCCCAATTCAAGTTAGTTCTGTCAGGAAATTCTAATGGATTATGTGATGTCACTCCTCATCCAAAGATGTACTGAAAGTGTTTGTGCCTGATCCTGATCAAATCAATCACAAGGACTCCTGTGTGTCACGCCACGCCAGAACGTTTCCGACTCATATCTGTCTGTTATACCACCCCGGAATGCTCCTAGCCCAGTGACTTAGCAACTGTGACTTGAGAGATTACAGTATATCCACTTTGGATTCATATGGATTACTCCGACATGTTATTCGTTTTGGATATATGATCCGGCGGTGAAAGCTCCGAGTGTGTGTGTGTGCAATCCCCAATTTTCTAAATAGGAGGATATATGCAAAGCAGCTGTTTCCCTGGATTATAGAGAGTGTGATTATGGCCAGACTTTTTTCTAGTGGAAAATGAAGGAGAGGGAGTCATCATCAGACCCATAGGATATTTCTAGAGACAGATTAGATAAATTTTCTTTATCTATTTCTTTGTATGCATTATTTACTTTGTTTTGTGTTTGACACAGGTATTTGATGTGAACCTTTTTGGGGGATTTTTGGGGACTTCTTTTGTGGGTGTATACTTTGTGTGCATTGCCTGAATATGAATAATTTCTTTCATGTATATGTCACCATATTGTAGCCAACAGGGTTTGTCCAAGACCCAAATGTTTTCACAATACAGTTGTTTGTTTGTTTGGTTTAACCTAGCCTTGAAGTTACTTCATTGTTAACCTGTTGTTCCAAAATTGATGTTTATAGTCCAGTTATTGTTACTGTCATGTGATACAGTGAGTCATTGTACTGTTTTTGTCTAACAGTGGCTGTTTTCCTCTGTCATGTAATCCAGTTGTTGCGTCTAACATTGGTTGTTGTCCCTCTGTTGTATAATACTGTGGATGTGCATGACAGTGGATACTTGTCATTGTTTATATATATATATATATATATATATATATATATATATATATATATATATATATATATATATATATATATATATATATATATATGGGAGATTAAATGTGGGGCGGGGCACTTACACATAGACACACCTTCTGGGTAGAGTGATTTGTACTCGGGTGTCTGTGGTAGAACTTCCCGGATCTCCCAGCCTTCTATGGGAAACATTTCTTCTATGTTAGTGTTGAACTTGCACCCTTTTCTGCCTTGTTCAATGCTTGGGGGTTTTACGAGCCAGTATATTAAATCCTATAGAAGGCGTGTTTGGGATTAATACCCCATTCATACTGAATACCCCTAGCGAAACTTGTCCTTATTCTAATTTATTCTATTTACCACCCCACAGTGGCGAGTGATGTGTTTAGATGAAGTGAAGTATTTTTCACAAGTAGGACACACGAACACAGATTTGCTAGTACTGGCCATATTGATAGAGCAAAACGGAGTGGTATGTGGTTCTAATGTGATCAACGGGGTGTTATTACCACAATGTCTGAATAATGCTACGCTGTATTGTTCTCGATTATGTGCTGTCACGTTTTATCAATCTTTGAACCAAGCACTGACGAAAATGCCTCATTATCACTCTTTAAAAACGCAAAAGTTCTGGTGTAAGCGCAAAATATTTAGTTTGCGAGGACTAAATACCAATGACGCAAATATGATGAATATTCCAAAAAGCTATTTGTGACGGTGATTTTAGCACAGGTCTCAATAAAACAATATATGTTTCACTGTTTATCAAAGATCAGATACCGACATCACCTAGAGCAGTTGTAAACGGTTTTCACAGATTGAGATTGTTCTACAGGAACAACGACAAGCGAGTACTGTTATATTAGTACTGTATGCCACACCAGCCTGTTTCACAAATAACTCTCTGGTGAAGGTTGTCGGTTCACTAAGTCAACACTAGGAAACTACTATTTACCTCCCGTGAAATATTTGTTGTAACTGTCGTAGCACTGCCTGGGGTGAGGGGAACCTGCTATCACACTTTCACAACGGGATGTCGTTAGCCCTGGGACCTAGATGACCTCAGTCCACAAAACCCCTTCAGCCCTTGTATCACTATCTCCCTCACTATCAACCAAGGGACGTTACCACTTTCAATCCTCGTCCTGAAAATATGAAACAACTCTGGTATCTAACTATGTAAACAAGGTGGTGTATTATACATGATGAATGAGGATGATGATGAGAACTCCGAGAAAGGCCTCACTGTATCTAGGTGAGACAAGACAGGAATGTGCACAAGCAGTCTCATGGCAGAGTTATCATCATCGAGAAGACAGGTCAAGAGGATCACGTTAAGGTCAACACGAGTACCGCCTCACCGCGTGTATCCAGCTTCCTGCCAGGTCTCGTCTTCTCGAAGATGACAGGACGTTTACTGGGTCGCCTCAAGTGTATCTGGAACCTCGTGTCTGGGATGACCTGAAAGACAGGCTCACCATATTGAACAGATATTTCCCAAAGTCTCTGGTGTGGCCAGGGACCTGTAATCATCTGATGTACCCCTGCAAGGTAACACGTAGACTGCTGGACCGGAGAGAGTTCTCTGTTTCCCTATATGCTGTCTAAAGTCACTTGAGTCACTGGAGGAGGAACTCTCCAGTACAATCATACACATACGCCTGAGTGGCTGGGCACTTGGTGAAGCTGGAATAGTTCAGTAACTTGTGGTGGCTCTGTAGATAGTCTGCACATCTTGGTCACGGCTTGACAAGTGTACTTGCCTTGGGTGGAAGATTATTAACCAAATAACAATCAAAACCATCATGTCAGGTTCTGTTACGTGACGTTTCGCTGGCAGAGTTGTAGCTGGTGACATACTTCGATGTAGACTCTCGGGTTAGGTACACTCGGACATCATAGCGGTGCTCAAGGAATGCTCAAAACGTCTCTTGCCTTGGTCCGTCTCACTTGACCCGTCATCAGATCTTCACGTAGCTCTCATGAGGGTAGAACCTGGGGAAGAATAACACTCGTGAAAGTAGTGTGACTCAAGCTTACTTCAGCGCATACACTCCTACTCATAGTCTCTCAGCAGGCGGATCCTTCCCCTAAAGATGTCGACTTCCTCATTGGCTGCTCGCATCTACACATGATTAACTGGGCTTAGGGCTGGACCGGTAGCTGACTGAACGCCGTCATCTTCTCCGGACTGAAGAAGAGATGGGCCCAAAGATTCTGTCCCCTGTCGCTGAGAGGTTGTCCTATCCTGCAGACTGCTACATAACATATAGGGTTAGTGAGTTAGTGATACTCATAAGCAGAATGGCCCTGAAGGAGGGCCGAAGGTATCACATCTGGAACCCCTCCCAGTTATCCGCCAGAGATTATATCGTACCGTGCCGCAGGTACAATATCCAATAGATCCAGTAAATATACAGGGTGATCCCCATGTTGCAGAAATCCACACCCTTTTCTCCCTTACCTGATTCCAGGTCGGGACATTTAGAACGGTGTCCTGTTCCATAGGAACAATCCTGTCGCAACAATCACTTCTTCCTTTATCAACATCTCTGGAATCCACTATACATTAAGCTGGTATTACGTCGAGGGATACTAATTAAAAGACAGATGTGAGGAAAGCCAAGAAGAAAGCCAGTGGTCGCCCCACCACATGCCACGAAGTTCGACTCCCGATACGACCTTGAAACGACCTCTGAGGTTTCGGTCGACCGGTGCATTCGATTTGTCTTACTCGCCCGAGTTAATCGATATATGTAACACGCTATACACGATGCGACTCCTTAATCTACTTCCGGTTGCGCTACGGGTAACGGTTCGGCCACGCCGAACTTGCCGACGCTCGAATTCATGAAGTTGGCCATGTGTGAACTCAAATTACAGGTCTCGTTTCCCTGACCCCGATTTGCCCGATCTACAGTGGCTGTGAATAAGCCGCGCGCTGCTAACCTAATAAATATCTTTGCAGTACAAAGCTGGTAAACACGCGTTTGCAACAGGCTTAAATTACAGGTTTAAAACACAAGCCTACAACAGTTCACACCTGACCTACTTTCTCGTGACGGTCAGTAATGCATCCTAGCAGTCTCGCGTTACGAAACACCGACACAGCCTTACTTAAGAAAAAAGGCTTTACACGTACCTTCACACAAACAGGCCAACAGTTGATATGGGAGCCGTTGCCATTTCAATAGGACATGATGTCGAAGTTCTCTAAAACTCATCAAGACATGTGTCGTCCCGCTCTCCATTACCAGTCACAGGGCCATACCGCCGTCTGTCTGCCTGAGAGTTCAGCTTGCAACTGACTCTTTGTGTGCTGGACGTACTACTGTGGCTTCGCGCCAGACTTGCGCAATCCGCAGTGTCGGAAATCAGTTTCCAACAACCGCTTTCTGGATTCTTCTACAAGGGTGAGGAATCGCTATGGTCGGGGTTCAGTTATTTACTGGTGGTTTCCCCTCGACCAGTAATATTGCGCCAGACTTGCGCAATCCGCAGTGTCGGAAATCAGTTTCCAACAACCGCTTTCTGGATTCTTCTACAGGGGTGAGGAATCGCTATGGTCGGGGTTCAGTTATTTACTGGTGGTTTCCCCTCGACCAGGAATATTCCACCAGGCTGCCCGGTGTCTCCACGGACATTTCGCCAGGCTCACAAACGATGCCTTCTATTTATACACTGTCTGCATTGTGCATACGACACTACAGTCCTGACATGGTGTTTTGTAGACAACGTCATACATAAAGAATATGCTGAGTTTATTTTTTTCCCGCGGTACCACCGGGTTGACGTGGCGTTTAGTAGACAACGTCCCACCATTTTTTTTCTCACACAGCCACCAACCACAACCACCAACCGCAACTACCAACCGCAAGTAGACAAATCCTCTCATGCCGCCCACACAACCAACGTCACGCATGCGCAGACGCCCACATATATACGCCACAAGCACCAACCGCAACAACGAAGTCTGTTTTACTTTTTCAAGGTTTTCATTTGTAACCCGTATGATGATAGTGAATAAACCACTACGACCCTCTACAGACAGTATACCGGTCATATTTACTTATCAATCCCCTCTTCAGACTCAAATCACAACCCTAACCCTATCCCACGGGGACCCAAGTGGTCTTGGACTCTGAAAAGCAGTGGTTAATAACCTTACATTACTACTCACGAGCAAATGGTAATTGTCACGGAAGTAACGAACATTGTCACGGAGGAAATGTTCATTGTCTCAGATTAAATATTAATTGCCATTGAAGTATTGTTCATTGTCATGGGAGAATGTTCATTGCCACGAATAAAATGTTTTTTTTTTTTTTTTTTTCACGGAAGTAATTTTTTTCTGGCACTAAGGAACTATTTATTGTCACGGAGGATTTGATCAAGGTCACGGAGAAAGTGTTCATTGTCATGGACGACATATTGATATTCGCAGAGAAAATGTTAATTGTCAACGAGAAAATGGTTTTTGTTTTTGCGGAGGAAATGTACTATGTCACAGAGGAAATGTTTTTTGTCATGGAGAAAATGTTCATTGTCACTGAAGTAATGGTCTTTATCATGGATAAAATGTTCATTGTCACAGAGGAAATGTTCATTGTCACGGAAGTAATGTTCATTGTCACTGAGGAAATGTTCATTGTCACGGAGGAACAGTTCATCGACACAGAGGAATTGTTCATTGTCGCGGAAGTAATGTTCATTGTCATGGAAGTAACGTTCATTGTCGCGGAAGTAATGTTCACTTTCACCGAAGTTCATTATCACGGAGGAAAGGTCTTTTGTCGTGGAGGAAATGTTTATTGTCATGGAGGAAATGTTTATTGTCACGGATTAAATTATTATTGTCACGGAGGAAATCTTCTTTGTCACGGAGGAAATGTTCATTGTCACGGAGGAAATGTTCCTTGTCACGGAAGTAATGTTCATTGTCACAGAAGTAATGTTCATTGTCAGGGAGGAATTGTTCATTGTCATAGAAGTAATGTTCATTGTCACGGAAGAAATATTTATTGTCACGCAAATAATGTTCATTGTTACGGATGAAATGTAGAAAAGACGAAGAAATCCCGTGTATCGGAAATAGTTTATAGGGAATAGAAGCTGTTCGATTACCAGATGTGTAGAAAACATGAAGATTTAATATGTGACTTACAGAAGTGTATAGAACATAGAAGATTAAATGTGTGATTAACAGCGGCATTCCGGTGGATAGAGGAGACTACTGCAACACACGCTGTGTTCATTACGGATTCAAAGATTATGCTTAGCAAGGTGAAGAAAGGAATGTTTCGTGTGAAATGGCTCTCGTCGCTTCAGAGGTCACAGATTGTGAGAATTGTTTGGATATTTTGCCCTGGCCATGTGGGTGTACGGGGGAATGAACAGGCTGATAGGCTAGCAGGGAATGCACCTCTTGGTGGTATCTTGTCTATGGACAAGGAGGAGGTGGTCGTGCGCTTGTGGGACCAGGTGGAGAAGCCGGAGGAACAGATTGAGAACCCATATGTGGAAAGAATGAAATTGCGGGGAATAAGCAGGGGTTCTGGAAGAATCTCAAAACTGAGAGGGAAGACCAGGAGAACTTTTAATCAGATAGCGGTGGGAACAATTAGTAGTATGACTCTTTGCTGGCTGTTGAATGAGGGGACGGAGCACGTATGGGAATGTCCTGAGTGCAGTGATGTCGGTTCTTAACTCAACTCAACTCAACACGTGTGACTTACATAAGTGTATAGAACATAGAAGACTCAATGTGTGACATAGAGAAGTATATAGAACAAAGCAGAATTAATGTGTGACTTACATAAGTATAGAAGATATAATGTTTGAAATACATAACATAGAAGATTTATTGTGTTGCTTACAGAAATGTATAGAATAGTCATCTGCGTAGTTTCGCCACTGTTTATAACATAAAGTCGCTTAAAAGTCGACAGGGTCGACTTAATTGCACCGGGTTTTAATCCCATATGACTCGATCTCTTTCCGCAGCGTGGAAAGCGTAGCTCAAAGCACGAACTCTGTAGCTCTAGCGACGACCCACAGGAGTCTTCAAAAAATTTCATTTGTGAATCGAAGGACGCAGACCGGAATCGAACCCACAACCTTCGGAGCCCGAGTCAATCGGCTTGACAAAGACTCCTATAGCCTGTTTGTAACATGTCGGCTGAAAGTATTAGGCCATTTGACCACAAATTTAACGCAAGTGGTTCTCTGCTAGATATCTTTTTTTGATGTATGTTAGCTATCAGTAAAATAATGACACAATCAACGGTCGACTTGAAACAAGTTTACAGCAAGATGTTGAATATGGAGTTGACTATTATTAGTCCCTAGAAGTTCCCAACGGCCAATAACTAAAGGTTTCTCAACTAGTAATTTAAATAGACAAACAAGAAGATGTGTTATTCCCGATTTTAGAATGCAGTATCAAGCCCGAACACGTGTTCGCAGTGTTTGTTTCAATTGCTGATGAACTCTTTGACGATAATTTCATCAACTATGGGATAATAATGAGGCTTTGTATACTTGGTATGCGTCAGGTTTAGCATCTGGTTGATAATTCTTACAATGCAGATGTGAATGTCCAAGACATGGAAAACCGCTTTGCTACATATGTAGGCACGTATATGACTGATAAACTACATCCTTGGATGCTAAGACAACAAGGTGGATGGCGTAATTTCTACACTTGGCTGCAAGCAACAGTTGAATAAACATATAACTAAAACTTACAACTCAGTATTTCACTTCGTTCTAGTGAGTGTGAGCGCGCTTGAGTATTTCTTTATCACCAACCGCAAATAGACAACGCTTCTCATACACCCACGTAACCAACGTCACGCATGCGCAGACGCCTACACAGGCAACACCACAGCCACCAACCGCAACTATCAATATTTTTTTTACTTTTTAAGGTTTCCATTTGTAACCCGTAGGATGATAGTGTTTACACCAATACAACCCTCGACAAATAACTAATATCTGCTACCAACCCCTTAACAACGAAAGACACTAAGCCATACCCACTTCCTTCTTCTTCAGCGTTCAGAGCCACTGAGGTTCTTTGCTGCAGATACAATCCGTCTCCATTCGTCTCTCTGGTGGACCTTCTCTTGCCAGTCGTTGATTCCAAGTGCTTGTAGGTATATATATATATATATATATATATATATATATATATATATATATATATATATATATATATATATATATATATATATATATATATATATATATTATCTCTCCACAGTCTTCTTGGTTTACCTCGGGGACTACGGTCATTTATTTCCTGAGTGTGAGCGAGTTTTGTTTCCTTATTATCTTCCATTCTTTCTATATGCCCCAGCCATTGTAGTCTATTAGCCTTCATGATACCTGTGATTAGAGGGGACTTAGATAATAAATGTCTTTGTTACTTCTTCTTTTCCACTCTCCACTTTGTGAATCCCTAATGGGTCCAAAGATGCGTCTTAAAACTTTGTTCTCAAAGGTTTGTAACAGGGCTTCGTCTCCTTCGTACTCCAGGTTTCAGAGCCATACAGCACAGATGGTCTGATCAGTGTTATGTATATTGTGATTTTGGTGTTACGAGATAGCGCATTTGATTTTACTAGATGCTGTAGTGCATAGTATATCTTATTTCCAGAATTGACTCTAGTTTGTATTTCTTCCCTTATGATGTTGGAGCAGTTGAAGATTGTACCCAGGTATTTGTATGTTTCCGTTCTTTTAATGGTCATAGAGTTTTTAGCAATTCCTTCTCTTGAAATTACCATATATTCTATCTTATATTGGTTGATAACCAGTCCCATCTGTTGGGCTTTTTCCTTTAAGTGAGTTAATATTTCTAATGTCTTTTGTTCATTTCCTCCTATAATATCTATATCATCTGCATAACCAAGCAGCTTGGATGTTCCTCCAATATCACATTCCTCCTTTACCTTCCTTACCACTTTCTCTAGAGCCAGATTGAAGAGTAGCGGCGATTTTTTCAAGCCAGGTGTTATAAGGAAAGGGTCTGATTTCCTGCCTTTATATGTTACTATATAATAAGTATCTTCAATGCATAGTCTGGTCATGTTGATTAACTTCCTTGGTATTCCAAATTCCTGCATAGCATTCCATAGACTATTCTTATGGGCACTATCATAAGCCTTTTTAAAATCCACAAAATTGTTATGGAGATCTCTTTTATATTCCCAATTTTTCTCGGTTATTTGTCGTAAGATAAATATATGATCTATTGTTGATCTGTTTTGTCCAAAACCCGCCTGGTAGTGACCTAATATGTCTTCTGAATATGGTTCTAGTCTATTTAGTAATACTGCGGATAGTATCGTATAGCTTGTGGACAGTAGTGATATTCCTCTATAATTTTCACATTGGAACTTGTCTCCTTTCTTAAAGATAGGTATCAATAATGACTCTTTCCAGTCATGGGGTAATTCTTCTGTCCTCCAGATTTTTATTATTAGTTCGTATAGCTTTATATGTAATGCATGGCCACCTGCCATACCCATTACAAACAATAATATCGACCATCATTACTTTTAAGATTTTCATTTGTAACCCGTAATATGATAGTGAATAAACCACTACGACCCTTGTAGCAGAATGAATATCATATCAGTATTAGCTTAGGGGTGCAAGACTACAGCACGCTTGAGCATCCATATAGAACAGTAAGAAGGATGCTCAAGTCGTGACGTAGCTTGTTGTTGGGTGGTTACCACCAAGGACGAGGGAAGAGAAGACAACATCATAATTGATTAGTACTTGAATTTTGTATCAACCATCATGTGTAAATAAAGCCTGTTTTGAAATAACACAGCAGAACTTGTTGATCCTCTGTATACGCATTGTTACAGATGGATAAATGGCGCCGCATACAGGATTCGATTTTTTTCTTGAATGTCGCGTGAACAACGTGAAGTACGAAAGTCAACATGCCGCATGCTAAAGTGGACCAACCAATTTATTGAGGTATGAACTAAATTTTAGACATTCATTAAATAAAAGAAAAAAAAGTTCAAAATCGGTCCAACTATAATTGAATCAAAGTCAAAATTTAAGCATTTTTCAGACTACCTAAATTAAACTTACACACATCAAGATTTTTGAATGGAGCCATCTACATAACATGATTGCCTATGACTGTGGAGTTTTATCAAGCTGTTTTTCGTCAGAAATACTTGAAGCAACGTGATGTTTGTCGAATTGCTGTGAGGTTTGACTTGCATTATTACAGCCGTTTTTACATACTAGCAAAGAAATCTCAAGACAGCTATAAACAACTCGAATTCAATAGAGAATTGGTTTAAAGGAGCTGTTTCCTTTTGTTATGTTCATTTAATATTGACTTTGAGAACCTGAAGAAAAATGAGAGCTTATTTTGAGTCAACCCTATTGCTCCTTCAATTGGAAATTACGAGAAAATACAGTTGCGTTCGCTCATCTTGAATCTCCAGCAAATCAAAATGTTTTCAACAAAAGCGAACATTTCAACAGGGTGTCGAAATGTTCGCTTTTGTTGAAGAGAAGACCCAAATTAAATCGTTCTATCGAGCTGGACTCGCTTTCAAGCCGACGCCTTGAAGAGCCCTGTTAGGGTGAAAAGAAACTGCAAGTCTGGTAGGGGCCCGACCAGGGGCTGAAAGTGAAAGTAACGAAACCTGAGACGCTGGAAGAAGGATATCACTGAAGTCACGTTTGGATGGCTACTAAATAATACGAACTCCAGACGTTTGAGTTATACATGAACCGTGACAAGGGAAATTTTTAAAGAACGTACGTGAATTAACGCTTCTCTTGGATCAAGGAAAGACATGCTTGACGGTAATTAATTAAAGTATAACTGCTAGGAGAACATTTTTAATGTGATTTTAATAAGATCATTTAGATAAATTGTTATAAATGTGAATTTGCTTGTATAGGTGTATAGTAAAATATTTCAGCATGGCAGAAGAAGGTTCACTGACACAAGTTTTGACTGGGGTAGGAACTGTAATAGGTAAACTCAACACAGTCATGAAACAACAAGGAATGGCAGCTGAAATTGTTAAATTTAGCGGACAGGCAAAAGATTTTCAGAAGTGGATAACTTCAATAGAGAAATATGCATATTTGGTGTCAGCATCAGATGAAGAGAAAATGAAACTTGCTTATCAGGCAGCAACAGAACCGGTTTCTGATCATATCAGAAGAAAATTAGAAGCTAGGGTAGATGAGACATGGGAGCAGTTCAAGGACGATTTAGCCCATAAGTACGCTGAAATAACGGACCCACAACATGCGTTTTCGGTGTTAAGACAGTCCAAACAAAACACTGGAGAAACTGTACAATTGTTCAGCGATAGGTTGATTAACCTGGCTGAAGAAGCATTCTTAGGACAGAACGTACGAGGAGAAGAGGTGGAGCGGATGTTGGTCGGGATTTTTGTAGATGGTATAAAATCAGATGGACTGAAATTTAAGCTGATGAGGGAAAATCCTGAGAGATTATCACAAGCTGTAGATATAGCAGTACAAGAGGAGAACTTGAGACGTAGATTTAGATTGAGAGTAGGACGAGAAATAGGTACCAGTCGAGAAGATAGGATTGAAGAGCCCATGGAGATAGGACAAACAAGGTTCGGATGGAATAGGAGAGGAGGTATACAGACATTACAAGGTAGTAATAGAAATGCTTATGATGAAAGAAGACAAATGAGAAATCCTACAAGTGAGACGGTAGGTAACACAAATAACACAAATATAGTCTGTTGGTCTTGTGGCCAACGTGGACACATTTTTCGCTTCTGTGGTAACAGGCGTGTCCAGTCGAATACACAAAGTAGAAATGGCAATAGCAGATTAAATAAGAATGTTGAAGATAGACACAGAAGTTTTACAAGTACAAGAACGCAGGAAAACCGACGCCCTACCTATTAAATAGGACCTGTAGTAGGAGGGAAAATAACAAGGTCCCAAGATTTAAAGAATATTTTAATAACAGGTATAGTAGGACGAGTAGAGAATACTTTCAACTAGATGAAATCAAACAGTTTACAGAGAATAAAACAGATCCCAGCTCATGTATAATAGAAATAGGAAAATATAGAGTTCGTACATTAATTGATTCGGGAGCTCAGGTTAGTGTAATCAAAGAAAGTTTTTTATATAAAATAATGAGAAATTGCAGAATATTTAGGAGTCATAATAATCTTCACTCTGTTACAGGACAAAATTTACAAGTAGTTGGCCAAACAATAATAAATCTTAAATTGGGGGGAGTCAACATAAGACATCTTTTCCATGTAGTGAAAGATTTAAATAGAAATATGCTTATAGGTATAGATTTTCTAATAAAAAATGGTGTAAGACTTATGTTTGATCTACAAAAATTAAAATTCAAGGACGTGTACGTAGATTTAGAGGAGGACATGCATATATCAGCACTGGTTAGAGTTAAAATGTCTACGACGTTAAAACCACAGTCGGTTAATTTGATACAGGCAAAGGTAAAGAGAAATCCATATTATTTAGCAGCACACACAGTTAGAATCACCGAATTGCAAAGGGAGGTAATTGATGAGCCTGGTCTAGAAGTTCCGGATGGAATAATATCATTAGATAAACACTTAACTTTTCCAGTAATGATTATTAACAACACAGGTAGAGAAATTAAATTATACAGAGGATGTGTAATAGCCAAAGTAGAACATAACATTAATGACATATTAGCAACAGATAGAGTAGAAATGGCCGGGAATAAATTATTCAGAAACTCCTAGTGAAAGAATTAATAACAGACGCAGACGCGAAAGAAAAGGGAACGTGCAGAAGGATGAATTGATCCATCCATTCAGAAGAAATACAGCCCAAATACATTCACTAGACAAAATAACAAGAGAGCAAGAATTGTTGGCACAGTTAAAAACTCCACCAGAAAATAAGAAAGTATTAGAACAACTTATAAAAGAGAATCAGGATGTATTTGCAATTAATGATTTAGAATTGGGAAGGACAAAAACAGTTACGATGGAAATAGATACTGGAGATCATCCACCAATTAGTTTAAAACCGTATAGAACTCCCCTAAGAAATAGAGAAATTGTTGAAAAGGCAATAGAAGATATGTTGAAAGCAGGAATAATAACAAGATCGAAGTCAGAATGGTCATCTCCGATAGTAATTGTGACCAAAGCTGATGGTTCACATCGATTCTGCTGCGACTACCGGGCGTTGAACAAAATCACTAAAAATATAGCGTACCCATTACCGGTGATTGACGATATTTTGGGCTTACTTAATGGGTCTACTTTCTTTACGACGTTAGATGCAAGATCAGGATTTTGGTGTATACCTATGTCCCCAGACGCCCAGAAAAAGAGTGCTTTTTGTACACACGCAGGTTCTTAAGAATTCTTACGAATGCCTTTTGGAGTACGTACAGCGCCCTCTTATTATATGCTATTAATAAATCAAGTATTAGAGGGTATGCAAAAGTTTGCATTGGCATACATAGATGACATTTTAATTTATACAGCAGGAGATGTAGATGATCACTTAAAACATGTAAAATTAGTATTCGACAGATTAAGAATACATGATGTCAAACTGAAGCTCAGTAAATGCGAATTTAAAAAAACAGAAACAAAGTATTTGGGGTATATTATTAATAGAGACGGAATTAAATCAGATCAGGATAAGGTAAAGGTTATTAAGGAACTATCTCCTCCAACTAACGTAAAAGAAGTTCGTGCGTTTATCGGAACCTGTGGGTATTATCGGCGTTTCATTCCAGGGTTCTCAAAAATAGCAGAGCCTATTACTAACTTAACTGGCAAATACGCTAGATTTAAGTGGGATGATGAATGTCAAAAAGCGTTCGAGTTTTTAAAAAATAGCTTAACAGTAGTGCCACTATTGACATATCCAGATTTGAATAAACAGTTAATATTATATACAGATGCTTCAGATAATGCTATAGGAGCGTGTTTGGTTCAACCATATGAAGGAAATGAATCTGGAATACCAGGGGTTAAAAATGAAAGGCCAATCTATTTCTTGTCTCATAAACTTAGCAGGTGTCAGCGGAAATGGTCTACTATTGAGAAGGAGGCTTGTGCTATTCATTATGCTCTTCAGAAACTTAACTACTATCTACATAACGCAAATTTCATTATTAGAACTGACCACATGCCTTTAAAATCTTTGTTAGAAGCTCCAGTGCAGAACAGGAAAATACAGACATGGGCGTTGAATCTACAGGGATACAATACTAGAATAGAATACATACCAGGTAGGAACAACACATGTGCAGATCTATTGTCTAGAATCCCGTATCCACAGTCATCAGGAAACTCGGAAGACGAAGGTGAACCGGAGATAGACGACCGAAACTGGCAAGTAAATATATTAGATTCTGCCATAATAAATAGAGAAGATTTTGAGAGTTTACTGTCGGATTAAGAGTCTGAACCTAGAGCAGAAGACCCACATTTAGCACAATTTAATATGAAAGAAGAACAAGAATTAGATCCAAAAGTCTTAGAAATAAAACAGAAATTAAAAGAAACGGATGAGAATAAGTATAAGAAGAATTATTTAGTTTTGCTAGAGGATGAACAGTTATATTACATGAGTGAAAGAAACGAACAGCTAAGGAAATATATTCCAAAACATTTGGAAAGTGAAGTTTTAAAAGCATATAATGATGAGAATGGTCATCTCGGTCGTGATAAATTAGTGAAAGCACTTACGAATAAATATTATTGGCCGAATTTATTTAAAACTGCTTGTAAATATGTCGATACGTGTGAAAGATGCAGATTAAGGAATATGAAAACAATTAAGTGTCCCTTACAAGATACAGATATTCCTCAGTTTCCAATGCAAAAAGTTAGTTTAGATATATCAGGTCCTCACCCTAGAACATTATCAGGGAACGTATATCTAATTCATATGGTGGACGTCTACAGTCTCTGGCCAGAAGTTTATGCAATTCCAGATAAGAGCGCAGATACTATCATTAATATTTTTTTTTACAGGAATTCGTACCAAGATTTAGTTGCCCACAGATTGTACTCACGGATAATGGTAAAGAATTTGTGAATAAGAAATTCGAAAAGTTATTAAAAGATTTGAATATAAAACATATAAAGACCTCATACTATAGACCTTCTTCAAATGCTAAAAACGAAAGACAACATAGAACATTGTACGATATTATAGCAAAGATTGTCGATGAACATGAACAAGATTGGGATCTATTCCTAGGACCTGCGCTTAGCGCTATACGCACAAATCAAAATGAGAGCACAGGGTTTTCACCATTTTATTTATTACACGGGAGAGAGCCAATACTACCCATAGATAATCTGTTAAAACCAAGACGTAAATATATGGGGGAAGACTTTCAAGAGGTCATCATACAAGAAATGCATAAAGCACATGTAAGATTAAAGAACAATATAATTAAAGCTAGAGAAAGACAGAAAAAGTACAGAAACGTGAATACAAAATTACAGGAATTCAAAGTAGGTGATAGAGTTTAAGTTTGATGCTCGTTGGGTTCCAGGTTATTACATTTTAGAAAAGCTAGGAAATGTATCGTACAGTATAAAGAACCAGATCACGGGACATATAGCAAGGGCACACGTAGAGCACTTAAGAAGAGATAATGATGATAAGGGAAATAATAATTATAATAATAATTATTATTCAGACACCGTATACTTAGATGAACAAGTCGTCAGAAGAGCTACAATACCCCCAGATTTTAGAAAAGCTCCAGCACAAAGTCAATTAATAACAACTCCAGTTTGTGATGATACTCAAGAACAGGCAATACCGAAAACGATAGAAGAAAAAAATATGAATGAGGGTCATTATGATAGTATAGAATCTATGGAAGAAGAGATAGGTGCTCCATTTAAAAATACTAGACAAGCAACGAAAAGGAGAATAGAGAGACAGAGAGAAAGAGAAGTGAAAATACAGAGAAGAATTAGGGAAAACTCATCAAGCGACGAATATATACCCCTATTAGAAAGGTCGTTAAGAAACGATGATAAAAAAAATAGATTGGATATAGAAAAAAAAAGATTGGCAGCTGCTAGTAATAGACATACAGATGAAGAAGAAATGGATGAAAATTCAGAATCAAATAGTAGTATGGAAGAAAGTAATACTTTATTCGAAGAAGAAGATATTGATGTGGAGATAGCACTTATTCAAAGGAACTTGGAGTTACTGAGGAAATGGAAACGTAGGAAATAAATTGATAGATAATACTGCAGATAGCAAGATATAAATTTCATGATTTAAAAAGGAAAATGATACTTGAGGATGTATATGACACATTTGTTATGGAAAAGGGTTCTATTGATACTTATAATGAGTTGTCTTGAAGAATAGACATAATTAGGTATTAAGATAACTAATATGGATGTAAATTCGAGTGAGGTATATTTTTTTTACTGTAATTTTATTGCCAATTGATTTTATGGTTTGACTTCTTGAGTTTTCTTAAATAGATAAATAAGTTATTGTTGGTCCATAAAAGAGACTAACAATAGATAGGATGTATGTTATATTATTTTAAAATATGTTTTTCTTTGAATGAGTTAATACCTTTAATTGATATGAGGGGAAACATAAATGATGTATAAAAACTTGGGGGGGGGGGGGGGGGGTATGATGTCCTGTTGTGATTTTATTTCGCTTAACTCATAATTTAAGTGAATTGTCTTGTGTGTTAAATAAGAATTACCTTGTTTATAAATATGTTAGAAATCGGTTAAGTTGAGTTTAAATTACAAACAGTTATGATTTTGTCCAGTATAAAAACAATACACGGGACTTTATATAGAACCCTTCGTTCAGAGAATAGTAATAAACTACTGAGGACTAGTAGAGAGACACATTATCTTTGTGAATAATATGTTCATGGGTATATTCTGTTGCTGTGATAATCAGCATAAAGAGGTTGATATGGCTATGAAGTATTAGAAACATATGCCGGGGATGGTTATGAGAAAGTTAAAATAGGAGCTGCATCAAGGTCAGCATTAATTGAAGATATATGGATTGGATACCATATTATGAGTAACGATATGATAGTTGGTTAATAGAGAATAGATAAAAAGGGGGCTGTGAATGGCAGCATATAAGGTTGGGTATATGGAATAGATAAACAAGGAGGCGTGTCATGGGATGTGAGGGGGCAAAATATAGGAGCTGTGAAAAAACAGCGTTAATTAATTTAAAATGTTCATGGAATATGAACATTGGGTCATGGTTGAAGGTGAGATAAGTGAAATATAGACAAGGTTGTGGATGGCAATATAAATGTTGAGTATATAAAAGAAAACTTAGATCAACTTAATTTATAGTGAACAGAGATGTATTTCATAAGATATACTTAAAAAAAAAAAAACTTTTTACAAAAGTTTTTTCGTTGGCAAGAGAGGTAAATGTGATTGTGTTGACTATTTCCTTATACTTTTCATAAATTGGGTGCGCACCCCTTCTTTACTTTTTTTAAACTACATCTTTTCTGTCTATCCTGTGTTGTGTGAATGAGAAATTTCATAATGTCAAGTGTACGATAACGATTGATACGAGCCATTCTTATGATATATATATATATTTTGTAAAGAAACTTTGAAGAGCCAGAAACGAAGAAGAAATATAACTTCATAGTGGTTTGCTATGTGGTACAATTGGAAGGAAATATTCACCTAAAATAGAGTTAGTTTGGGTGCGGCTTAGAGAAATTATGGGAGGTAAGGAGAGAAGGTGTAGGATAAAGCGGTTAGGAGTTAAGACTTTTGAAGAAGAAAAGTCTTTTAAAAGACAGGGAGGTGTAGCAGAATGAATATCATATCAGTATTAGCTTAGGGGTGCAAGACTACAGCACGCTTGAGCATCCATATAGAACAGTAAGAAGGATGCTCAAGTCGTGACGTAGCTTGTTGTTGGGTGGTTACCACCAAGGACGAGGGAAGAGAAGACAACATCATAATTGATTAGTACTTGGATTTTGTATCAACCATCATGTGTAAATAAAGCCTGTTTTGAAATAACACAGCAGAACTTGTTGATCCTCTGTATACGCATTGTTACACCCTCTACAGACCATATGCCGGCCACATTTACTTATGAATCCCCTCTTCAGACTCAATTCACAACCCTAACCCTAAACCACGGGGACCCTTGCGGTTGGGGTCTCTAAAAAGCAGTGGGTAATTACCCTACATTACTACTCTCGTGATAAAGAACATTACTTTAGTGACAATGAAAATTTTCTCCGTGACAATGAACATTTCCTACGTGACAATGAAAATTACGTCCGTGACAATGAACATTTCCTCTGTGATAATGAACATTGCCACTGTGACAAAGAACATTGCGTCTGTGACAATGGATATTTCTCCGGGACAAAGAACATTATCCCCGTGACAAAGACGATTCCCTCCGTGACAAAACACTTTCTCAATGACAATGAACATTTCCTCCGTGGCAATCAACATTTTCTCGTGATAACAAACATGTCCTCTGTGACAATAAACATTTCCTCCGTGACAATGACAATTTCTTACGTGACAAGGAACGTATACTCCGTGACAAAGATCATTTCATCTGCGACAAAGAACATTTTCTTATCGGCAATGAACATTTCCTCCATGACAATGAACATTTCCTCAGTGACAATGAACATTTCTTCCTTGACAAGGAACATTACTTCCGTAACAATGAACATGTCCTCCGTGATAACGGACATTTCCTCCGTGATAAGGAACAATTCCTCCGTGACAAAGAACACTTTCTCATTCACAATGAAAGTTTCATTGACAATAAACATTTCCTCATTGACAATGAACAGTTCTTCCGTGATGATGAAGAGTTCCTCCGTAAGAATAAACCTTTCTCTCGTTGACACATAAACATTTTCTCATTGACAATGAAAATATCCTCCCATTCAATACACACTTTCTCAATGACAATGAACATTTCCTCCGTGACAATAAACATTTCCTGCCTTACAATAAATATTTTATTGACAATGAATATTTCCTCCTTGACAATAAATGTTTCCTACTATCATTGACAGTAAACGTTTCTTTCCACACAATGAACATCTCCTCCCACAACAATGAACATCTGCCATATCAATGAACATCTTCCAAACAATCAACATCTCCTTTCCAAACAATCAACATCTCTTCTCACACAAACATATCCTTCCACACAATGAACATCTGCTCTAACACAAACATCTACTTCTGCACAATGAACGTCGCCTTCCACACAATGAACTTCTCCTTCCACCCAATGAACGTCTCCTTCCACACAATGAACATCTCCTGCCACACTTCTTCTTCTTCTTCTTCCTTCCTTCTTCTTCTTCTTCTTCTTTCTTCTTCTTCTTCTTCTTCTTCTTCTTCTTCTTCTTCTTCTTCTTCTTCTTCTTCTTCTTCTTCTTCTTCTTCTTCTTCTTCTTCTTCTTCTTCTTCGTCTCTTCTTCCTCCTCCTCCTCTTCCTCCTCCTCTTCTTCCTCCTCCTTCTCCTCCTCCTCCTAATCCCTCCTCCTCCTCCCTCTTCTTCTTCTTCTTCTTCTTCTTCTTCTTCTTCTTCTTCTTCTTCTTCTTCTTCTTCTTCTTCTTCTTCTTCTTCTTCTTCTTCTTCTTCTTCTTCTTCTTCTTCTTCTTCTTCTTCTTCTTCTTCTTCCATCCGGAGACTTTTTTTCGGACGTAATTGCGTTGTGCCAGTTTACAGCAGAGCTGCGTTCTTGCGCCGTTAGGCCGAAACATCCGACTTCTGCGGGCATTTGTTGACCGGGTTAACCTTCCCTGGGATTTCTTAGGACGTTTGACTCTCACTGTTGTGGTGTCATACCCCATCCCAGTTGGCCCATTTAGAACAGCCGAAAACATTCTGGTCAGCCCTCAAGGGAAAGCAGGAGCAGGCCATGGGCATTCCCCGCCATCCAAGGAGTCTTGCACATGACTGCTTAGCCTCACTTCGGTATATTCAGCCTTCCATTCACCACAAACTGTTCCTCCGGAAACCAGAAGAATGCAGTCTGCAGATGACATCCACACAGTGAACCTTTGATTCGGACTTTCCACTTAATGGATTTGTTATCTAAGCAATATTCCATTTCGTACCACTGGGACGCTTTTTCCACCTTTGATGACACCCACACAATGAGCTTTTGATTCGGACTTTCCATGTAATGGATTTGCTAGCCAAGCAATATTCCATTTCATGCCTCTGAGACGCTTATGCTACCAGCATACCTGTGGTATGAAGTGAGGCAGTCTAAGTACTTCTTCGTGCACCTTTAGACGTCAACCTGAATGTAGTTAAAGTAAGCTGTTGTCAACTTGAGCTTGTCCATAAATGATGCCGGTGCGGGCCAAAGTATCCTTCTCTGTTCTGCATATATATGCAGCAAATGTTTAGCTGTCATTTTACCAGTTCCACAATTACAATGATCGGTATCTCCTATCTTTAGTTTATTGAACAATTGGTATTTCAGCCTGTTATGTCCTGTGCGGAGTCTGAAGATTGCTACTTGTTCACTTCGGTAGAGTTTGTAATATGCATCATCTTTCTGGTGGCCTGGATGCTCTGATTCCCATTTGGTTCTATAATAGCATTTTATAAACATCTTTGCCTCATTATAGGTTATGTCTATGTCAGGTTGTGGTAGTCGTCCACCCTCTTTTGCTAGTCTGTCAGCCTCTTCATTTCCAGGTATACTGCAATGTGATGGGATCCACTCTACTACAACTTTTTTTGGGATTTCTGACATAGTCCATGGAATGCGGCTCTTAGGTCTGCTATTTCTGTGCTGTTTTTGCTCTTCAGTATTGAGACAGCTGACTTTGCATCTGTGAAGATAGCTATTTGCTTCTCTTTATTTTCCTCCATCAAGAGCATTTCTGCTGCAATTTTCAAAGCCTCTACCTCTGCTTTGAAGTTACTTGAAAATTGTCCAGGTGCCACTGACTGTTTTTTTTCCACTCCAATTTTTAAATTTAGGAGAATTCCTTCTCCTCCGTTTTCTATTGAATTTTTGGCTGATCCATCTGTATATGCTTGGGTCCAATTGCTACTTGGGTAATGTTCTTTTATGTAGTTTAGGTCTATTTTTCTTCTTTCTGTGTCATTCTGAGTGTTCTTTTTCTCAATACCAGGAATGTTTTCTATAATCTCAGGCAGTTGCTGCTGTCTCCAAGCTGGGAACTTGTGTGCATTGTTAATGGGTTTAACTGTTGATATGTTAAGTATAGGCGATCTGCCCTAATCTTTTCGTTTCTGCTAGGTTTCTACAAAGTTTACTTACGCTTCCGATCTTCCATTTCCAAAACCATTACACCTTTTATAGATGGGGTGGTCTGTAAAATAGTCGTAAATTTTTCTGTGTGTTGGGCTCTAATATATATTCTATCCTGCATTGGTTGTAAACAAGTGATCTTCCAATTATGATCCGCACTCCTTGATTTTGGACTCTACTTATTTTGTTAAAATTTGACTTAGCTGCTGTTTTTGCCCAAGCCGCGATGCATATTCCAGTACTGGCCACTCCCGTCCTGTGTATAACTTCTGAGAGCTTTCTCCTCTGCTCCCCCACGTTGTACAGCAAGCTTTTTCATGATTGCCATTCTTTGCCTTGCTCTTGTTCGATTTTTCTCAGCCTGTGTCTTCCATGTCAGGCGACGATCAAAGGTAACTCCTAGATAGTTTGGATTTTCTTAATGGCGCAATATTTTTCCATTCAATACCAGCTTAGGGTGCTGAGTTTTATTTGAGAGGGAGAACACTGTGCATGTTGTTTTCTTCTTACTTATATTCACTAGCCATGATTTTGACCAGTCCTCTAGCGCTAATAGGGCTTGCTGTATTCTGCTGTTAGCTGTACTAGTATATTCTTCAGATGTCCATAATGCTAGGTCATCTACAAAGGAGGATGTGTGTACTCTGGCTGGAAAATATTCCGTGATGTCATTTATATATGCTAGGGATAATGTTGGTGAACTCCTCTTCTGCGGACACCTTGCTCCAACAGCATCTTTTTGCTGGTGTGTCCTTGTACTTTTGTCCTGGCAGTTCTGTTCTCAAGGTAGTGGCTGATCCATTTGTACATTTTCCCACAAACATGCATTTTTTGCAGTTTTACTTTCAGTCCTTCCTTCCATACTTTATCAAATGCTTTTTCTAAATCTATCCAGACCGCTAGTGTGTGCTTTTTCTCTTGGAAGGCATCCTCTATTTCCTGAGCTATATAGGTTATTTGATCTTCAGTGGATCTGTACTTTCTGAATCCTGCTTGGTGTGGTGTTAAGAGTTGGTTTTCTTCCAGATGCCATGTTAGCCTGCCATTGATAATGCGTTCCATTAATTTTCCTACACAGCTAAGTAGACTGATAGGTCGATAGCCATTTGGTTCTTCCAGGTCTTTTCCTTTCTTTGGGACTGGTATTAGTATAGCTTCCTTCCATGACTGTGGGACTATTCCTCTCTTCCAGCTGTAATTTAGGACTGCTAGTAGTTTCTTTTTTGCTTTAATGCCTAGAACTATTAGCATTTCATTTGTAATTCCATCCTTTCCTGGTGATTTCTTCTTTTTTAGGGTATTCATGGCCTGCTCCATTTCTTCTATTTTCAGATTTGCCATCATATATTCTGCTGCTGTCTCTGTATTACTATGATGTGTCTGTTTATCTTTGATTGCGTTCTTCTGTTCGGTTGTAATATCAATGTGGTTTGCACTAGCATAGTATTTCATTAGTGCATTTGCAGCCTTTTGTCCTGTAAGCAAGGCATTTCCTTGTTTAATTGTTATTTGTTTGTTTCTGAGTCCTTCATTGTTCATGGCTTTCACCAGTTTCCATAGTTTGTTTCAATCCTTGTCAAAAGTTCAGGTTTTCTGTTTTTTCCAATCCAACAATCTCTTGTTGTTTGATTTACTGTTCTTTTATATTGTGTTGAGATGGCTTTGAGAGAGATGATCAGTTGTTTGTTCTCTCTCTCTGCTGTCTTTCTGGCATCCTCAATTTTGTTCTCCAAAATTTGTAGTTCTTCAGTCCAGTATGGTTCGTAATTTTTCCTCGCTCCTCTTGAAATGGACTCAGGTGCCGCCTGTATTATTGCTTTGTTTAGACTTTCCACCATTTGTTTCATGTTGCCATGTCATGTATTTATATTTTCACAATATTTGTCTGTTAGTATGGCAAATTTGTCCCAATCCGCTCGTTTGTAATTCCAACGAGGCAAAGGCTTTTTCCCCTGTGGAACATACTCCATATTCATTACAAGCTTGATTGGTCTGTGGTCACTACCTGCTAATTGGTCAAGCACATGGCGATCGATTTTGTGGAGGATGTCTCCTGTGCAGAAAGCTAAGTCTGGAGTAGAAGTGGTAAACCATCTTCTAGAGTAGAAGCTCGGTGTGTCGTCCGCTTTGTTGAGTAGATGAAGATTTGAGTCTATTTCCCAGTCCTCCACTTCATCTCCTCTGTTGTCAGTATCTGGGTATCCCCATCTTTCTGAACGGCTATTAAAGTCTCCGACAATAATGCAGTTTGTGTCAGTTATTTTCATGTTTGAAAGTGTAAGGTCCTTATCTGCTGGGCTATACAGATTGTAAATTCTTATTTTCACGTGCTTTATCATTATATCAACACCTATTATTTCCGTTTGATTGTCAGAATTTACAAATACTTCACTACAAGATATTGTGTTCCGTGTAAGTATTATAACTCCTCCTTTATGTCCTTCGCATTCGAAACGTGTGGCCTGATATCCTCTGACTGAGAATCTGCGATTGACGTTGAGGTGTGTCTCTTGAATGCATGCCACATCTATTCTATCGTTATGAAGACGCTGTGTTAGGGAGACTTTCTTGTTATAAACTCCTTCGACATTCCACTGTAGTATGTTGAGTGTCCAGGGTGTTTGGTCAATAGCTCTTAACCTACTCCTCTGTGCCTTGACTCCACAGTACAGGGGAAGGTGACCACCAATAGTAATGGGTGGACCCCTCGAGGCAGGGGGTCCGGCACGGTCACCGCCTGATCAGACTTTACGGGATTAGCACCATACTGATTAATTTTAAACTGTGGCATGATGAACTGATTAAGTTACGTTTCACTGCTTTGTCAAGCCTGTGGCTCAGTACATCGGATTTCGACAAGCATTTTTCGGGGTGCTTTCCCTAGCCTTTGACTATCCCCAGTCTACATACAAGGCAGCAGGTTTGTGTGTCACTTGGTCTGGTTCCTCTCCCTTGACGTGTCCGATATGGTGACCCTACCAGTAGCTGCGCTACCGTCGGCATAGCTCTTGGGGTCATTGGAACACACAGGCCCCTCTACCTCGCCACGGTGGACACACGGCAGAGGGGTCCTGCCAGACAATGAACATCTATTCCCACACAAGATCTGCTCTTACACAAAAATCTTTTCCCACACAATTAACATCTGCTCCCACACAATCATATCCTTCCACACAATGAACATCTCCTGTCGCACACTGAACATCTCCTCTTACACAATGAACATCTCCTTCCAAAAAATCAATATCTGCTCTCACACAAACATCACCTTCCACACAATGAACATCTCTCACACAAACATCTCCTTCCACACAATGTTGCTTCCTTCCACACAATGAACATATCCTCCCACAAAATGAACATCTCCTTCCACACAATGAAGATCTGCTCTCACACAAACTACTCCTTCCACACAATGAACATCTGCTGTGACACAAACATCTCCTTGTACACAGTGACCATTTCCTCCCACACAATGAACATCTTCTTCCACACAATGATCATCTCCTTCCACATAATGAACATTTTTTTTCCATACAATGAAATATCCTCCCACACAATGAACATCTCCTTCCACACAATGAACATCTTCAACCACACAATGTACATCCTCTTCCACACAACGAACATCGCCTTCCACATAATGAATAGTTTAGCTTAGTTTAGTCGATGGATCAACATCAAGGCACACGGGTGTAACCCATAAGTGCACCGTTCTCCTCCTAACTAAAACCTTTTTTCGTGCGCAGCAGTACACACGGGCGTCTGATCTCACTACCCAGAGACCAGGGGAAATTTTATTACTAGAAGTTCACGTGAAAAAAATCCCGGTCCTCACCGGGGCTTGAACCCTGGACCTCCAGCACTTGAGGGAGACACCATACCCCGAGACCACGCAACCCCCTACATAATGACTATCTGCTCTCACACAAACATCTCCTTCCACACAATGAACATCTCCCTCCACACAATGAACATTTCCTTCCACACAATGAATATCTCCTCCCACACACATATCTCCTTCCACACGATGGACATTTCATTCAACACAATGAACATCCCCTTCCACACAATGAACATCTGCTCTGACACAAACATCTCTTTCTACATCATGAATAACTGCTCTCACACAAACATCTCCTTACACACAATGAACATCTGCTCTCTCACAAACACCACCTTCCACACAATATATATGAACATCTCCTCTCAGACAATTAACATTTTCCAGTACTTATCTGACGAGGCTGAGTCGAGCCAATGTGGTGTAAAGAACCTGACACCCAGAGAAGACAACACATTCCCATATATTTAGAGCTGCACATGTAGCAAGATCACATGTAACAAGATCACATGTAACAAGATCAAATGTCACAAGATCACATGTCACAAGATCACATGTAACAAGATCATATGAAACAAGATCAAATGTCACAAAATCACATGTAACAAGATCACATGTCACACGATCACAAGATCACATGGTACATTTCAGATACTACAAGATCACATCTACCAGATCACTTGTTACAATTCACATGTTACAAGATCACATGTCACAAGATAACATGTAACAAGATCACATGTCACAAGATTACATGTAACAAGATCACATGTCACAAGATCACATGTAACAAGATCACAAGATCACATTAACAAGATCACATGTCACACGATCACAAGATCACATGGTACATTTCACATACTACAAGATCACATTTACCAGATCACTTGTTACAATTCACATACTACAAGATCACATGTCACAAGATCACATGTAACAAGATCACATATCACAAGATCACATGTAACAAGATCACATGTCACAAGATCACATGTAACAAGATCACATATAACAAGATCACATGTAACAAGATCACATGTAACAAGATCACATGTATCAAGATCACATGTAACAAGATCACATGTAACAAGATCATATGTAACAAGATCTTAAGACACAAGATCACATGTAACAAGATCACATATCACAAGATCACATTAACAAGCTCACGTGTCATAAGATCACATGTAACAAGATCACATATCACAAGATCACATGTAACAAGATCACATGTCACAAAATCACATGTAACAAGATCACATGTAACAAGATCACATGTAACAAGATCACATGTAACAAGATCACATGTAACAAGATCATATGTAACAAGATCATATGTAACAAGATCTTATGGCACAAGATCACATGTAACAAGATCACATATCACAAGATCACATTAACAAGCTCACGTGTCATAAGATCACATGTAACAAGATCACATGTAACAAGATCATATGTAACAAGATCACATGTCACAAGATCACTCACATGTCAAAAGATCACATGTTACTAGATCACATGTCACAAGATCCCAAGTTCACATGGTAATTTCACATACTACAAGATCAGATTTACCAGATCACTTGTTACAATTCACATTTTACAAGATCAAATGTCACAAGATCACATGTTAAAGATCACATGTTTTAATTCACATATTACGAGATCATATGTTACTAGATCACATGTTACATGATCACACATTACTAGATCACAAGTTACGATTCACGTGTTACAATGTAACATGTTACAAGACCACTTGTTATAAGATCACATGTTACAAGATCTCATCTTACAATGCACATGTTACAAGATCACATGTTACAATTCACATGTTGCAAAATCAAATGTTACCAGAGAACATGTTACAAGATCACATGTTACAAAATCACACGTTAAAACAAAGGCTGACAGACATATGATATTTATTGAACACATCAACAGAAATAGTGGAACATATATTATTTAGCCATGTGTGCAACAATACTAGGAAAGAGAGAGAGAACGAACGAACGAACGAACAAACTTTATTTTCAAAGGGTTAAGAATTGGGCACGCAGGCCCGTCTAACATTCTGCCCTTCTATCACTCTCTTTCATACATTATTTCATTCACACATCATTCAAGGCTAACGCGGGTAATCTTGTCCGGATTGAGGACGGAGAGAGAGAGAGAGAGAGAGAGAGAGAGAGAGAGAGAGAGAGAGAGAGAGAGAGAGAGAGAGAGAGAGAGAGAGAGAGAAAAATCAAATCAAATCAAATCAATCAACTTTATTTTAAAAGGGTCACAAATTGGGCACGCAGGCCCGTCTTACATTCGGCCCTTCCAATAACTTATCTTTCGTACATCTTCACATAGGAAGAAAAAGAAAACATTGTAAAATGAATGTTGTAAACATAAACGATGCAAATTACCATGTTTTGAGGCCCATCTCCCACCTCCCACACATCACACCACAATAACATCACCCCACCCACACACCACCACCCACTCATACACACACCCAGGGACACATACATACCCCACTAACCGACCCATCGCCCTCCCGCAACCCCCCACCAACACACATTGTCCTCACCTGTTCCCCCAACCCAAACACACTCGCCACCCACACAAACATCCCCAACCAACCCACACATCCCACGCCCACCTACATACACAACCTAACCCACACACCCATACCCCACCCACACATCCTCTCCCCACCCACAACTCCAACCACCCATCCCCCAGCCACACCTCCATCGACCACATATTCCCCACCCACGAACACACATCCCCACCAACCACACATCGCACATCCACTCACACATCCCTAAACCATACACACATAACCACCAACTGACATCTCCCTGCCACACACACACACACACACACACACATTTCCCTAACCACCTATACATCCCCAATTCACTCACACACACCCCACCACCCACACATACATCCTCCACCCACCCACACATGCCCTAACCCACATCCCACCACAATATTCCTAACCCACGCACCACACACACATATCCCTCACCCACACATCCCACAACCAAATACCACCACACATCACCCACCTACACACAACACACATACCCCCAACCCACATACCACACAATATCCCCACCCACACCCATACAGATACTCTCACCCACAAACCCCATATACCCCCACCCACACACCACACAAATCCACCACCCACACACACACATACCCCCACACATCACACACATATCCCCAACCAACACACCACACACATCTCCCCACCCACACACACATTCCCCACCCATCCACCAACACTCACTCACTCACTCACTCACTCACCCACACATCCTCCACTACGCACCCACACACCCCTAACCAACCACCCCAACCAAACATCTCTCGATCAAACATATCCCCACCCACACACATCCTCCACCAACTCATATATCCCGCCCCGACACATACACATCCCTCACCCACCTACACATCCCTAAGCCACTCACACACCGCCACCCACACATTCCCCATCCACGCACACATTCCCCATCCACACACCCCACCACCCACACATACTTCCCTCAGCCACCACACATCCCCTACTCACCCACACATATCCACCACCCATACACATATCCCGCAACAATCACACACATCCCCCACCCACACACTATCCCCCACCCACACACACATAACCTCACCCACCACAAACATACCCCCACCCACATACCATGCACACATATCCCAAAGACACACACCATACACTTCTCCCCACCCTCCCTTACATCCCTAATCCACCCACACACATCCTCTACCCACACAACCCCGCCACCCACACATACTTCTCCCAAACCATCCACACATCTCCACCCACCCACACATATCCCCCCACCCATACACACATCCCCCACACCCGTCCCATACACACATCCTTCACTCATAACCCATCCCCCACACCCATTCCCATACCCCTACTTTCAACCCTATACATCCATTCTCACATCCCACCAACACCCACAAATCTCACTACCCACCAATACCCATACACCCCAACCCATCCAAACGCATACCCCACCCACACATCCCCCACACACACATATCCCCACACTCACACACATCCTCCACACACACATTCACACATCCTCACATCTAGACACATACATAATGCCTCATGTGAGCATTGAAACTAGTATGAACAAACTCCCACACTTTACTCACACACATTCACTGATAATTGTCGTGAGCAGTCTCATAAATATGTTAAAACATGGAGAAAATGTGTACATATACAGTGTGTGACGTACAAATAGTGATGCTCCCAAACACAGAGATACACACAGAGACACGCACACACACACACACACACACACACACACACACACACACACACACACACACACATTCACTCTCACGCTCACTCATTCTGTCTCTCATTCACACTCACTGACTCTCTCACTCAAACTACAGTAATGTACATAAGTTTATATTATACATGATAAAATCAAATGGTATTCAACTGATAATATGACAGGAGAAAGATAGGGAGGGAGAGAGGGGGAGAGTTGGACAAAGATGTGGAAATCTGAAATAATTGGGCAACAAATTACAATTTAACAAATAACAGATGAGATCGAATGTTAGAAAGTTATAATCGCCCGCGTATGCCACAGACCAGTCACAGGAAGAAGAAGAAGAAGAAGAAGAAGAAGAAGAAGAAGAAGAAGAAGAAGAAGAAGAAGAAGAAGAAGAAGAAGAAGAAGAAGAAGAAGAAGAAGAAGAAGCGGCAGCACCAACAGTAGCGACAGAAGCAGACGTAGAAGCAGCAACAGCAGTAGTAACAGAAGCAGGACGAACGAACGAACGAACGAACGAACGAACGAACGAACTTTATTTTAAAAGGGTAACAAATTGGGCACGCAGGCCCGTCTTACATTCGGCCCCTTCGATCACTCATCTTTCATTCATCAAATGTGCATGTTACATTTACATAGGAAAAAAAACATTGTCAAATTGAATTTGTAAGCATAAACAATGCATATTACGCATGGTACATTCACATGGGGAAAAAATAACATTGTCAGATGAAAGTTGTAAACATAAACAGTGCATATTGCAATGTTGAGAGACACATTCCCCATTCACCCTCACACCCCGCAGCCACCCGCACATCCCTCAGCCACCCACATATCCCCCACCCACCACACCCCCACGCACCCACACATACCTCCACGCACTCACACAGACTCAGGCAAACATATATGCCGCCACCCACCCACCGATCCCCCGCCTACACACATTTCCCCACCCACACATACATCCCACACCCATCCCATAACCGACACGCACACACCCACCCACATATTATCCACCACCCACCCGCAACCACGCAGCAAAACACACATCACAAAACGACACAAACATACCCCCGTCAACCCACACATTCCGCACCTATCCATAAATACATCCTGCACCCTCATAATTTTCCCCACCACCCACACAGACATCAGCCAACCTACTCCCCACTCACCCACCCACACACACATCAGCCAACCTACACCCACTCACCCACCCAATATCCGCCACCTCTCAACTACACATCCTCCACCTATACACACATCCCCACCCACAAACACATCTCCCGACCTGCCCACACATATCCCCCACCCATAAGCACCCAAAAACACACACCTCACACCCACACACACCCACCACCCACATATACCCTACCCACACACATCCGCCGCTCACACACATCTTCCCACAAACAAACACATCCCCCAACAATACACTCATCTCTCACACACATCCACCCACTCACGTACTCATCCATCAACCACTCACACCCACACATCACCCACCCGCCCATCAACACATGCATCTCTCATATACCCTCCCAACCACACACACTCCAACCACCCAGCCAAACACACATCCCCCTTCCTCACATACATCCGTCATCCACCTGCGCATCCCACACCTCCCCCACCTTTCACACATCTCCACTCCCACACAAAACTCCACCCATAAACACATTCCACCCCCACACCCCCTCCCCACATGCATTCCTCATACACATCCCCGCCCGCACATCTCTCACCCACACACACATCTCCCCACCCACCCACATTTCTCCCACCTACAAACATCCTCACCCCCCACACCTCCACCCACTCACATTTACCCCATCCACACTTCAGAAGTAGAAGCAGCAGCAACCGAAGAAGAAGAAGAAGAAGAAGAAGAAGAAGAAGAAGAAGAAGAAGAAGAAGAAGAAGAAGAAGAAGAAGACGAAGAAGAAGAAGAAGAAGGAGGAGGAGGAGGAGGAGGAGGGGAGGGTAGAGAGGGGAGTAGGGTACTTAGTTAGTCGACAGATCATCCTCATTGCACATCGAACCATTCAGTCCATGAGTGCTCGGATCCCCTCCTCAAATCCCGCAGCGTGTAGAGGCTAACGACACCAGTTTTGTGTTGTTTTATCAATCTTCTTTGGCTTCCTGCGTAGTGTTCTTGCTTGGCCACACCTCTTTTAATTTGCTGTTCTCGCAGTCTAACCATGGTTGTAGATTCACAGTCATCACTTGGTTCTCCCAAAAGTCTTACTTCTCGTAGAGCATTCAGAATGTCAGCCTGTCAATGGCACGTCCGCCCTCCACAGTAGCCTTACCTGCGAGCTTGTCAGCCCGCTCATTTCCTTGTACTCCCGCATGCCCTTGCACGAAGATGAAACTAATCTTTGCCAGCCGAGACCGCTCCAGAGACAGCAACCACTCTCTTCGGATCCACCCTATCTTTATCCTTTTGAGCATGCTCATTGAGTCACTAAGGAAATTGCCCTAGTGAATGTCTGTGTTTCGAGCCATGTTATTGCTTTACTTACTGCCATGACTTCTATAGTCAGGCCAGGCTACTTGTGGTCTCAACAAAAGCACCAGAGTCCTCCTTCGTAGTTCTCCCTCCGGCCTGAGCCGTAAAGGCCAATATGAGCTTCTCACATGTCGGACGACCGACCCATCTGTGTAGATGAGAGCATCATCGTCTAACGAATTCTCGAAGATCAACGCTTGTATTTCCGCCTCCACGGCAACCGGATTATCTTGTCTGCATTTTCTGTATAGTTGGATGCAAACAGAAAAGGACGTACAGAAATCTGTTGGCACTGGTACCCACTCCTCGCCAGGTTCTAAGTCCTCAAGTGCACATACCTGTTGAAGAATGTCTTCGGCTTGATCCATCCACGACCTTCCTCTTTGTAACCTGCTGCCCTTCACCATCCTAATTTCACTATGCAGTGCATGTTGTGTTTTTTGCGTTGACTCCGAGGTAGGCATGTGCTCTGTAGATTTGTATTCTGTCTTCAATGGTTGGAAAATCAAGAAGGTAGCGCATCGCCCTGCATGCTGTATCTCTTGTACATCCAAGAATAATGCGCGTGGCTTCGTTCTGTATCCTTTCCATCCATTTTATCTGCTTACGGCTGAGAATCAGGATCACCATCGCATACTCAAAAACAGACATGATCAGCCCCTCGTATAGAAGACATAGATGGCGCTGCTCAAAGTTTGCTGCCGCCATCACCCGCATCGTAGCCAAACCCCATTTGGCCTTTGTTATCACCTGGTCTATATGCTCATTTTAAGCAAGGCTTCGATCAAAACGTATCCCTAGGTAATTCATTGCCTGCGTTCTTTCCACAGTCTCTGAACACAGATTTACCGTTGGTGTTGGAGTATTGACAATATGGTTATTCAAAGAGAATCATGTCACTGTTGCCTTTGTTGGATTGACCATTGCCCCAGCTTCAATACACCAAGTACTTATGTGATTGAGTTAGGTTTGTTGTTCCACAGCAACCTGATCTCTATCCTTACCCTGACGATACACTAAAACATCGTCGGCATATGACAGTGTCCTCCCCGGTCCAGTGATCTGCTCGCTGGTGATTCTCACAGTGTAGGCGTTGAACAGCACCGGAGATAATGGTGATCCCACTGGTAGGCCAGGATATATTGTTGTTGGTTCCGAAGTCCAATTGCCACATCTGAAAACTACTTTCCCTTGGATGAGGGCTGCGACGATCCAACTAAGGAGGAAAGGATTTATCTTGAGTTCAAAAAGCTGAAGCATTAAGAAATCCAATGTTACTGTGTTGTACTCATCTTCAAGATCAATCGTTGCAGCAAAGATTGCAATGCCTGCGTTGAAACCTTCATAGACGTCATGTGCAAGAAGTGCTGCATTGGTTCAGGTGTCTCTTTTTGGACGATAACCTCCCAGAGGAGGTGGGAAAACACCTTGCTTCTCTAGCTGGCTTGATATTTTCGTGGCAATTAACTTCTCCAGCAGCTTGCCTATTGTATTCTGCATGGTTATATACGATATCCCTAATTTTTTGTGGTCTTTGCCAGGCTTCGGCAAG
Organism: Cepaea nemoralis; assembly: GCA_014155875.1. NCBI lineage: Eukaryota > Metazoa > Mollusca > Gastropoda > Stylommatophora > Helicidae > Cepaea > Cepaea nemoralis. Next base: position 425,286 of record JACEFZ010011063.1, read on the forward strand.
GGAATCAGATAACTGTGTAACCACTATCCCTTTATGTTAGCGCTCCCTGGGGGAACGGGGGAATAGAGGCAGGAGGAGAAGGAGGAGGAGAATCAGAGCTTATCCAGGCATGCTTATAGTCTTTGCTTTCAGATTGTCTCGTCGCGATATGTGGAGAATCATTGCAAGGATGGTGGCGTTGGTGGTTGCCCTAGGGGCCGTCAAGGGGACACTGGTACCCGAGCTACCCGAGTTCGCTGTCAGGTTTTACCGCACTTTTGGGCAAGGTAGCAGCAACATTGTCGTTTCACCTTACAGGTAAGTTTCTCTCATTAGATCACGGGCCACACCTTACAGGTAATTGTCTCTCATTAGATCACGGGTTACAGGTTGAATTACCAGTTTTAAACGAGGCTCGGATTGATTGATGCTACGAGTCACTGATTTATTGATGTATAAGTCTTGTACGAGATAGATTCATCGATGTAAAAGACTGAGATTGATCAATGTTCGAGGCTGAGATTGATCGATGTACGAGACTGAGATTTATCGATGTACGAGACTGAGATTAATTGATATACGTGGCTTGTAAGAGATGCTGACAGATGTAAGTTTTCTTTACGCGCCCGCTTGACAGATGTAAGTTGTGTAAATGTGACTGGTTGACGTGGAAGCTTTGAACACGCACCTGTCTGTCCGTCTGTCTGTCTGTCTGTCCTGTCCGTCCGTCTGTCCGTCCGTCCGTCCGTCCGTCCGTCTGTCTGTCTGTCTGTCTGTCTGTCTGTCTGTCTGTCTGTCTGTCTGTCTGTCTGTCTGTCTGTCTGTCTGTCTAGCCCACCGTAGGCTAGATTTTGAAACCTGTGAGATTGAGTGTGTATGGTTTGAGGTTAAGCTTCAAAATCGCATACTCCTAGTAGTTGGCTATCTTTATCGAAACCCCAGTGCAGGAAATATCTGGTATGAAAAATTCACCACCATGATGGATGTAGTCTTTAGTAATGCTAGAGAAATAATACTGCTAGGTGACTTCAATATAGACACTAACAAATCAAACAAAACATGGGAAAACATAATAGAGTCATATAACCTCCAACAATTAGTCAGACAAGCCACTAGAATAACAATATCATCTGCAACACTTATAGATCATATCTATACTACGTGTGCTGACATCACAGAATGTACTGTACCTATTAATGGAATGAGTGATTGCAACCTTGTACGTTGCACGTAGTAGAAAAGAGGTACCAAAACTCCCAAACACAAACATATAAGTATAAAATATAGAAATTACAAAAACTTCAATCAAGATGTCTTTTTACAAGATTTGCTCAACTCATCTCTGGACTATGTTTACCAGTTTCCTGACCCAGACGATGCTTTGGACCACTGGCTGAAGACCTTTCTAAGCGTATTTGATAAGCATGTTTCATTTAAGGAAGTTCGTGGTAAACATCCCACTAAGCCCCCGTGGATCACACAGGAGGTAGTGGAACTTATGAGAGACCGGGACAGGGCACATACAAATAGAGATCTAACTATGTACAGTAGTCTGAGAAACAAAGTTCAATATGTTATTCGAAAGGAAAAGAAAATCTATTTTAAGAACTTAATAATAGATAAAACCAACAATAAAGATATATGGAAAGCAATTAATACCTTGACAAAAAAACAGAAATCATCACAATCGTTACCATCAAATCAGGTTACATGTGATCAATTCAGTAGTTTCTTTCAGTCTGACATAAACCAACTGAAGGCTGCAATACCAGATCTGCCTCATGACATATCTTTATTATCATCATTCTGTGAGAGCAAATGCTATGGAGACATTCCCACAAACATACCGCTAATGACGACCACTGAAGTATTTACTCATCTCAGTAACCTATAAAACAATAACTCATCAGGACAGGATGGAATCAGTAATCGGATCCTTCGCTATGCTGCACCGGCGATCTGCGAGTCACAAACTTTTATATACAATCAATGTCTCACCAAAGGTCACTTCCTATCAGCCTTTAAAATCGCTAAAGTGTATCCTCATTTAAAAGCTGGTTCATTAGACGATTGCATCTGAGTAATTATAGGCCAATTTCCATATTATCCTCTTTATCCAAACCGCCAGAAAAGCACATCCACACTAGAGCACTTAGTTCGCCACAAACTAATAGCTGACAGTCAGTCAGGATTTCGGCCAAAATATTCCTGCCATACGGCCCTAACAAACATGATAGAAAACTGGCATCAAAATATTAACAACAATACTCTATGTGGAACGATGTTTATAGACTTTAAAAAAGCATTCGATATGATAGATACTATCCTAATTAAAAAACTAGAAACATTGAAAGTAAGCTTTAATATAGTGACATTAATAAACTCATTCTTATTAGACAGAAAACAAGTAGTATCACACAATAAATCTCTATCCCAAGCCATTACCATTAATACTGGAGTACCTCAGGGGTCTATACTTGGCCCTCTGTTATTTGCCATTTATATAAATGATCTTCCCTTATATCTGTCATCACCCTGCGATCTATTTGCAGACGACTGCACAGTATATACAAACGATATTGATCGTAATGTGCTAGAATTATCATTGCAACAGGAAATAAATAGTGTAGTTAACTGGAGTCATGCAAACCGCATGCAAATTAACATTTCTAAAACAAAATCTATGTTAATAGGAACCAGGCAAAGACTTCACACTCTAAACTCGCAGAGAACTCTTCAGCTGCGCATTGGTAGCACGTCTATAGAAAGTGTAACCGAGCACAAGGCACCGGGTCTTATCATAGATCGAAATCTATCCTTTAATTCCCATGTTCATGCTTTAGTTAAACAAATAGCGAAAAAAGTATACCAACTTGCCAAAATTAAAAACTTCCTCGACGAAAACACAAGAAAGTTATTCTATACTTCCCGCATACAAACACATATTGATTATAGATCCACAATCTGGGATGAATACTCCAAATCAATAACAAAACGCCTTTATTCACTCCAGAAAAGGGCAGTGCGTCTAATCAATGGTGATAAGTTTACAGACAATTCTAACCTACATGAACTTCTTCAGTTACTGCCACTCCACAAACGCCTACTTTTTAATAAGACTAAACTAACTAACAAAATCCTATTTCAAAATGCCCCAAGCTACCTTTGGCCATTGTTTAAATATAACGCAAGACATAGCGAACGACTAAATATACCTCATGTCCCTAAACCTAGGATAGACTTATATAAAACAAGCTTAGCATACTCTGCCACTCAGTTGTGGAATAATCTTCCACAAGAAATCAAAGACACCACCAATCATTATACATACAGTCGCAACCTGTTTGAACACTACCTCAGGACAGACTACATGCCCCCTTAAATAAAAAAATTAAAAACAGCAACAAAGACAATAATAATGGTAAATTATCTCGAACGACAACTAGCCAGAAAAAAAATTCCCATATGTGTGGCACGTTACGCCCACCTTGGGTATTTATGATGCCCATGTTAAACATTGCCTCGACGAGTCATGTATTATTGATTATTTTTCATGCGTTTTAATGCTTATTGATCTTTTGTTGTTAAAGAATTGCTTCATAAGAGATGTTGAATAAAAGAATGTATGAGAGAAAATAGAGAAGAAGGGCAGAATGTCAGACGGGCCTGCGTGCCAATTCTTAACCCTTTGAAAATAAAGATTTTCGTTCTATCTATCTATCTATCTATCTATCTATCTATCTATCTATCTATCTATCTATCTATCTATCTATCTATCTATCTATCTATCTATCTATCTATCTATCTATCTATCTATCTATCTATCTATCTATCTATCTATCTGTCTATCTGTCTATCTGTCTATCTGTCTGTCTGTCTGTCTGTCTGTCTGTCTGTCTGTCGATCGATCGATCTACCAGCCACCTTTCTGTTTATAGATATATCGACCAACCAATTTACATACTTATCTGTCCTTCTGTCTGTTGGTCACTCTATCAGTCTATCTACCTGTTTGCCTGCCTGTCTGTTGGCATGTCTGTCGGTGTTTATTTGTCTTGTCCCTCAGACTGTCTATGTGTCTACCTGTTTCTCTGTTTGCCCGTTTGTCCCTTTCTGAGTGTCTGTCTATACATATAGATTTGTTTATATTCGTGTGTGTATGCATATGAGACGTATGGTATTCCTTGTGTCTAGTAGTGTACGACATAGTTTACTATGTTTAGTTCCCCAAGTTGTGTTCAGTAACTGTTAGTCTGACACCTCTATCCCACTCAGCCTATGCTCATCACTCACCCAGACCGCGCAGCTTGCAGGAGGAGAGACGGCCGATGAACTCCTGGCAGCTCTTGGTCTGAAATCTCTCCCATTGACAGAACTTCTGGCTGTGATTGACAACCTCAACATTGTGGTAAGTATTACAGTGTAGAGGTGTTACACACAGGTTAGAAGGCACGTGATCGTATAGGACACAAGTCTCCGTTGTTTATAACATTCTTTATTAGTCGAATCGTTCCACTACAGCATAATGATGGTAGGCTCAAATTCCGATATTTACCTTCTTGCTTGATAGCTGACCCCCAAGTGACGTGTGTGTCCCAGCCTAGATACACTTCTTCATTCGTGCACACACGTTCACTAGCTATGGTTTTCCCACTAGTCAAGGAATGCGCAGCATTCCTTAACTCTTTACTCCTAAGCTACTCCCTTTACTGTTACAATACCTCCCCTTCTTCAAGGAGAATTTTTCCTTGAAAAAATCTCAACCCCAACTCTTAACCCCTTAACTCTACATCTCTATACAATAACAACAATTCCATATAATTCTTAACTCAATTCTCATTCTCCTATCTCATCATAGCCAATTGCTAACCAGAGACAAGAATACCGAAACTCTCTACAAAAGTCGTTATAAAGTTCTCCAGAAAACTCGCTACAAAACTCTCCATAAAGTTCTCCAGAAAACTCCCTACAAAACTCTCCATAAGCGAACCGCTTTTAAAATTTAACCATCTAAATTATGATTGACAAAACTGAAGATATTCCCCTTATCCTTTAATTCTCCCTTATTCACATTCTCACATTCTCACTATTCTAGGATAGACAGAAAAAAATAGTTAGAGTGGGTAGTTAGATTTGGTAGGTGCGCACCTAAAAATAATAAAAGTAAGGAAAAAGTAAGAAGTAATCACTTTTCTCTTCCCATACATTCTCAAAACTTTATAAAAATAAAGTTTCAAAATTTATCTTCAGTTTCCGTCAATAATAATTGTTATTATCAAAAAAATATGTTAATCCAAAACTACCAGCTTTTGTATTATTCACCTCGTCAAGTTCAAGTTTACCATTCCTTCAAAACAAAAAACTCCAAATTATATACACTGTTAAGTACAGTCTTCTTCTTCCAATATCTATTTATTTAAATGCCAAAACTCAACCTGGCATTCCCCCCATATTCTCCCATTTAACGCTGTTCAACCCAGCTCCTATTTTTAATCCAATCATTTACATTGCGAACGACTCAACTACTTTAAGTCATCTTGTTTCCAAAAAAAACAAGACTTCATATTTCTTCTAACTGAACGTCAAACTAATAATCATTTAAACACACTCAGGTTAACTCAATAAAACCAAAGTTTTGTAAACATAAGCAGCTAAGTCAACTTATTCATTTCATAAAGCGCAATTGAAGTTCAAACAATTGACTAAACCATATCAATCCCCTCATTCTTTGACATCATTTTTATCCCCACACATTAATCAAATTAAACATATATAACTTAAAAACCAACCTGATCATAAAACATATACCAATAAGTCTTATGTGTATTCCTCCCAACAACTCTTGCTTAAGTTCTTCTTTGTAAACACAAAAATATCGTGTCTAACTTCTTCTTCTATCTGCCATCTGCAGAATATTCCACCACGCTATTTATCTACCTCTTCTCCATTTTCTTAATAACTTCAAATTTTTTTCGATAAGTGCAATATCTACATCAATGTCGCTATCCTCCCGAGGAGAGCTAACATCTTTCATATCAGCTTCTTCATCAGTTTCTGACTTTTCATCCATCTCTTGTTCCCCATCTGTATAACCATTACTAGCAACCGCTAATTTCTTCCTTTCTAAATCCAATCTAATTTTCCTGTCTTGCCGTCTCAACAAATTTTCAAATAGTGGCATATCTTCACCACTTGAAGAATTCACTCTAAGTTTCCTTTGCCTCTTAATTTCTTTTTCTTTCTGTCTATCCAACTTTCTTTTTACTGCCTGTCTTGTATTCATAAATGGAGGTTCTATTTTTTCATTGACTGATTCTTCGCTAATATAATCGTCATACATGTTATTTTCCTCTGTCATGACTGTTTTTGGTAATGTTTCTTCTTGTTCAGCTGTAGTAGATGCTGTTATCACTTGTTTCCTATTCTCTATAGGTATAGGATATACCGATTGTCTGACAATCTGTCCACCTGACAATATTTCATCGGAACAATAATTATTATTACCATTCTCTGCATCCCTTTCCTCATTATCCCGCCTTAAGTGCTCTACATGTGAACGTGCAACATGCCCTGAAATTTGATTCTTAATAGTATATGACACTGGGCCCTTTTTTTCTAAAATATAATATCCCGGGACCCAATGAGCATCAAACTTAGAGTTTTTTCTATGTTTTTTGTAATACACCCTATCACCTATGTTGAACTCTTGTAAGTGTGCATTTTTATTTGCGTATTTCTTCTGTCTTTCTCTAGCCTTAATTATATTATTTCTTAAACGTACATGTGCTTTGTGCATCTCTTGCAACCTTGTTTCCTGAAAATCTTCCCCCAGATATTTTCTCCTAGGCTTTAATAAATTATCAATTGGCAATATTGGTTCTCTCCCATATACTAAGTAAAATGGTGAGAAACCTGTTCCTTCATTTTCGTGTGTACGTATCGCCTCTAATGCTATCCCCAAATAAAGATCCCAATCCATATCATGTTCTTCTACATTTTTCGCTAGAATATTGTATAGTGTTCTATGTTGTCTCTCATTTTTAGCATTAGAAGTTGGTCTGTAATATGAAGTCCTAATGTGTTTTATATTCAAATCTTTTACCAATTTTTCAAACTTTCTATTTACAAATTCTTTCCCATTGTCTGTAAGTATTATTTGTGGACACCCAAACCTTGGTATAAATTCTTGTAACAGCATATTTATAACCGAATCAGCACTCTTGTCTGGAATTGGATAAACTTCTGGCCAGAGACTATATGAATCAACTATATGTAGTAAGTATACATTTCCCGATAATGTTTTTGGATGAGGACCTGAAATATCCAAACTTACTTTCTGCATTGGAAATTGAGGAATATCGGTATCTTGTAAAGGACATTTGATTATCTTCATGTTTCTTAACCTACACTTTTCACATGCTTCAACATATTCATATACGCTTTTGAATAAATTCGGCCAGTAATATTTACTGCTAATAGCCTTCACTAACTTATCTCGTCCAAAATGACCATTATTATCGTGATATGCCTTTAAGACTTCTTGTTCTAAATGTTTCGGAATATATTTTCTTACTCCTTCACCTTTTTCACTGATATAATATAATTGATTGTCTTCTTGTAACTCTACAAACTTTCTTTTAAAACTATTTTCCCCTGTTTCTTTCAGTTTTCTTTTTATTTGTACTATTTTTGGGTCTAACTCTTGTTCTACTTTCATATCAAACTGTTCTAAATGTGGGTCTTCTGTTCTAGGTTCAGACTCTTGATCCGATGGTAAACTTTCAAATTCTTCCCTATTTATTATGGCAGAATCTAATATATTTACTTGCCAGTTTCGATCGTCTATCTCTGGTTCAGCTTCATCTTCCGTGTTTCCTGATGACTGTGTATATGGAATCCTAGACAAAAGATCGGCGCATGTATTATGTTTCCCTGAAACATATTCAACCTTAGCATTATACCCCTGTAAATTCAATGCCCACGTTTGTATTTTCCTATTTTGTATTGGTGCTTCTAATATCGACTTTAATGGCATGTGGTCAGTTCTAATAATGAAATTGGCATTATGTAAGTAGTAATTTAGTTTTTGTAGAGCGTAGTGTATAGCATATGCTTCTTTCTCAATAATCGGCCATTTCTTTTGAGTCTTGCTGAGTTTATGAGACAAGAAATAGATTGGTCTTTCATTTTTAACCCCTGGTATTCCAGATTCTTCTCCTTCATATGGTTGAACTAAACATGCTCCTATTGCGTTGTCTGAAGCATCTGTGTATAGTATTAGCTGTTTATTCAGGTCTGGATGTGTTAATAATGGTACCACTGTTAAGCTATCCTTTAAAAGTTCGAACGCTTTTTGACACTCATCATCCCACTTAAATCTAGCGTATTTACCCGTTAAATTCGTAATAGGTATTGCTATCCTTGAAAACGCTGGTACAAACCTCCGATAATACGCACACGTTCCTATAAATGCACGTACTTCCTTAACATTAGTTGGAGCAGGTAACTCTTTAATAACCCTTATCTTGTCCTGGTCTGGTTTAATACCTTCCCTATTTATTATATAGCCTAAATATTTTGTTTCTGTTTTTAAAAACTGGCACTTGCTAAGCTTTAATTTAACGTCATGCTTTCTTAATCTGTCAAATACTAGTCTAATATGTTTCAAATGATTCTCTACATTTCCTTTCGTAAATATTAATATGTCATCTATATATGCTAGGGCAAAATTTTGCATACCGTCTAGTACTTCATTTATTAAGAACATATAGTGAGACGGTGCATTTTTCAAACCGAATGGCATACGTAGGAATTCGTACGAACCCATATGAGTACAGAAAGCACTCTTATTTTGAGCATCCTTCGACATCGGTATACACCAAAATCCTGATCTAGCGTCTAGTGTTGTGAAAAATGTGGAGCCATTAAGTAATCCTAAAATATCATCTATCACCGGCAATGGGTACGCTACATTCTTAGTAATTTTGTTCAACGCCCTGTAGTCACAACAGAACCTGTTCGAACCATCAGATTTGGCTACGATTACCACCGGAGATGACCATTCTGATTTTGATCTGGTTATTATGCCTGCTTTCAACATATCTTCTATTGCCTTTTCTACGACTTCTCTATTTCTTAATGGAGTTCTATATGGTTTTAAACTAATTGGTGGATGGTCTCCCGTATCTATTTCCATTGTAACTGTCTTTGTCTTACCCAATTCTAAATCATTAATTGCAAACACATCCTGATTTTGCTTTATAAGTTGTTCTAATACTTCCTTATTTTCTGGCGGAGTTTTTAATTGTGCCAACAATTCTTGTTCTCTTGTTACTTTGTCTAGTGAATGTATTTGGGCTGTATTTCTTCTAGATGGATGGATCAATTCATCCATTCTTACTTTCCCTTTTCTTCCGCATCCGCGTCTGTTATTAATTCTTTCACTAGAGGTTTCTGAATAACTTATGCCTGCCATATTTACTCTATCTGTTGCCAATATGTCACTAACGTTATGTTCTAGCTTGGCTATTACACATCCTCTGTATAATTTAATTTCTCTACCTGTGTTATTAATAACCATCACTGGAAATGTTAAACTTTTATCCAATTCTATTATTCCATCCGGAACTTCTAAACCTGGCTCATCTATTATTTCCTTTTGCAATTCAGTGATTCTGACTATGTTTCCTGCTACATAATACGGGTTTCTCTTTAGCTTCGCTTGTATCAAATTAACTGACTGTGGTTTTAAATTCATGGTCGTTTTAACTCTAACTAGTGTCGACACATGCATATCTTCTTCTAAATCTACGTAAACATCTTGGAATTTTAATTTATGTAAATCAAATAAAAGTCTCACCCCATTTTTCAATAAAAAATCTCTACCCAATATCATATTCCTATTTAAATCTTTGACTACATGGAACATATGCCTGACATTTATCCCTCCTAATTTAAAGTTTATCATCGTTTGTCCTAGCACTTCTAATTTTTGTCCCGTTACCGAATGAAGATTCTCCTGAATTCTAAATATTTTACAATTTCTTAACATTCGATATAAAAATGCTTCTTTAATCACGCTAACTTGTGCTCCCGAATCAACTAATGTTCTAACTTTATATTTTCCTATTTCTACTATACATGAGCTTGGATCCACCATATTTAATGACAATTGTGTTATCTCTGCTTGTTTTTTATTTCTAAATGTCCTATTATACTCATCCTTTGGATTTTTAATACCTTGATGCCCCTTTTGGATCTTACTATCTTCCCTCCTACTGCCGACCCTGTTCAGTAAGCGGGATGCCAATTTCCCTGATTTCCTGATCTTCTAAAATTTCTTTGCATTTCTCCATAATTCCCATTTGCTGGTCTGCCATTTACAGTTCTATTCTGTGTACTCGTCTGAACACCTCTATTATTTTGTGTATTCGATGGGACACGTCTGTTACCACAGAAACGAAAAATGTGCCCACGTTGGTGACATCCCCAACAAACCACGTTCGAGTTATTTGTGTTACCTTCCATGTTTCTTACAGTATTTCTCACTTGTCCTCCTCTACCTTGATTATATACATTATCGTTTCTTTGTACCATCTGTATTTCTCCTCGTCTTCCTCTCCATCCATGTCTATACTGTCCTACTTCCATAGGTTCTTCAATTCTATCTTCCGAACTACTACCTAACTCTCGTCCTACTCTTAATCTAAACCTTCTCCTCAAGCTTTCCTCTTGTATAGCGATATCTACCGCTTGTGACAATCTTGCCGGATTCTCTCTTAATAATTTAAATTTCAATCCATCTGACCTAATCCCATCAACAAAAATCCCTACTAACATCCGTTCTACTTCTTCAGCTCGTACATTCTGTCCTAAAAATGACTCTTCAGCTAAATTAATTAACCTGTCACTGTATAGCTGAACACTTTCTGTACTGTTTTGTCTAGTCTGTCTCAATACTGAAAATGCGTGTTGTGGATCAGTAATTTCAGCGTATTTTCTTGCGAGATCATCTTTAAATTCTTCCCAGGTTTCACCTCCTGCTGCTTCTAGTTTTCTTCTTATATGGTCAGAAACTGGACTTGTACTTGTTCTGTATGCCAAATTCTTTTTCTCCTCATCTGTAGCGTTTACTAAATACGCATGTTTCTCAATAGAAATGACCCATTTCTTAAACTGGTTTGCCTGACCACTAAATCTTTCAACATCACTGCTTACATTTTGTTGTCTTAATACTGCATCCAACCTTGCTATTGCCCCACCAACTCCAGTCAGTACCTGTGAAAATTCTTGGGGTTGCATTCTAGAATCTGTACTGAAAATTATCAAGCAATATACAAAATATTTCAAACAATATTAATTTCAAATACACAATCTGTTCAACTAATTACTCTAATATTACCTATTATCTAACTATACTAACTAAATACTCCAATCGAAGATCCTGACGAAGAAAATTTTCCGTTGCAATCACGAATCCTGATAAAAGAAGCTAAATGAAATCCTGACGCAGAAATTTTCAATTGATCCTGATACCAAGACCAAAAAAAAGGATTCTAATCGACACCGTTGAAAGGATCAGAACACACAAAAAAGCTCTGGATTTCCTAATTCAATCGAAGTCGAAATCAGTTTTCTATAATTTTCCTGTCGGTGATTGTGCTCGATATATTGCTCGATCAATCCAAGACCGCTTGATTATTTGCTCGATTAACTGTATGCGTTGGACTTTAATTTCCGTCAAGCAAGGTCACCTTCACGCAACCGACAACTGCTCACGGTTTCAGCAAAAATTACTTTCCAACAGCATATCTGGCACCTTCACATGTTTCAGCGTAAAAATGATCAAGTCGAGAATAATTGGATTTAAACCTGACGCTATCCACTCCCTTATTTGTTACGTGGCATTTCAACAACTGTCAGTTTAAATTGAGTATACCAAATTTTGACTTGAGATAATTTTCATCAATGCTTTCATTTAAGTGAAGTAACTGTAGAGAATATTGAGGATCTCGACTCAATAACTATGGAATTTGCAATATAACCTTGACTTCACCTTCAACAGTCCAATGAGTTAAAACTCATAATTTTCACCATTCTTTGTTTTACTTGGAGTTTTATTTGGATCAGCTTATCGTTCTGTTGAAATCAAATCATTTCTGGTACCTCAAGACTCCATAAGTTGTATACCATGTAATCAGCGAGTTCATTCTTATCAGCTTGTGTACTAATTTTTGATGCAAAACGGCATTACTTGATCTCAATATACAATTAGCGTTGGTCAGTGCTCAAATTATTTCATACTATTAATCAGATAAAAACATCAGTCTTTCAAAAAAATAAGTTTATCAATCAAACCTTTTTGAGCTGGCCTGAGAAATCGATCTCCTTTTTAAACAGAAATACACTGAGAACCCACAACAACTACCCCTGGGCGGGCTTTCAGCTGTTGCGTTTCTTATTATTATTTACTTAAAAACTTCCTTCTCCAGACGCCCAGACACAACAATATTCCATGGCGGTAACTCTCTCCACGACATCCCATGTTGCTCTTTGAGGTCAAAGGCACCAAATCAACCTGTATTACAGTGTAGAGGTGTTACACACAGGTTAGAAGGCACGTGATCGTATAGGACACAAGTCTCCGTTGTTTATAACATTCTTTATTTGTCGAATCGTTCCACTACAGCATAATGATGGTAGGCTCAAATTCCGATGTTTACCTTCTTGCTTGATAGCTGACCCCCAAGTGACGTGTGTGTCCCAGCCTAGATACACTTCTTCATTCGTGCACACACGTTCACTAGCTATGGTTTTCCCACTAGTCAAGGAATGCGCAGCATTCCTTAACTCTTTACTCCTAAGCTACTCCCTTTACTGTTACATAAGCTGCGCTCTGTGACCTTTTACCTTGTGGTAAACAGCACCGTCAGACCTTTAACCCCGGGGTAAGATTCGATGTCAGACCTTTAACTTTTTGTAACCCTGCGACTTATGACCTGTAACCTTGCGCAAACGGCGCTATTTGAATTTTAACCTTGTGCAAGCGGTTCTATATGAACTTTAACCTTGCGCGGTGTGACCGTTAACCTTGTGGTGAGCTTCACTGAATGACTTTTAACCTTGTAGTTGTGTTCAAATGAAAACAAACACGGGGTGATTTCACATGAATAAGACATCAGTAGTGACATTATATTTCTTGGTATTTTTGTGCCTGAAGAAGGGTATACACATTTTCTCGACACGTTTATTTCTTTATGACATTGTGGCTGGGTAGGCCTTGCACTGTCTCCTGCTTGCATACCAGGCAGTGGCTGGGGTTTTCGCTATCCATGAAGCGGCTGCGGACAGTCAGACAGTGCTACTACACAAAGCTGTTGTCTTCATCTCGGCTTTCTCACAACTCCACTCATGTATTCTCATTGCTTGCGTTATGTAAGCCTTGCTCACAGTTTGGACAGTAAACGCAGGATGGAAAGTAACTGTTCACCTCAATTCAATTGCTCCGAATACTGATTATTGAATGTAAGAAACTAAATAACTGCATTCCGGACATTCTCGCGCGTGCTCCTTCACGCTCGTCAAAAGCCAGCGAAGAGTCCCTATGCTGTTTATTTCTGCAGCAAGTCGACCAGGTTTCCCTCCACGCCTTCTGTATCGTCCAGGCCCTCTACTCACCATCTTCTGGCTCAGTCTTCTGACGATGATTACGGACATTCTCGCGCGTGCTCCTTCACGCTCGTCAAAAGCCAGCGAAGAGTCCCTATGCTGTTTATTTCTGCAGCAAGTCGACCAGGTTTCCCTCCACACCTTCTGTATCGTCCAGGCCCTCTACTCACCATCTTCTGGCTCAGTCTTCTGACGATGATTACATGGTCGCCAGCTGTACACGGTGTTAAAAACTCTACCATGAGCTAGCACGAGGGGAGGCTTCTGGTCGTCAGACATAGTCACCTTCTAAGAATGTTTCAGCTTCTATATCTTCCTAACATTCAAGAGGACGGGGCGGCGGTTGGCGCATCACCTGGTTTATAAATCAAAGCTGTCTGTCTCTGGCTGTACACCGCTTCTTGTACCTGGTCTTCCAAGTGTGTGGGCATCGGTCATTGAAATGGTCCCAATAATTCTTCTAAAGCTCTAACCCCTGCCCCCAGAAAGGCACATGTCGGGCTCCTGGTGTAGGGTTTCCAGATTTTTACATAAGACCTGCCTGCTCGCCCGGCAGACGAAGGCAGTCTCCTTCCCGCCATTGCTAGAGGCAGAGACGCAGACTTGCGGGTAGGTCGGTGTGGCTGACAGAAAAGGTCAGGTTGTGTGTACAGACATAATTAACTGCATTGAGAGCAGCCTTTACCCCTGTACCGCTGGTTGTATTATGCACACACATAAGCCACTAATAAGAGGTTGCACGAGTTATTGCCTGGCATATTTAGCTGCATCGCGTCAGGTGTAATACTGCAGAGTTATATATCACATGATGTGAGTAGATCGATCTTATTTTGGCTGAAATATATGACACATGTGATCACCGTTACTGTTCGAATGTGGAGCAATTGTTGTTTGTGGCTTACTGGTACAATCATAGAGAGAAACAGAGACGTAAATCACAACAGGCACAATCATACACAAAAACATAGAGAAGCATATCACGAAAGACACAATCATAGTGAGAAATAGCCACAATCATTGAGAGAAACAGACACAACCACAGAGATAAACATACACAACCATAGTGAGAAAGAAACACAATCATAGATATGAACAGACACAACCATAAAGAGAAACATAGAGCTGTATATCAGTGTGACATTCCCCAGCTGAGGAAAGACATCTATCACGGGATCTCCTACCTGGATCCGACTGTGGTGTTTGCCAATGCCTCAGGTGTCATATTACTGAAGAGTGTAAGCCAACTGGGCCCTCAGCAACACCTCCTGGAGATCATACAGGGCGGGACGGTCTTCACGCCAGCTACCGTCCACAGGTATATAAAGCAACGGACCGACGGCAAGATCCACATCAAGGTTCCTCCAGGTGTGTGGGTGGGCAGGTCTCTCTCTCTCTCTTTCTCTCTCTCTCTCTCTCTCTCTCTCTCTCTCTCTCTCTCTCTCTCTCTCTCTCTTTCTGTGTGTGTGTGTGTGTCTGTCTGTGTGTCCGTATGTGTGTCTCTCTCTGTCTGTGTATGTATGTATGTGTGTGTGTGTAATTGCATGCCTGCTTCACTGCGTGAGTGCGCGCGCGCGTTTGTGTTTAAGTATACGTTTGTGTATGTATATGTATATATGCATGCCAGTCTGTGTAGTCTGTCCACAGCAAACAGTTAAACATGAACAATATAAGGTGACGAATTCTCCCCACTTCTCTGGTGTCAACATTGCAACAATGTAACACAGTTACTGCCGGTGTCAACATTTCAATACTGTAACATATTTACTGCCGGTGTCAACATTTCAACAATGTAACACAGTTACTGCCGGTGTCAACATTTCAACAATGTAACACAGTTACTGCCGGTGTCAACATTTCAACAATGTAACACAGTTACTGCCGGTGTCAACATGTGAATATTGTAACATATTTACTGCCGATGTCAACATTTCAATATTGTAACATATTTACTGCCGGTATCAACATTTACACAATGTAACATATTGACTGCTGGTGTCAACATTTAAATAACATAATATATTTACTGCGGTGTCAACATTTCAACAACGTAACATATTTACTGAAGATTTCAACATTTCAACAACAATGTAACACAGTTACTTCCCGTGTCAACATTTTAACAATGTAACATATTTACTGCCGGCCTGTGACCGTAACCTCGAAGACATCTCGTCCACAAATCCACGAGCTAGGTCTGCTCAGGAATCTATAAAAGCTCTCAACGTTCGTTACGGGAGAGATGCACTATAGTATGTCCAGAAATGAATGCCGTCATTCACGATCAATTATGTTGAAAACTGTCTATTGCATCAGTATGAAATTTTTCCTGCCGTCTTATATTTACCCCCACCCAAGGAATACGTCTTTAATAGGTCCAAAAGCAAATTAAATCATGAAATAGCGGCGACATTTCTTTGATGTTTTGATAAAAAACTAGTGATTTCTCGCTAACAAACTTGTTTTACAATAATGCCAATGCCTCCGCTAGTACGGATGACAAACACAAGGCGTATCCAGATTCGTATGGAAGTGGGCGCATTGTCTGCTCTGCTGAGACGGAACATGATTACATGATTTGCACGACGAATATAGCTGTGAATGTCTCTGTAGTGGGCTTCCTTCTTAACGGTCAAGATGTTGGTTCTCTTTTCATTGAAGTTTATAGAATGATTCGTGTGTTCGTGTGTTGTCCCCTCATTTGACAACGTGTTTCTTCTCACGTTTCTTGTTATGCCACAATATGTCAGTTCCCACCACAATATTACTGTTCGGTTGGTATTCGATGCGTCTAGAGCTTTTTGTTTTTTCAATGTCAGTTGTTTGTCACCGTTGAGGGCTCACGGAATTGAAAATTCATCACTGTGGAATACAAACTGTTGCCATTAACAAGTTGTATTGTTTATGCCGATGCTGTAATGTTTAGGGCCTGCAATTCTTCTGAATATTTGTAGCAAAATATCCCAGTTGGTGTGCACGTGGATTAAGGTCTGCGATCTGCTCAGACCTTAATCTGTGTCGGACGATTCCAGTAGGTTGATGAGTGCTCTCGGTTGCATAAAATTCAATCCATTCTTTCTCCAATAATCCTCTACCTCTTTCAACACATGGTCCTCACATTTTTTCCAGTAACTTTTATCAATATTTAATAGCTCGGACTGGATTAGTATCTTGACGTCAGACAATTTGAATATAGTATTGTCAGCTGCCACCTGTCCTTTAATTTTAGCCCACACAAATTCTATAGGGTTAAAATGAGAATGGTACGGCGGAAGTCTCAAGCACCCATGACGATGCTCTTCTATCAACTTGTCGATTTGATATTTCTTGCTCTTTGGCGTCTGTTTTACAAGGGACAACAATTCTAGCTAGAAATACGATTCTGGAAATGGTATGTTGTCCATTCGGAGCCATATCTTTATTGCTCCCTTTGAGCTCGATGCTGTAGGTATTTTGTCTTATTGGGCAACAACATTGATATCATGCATTGTCCATAATTGGACACGACGGTCTATCTAGGGATGGAAGCACAGTATTCTCGAGCCAATCTCTAAATACATTACCATTAATCTTATTATGATAATTCCTATTGTCTGTATGCTTTGATACGAACACGAGCCCAGCATTCTGTTGTAAGCCATTATGCGTATTACCAGCATGGGCCATGACCAAAAGCTGTCCTATACTACTGGGCACATATCGCTTTATCTGTCCATCCACTGATTGCCATTCCTTATCACTTGTGTGGTGCGCATTGATCCACATTTCATCCAAACACACTGTGCCATAATTTGCGCATTTCCCTTATTTCACGTAGGTATCTGCTTCTCATGGCTCCTAAATGCGGTTGCTCGCAAAGAATATTTCTACCACCCTTGTACTTTCTAAAAGTGAAGATAATGTCCTTATAATTTTCCACAAAGTTGTTTTGGATAGCTCTATGCTATTGTTCTTTCTCAACCAAACCTTAAGTTTTCTTCAAGTCACTGTTTCTTTGGCATCCAGCATTTTTATAATACTGGGTAATCCTGGATATAAAATCCAAAATTTTTATAATTTTAGGACGATCCGTGGCGAAGTGGTCAAGCCTTTTTACTCGGGCTCCAAAGGTTGTGGGTTCGATTCCGGGCCGCAACCTTCGGTTCACGAGTTAAATTTTTCGGAGACTTCTGTGGGTCGGAGTTCGTGCTTTGTGCGATGCTTTCTGCGCTGCGGAAAGAGACCGAGCCATATGAGATAGAACCCGGTGCAATGAAGTCGACCCTGTCGACTTTTAAGCGACGTTTTAAAGCATTTTTATAATAGCTCGCCTTATGACATCTTTGTCAAAGCTGTCTACAACAACCTTTCTACCTACCGTTTGTTTATTGCGTGGTGGTTTAATTCCAGATTCCCCGGGAAGGTTAACCCGGTCAACAAATGCCCGCAGAAGTCGGATGTGTCGGCCTAACGGCGCAAGAACGCAGCTCTGCTGTAAACAGGCACAACGTAATCACGTCCGAAAAAAAACTCCGGATGAACGAAGAAGAAGAAGAAGAATTCCAGATTCTTGCACCCATCGACGAAATGACCGTTTCTAAAACCCAATGTATGCACTGTTTTTTTTTTCTTCGGAATTTATAATAGTATAAAACAGTTTCCTGCGATCAGCTTCTTGACATAAATATGTGTACAACTTCATACAGCTTCACGAAGCTTTGAAGTGTATACACAATTTCGCATTCAATCCCATTGAAAAATATTCACATATTTCAATGTTAGCGATAAGTGGTAAGATTTAAAAAAAAAAAAAACCAACAACATATTAATCAGGTTTCATGAAATAACACCACATTTTGAGACACCTCTGAACAGTCCCAGTTTAAACAACGCGGGGTTCTTGGCATAAGGCTAATCCCGTGAAACACGTAAAATATTCAGCATTGAACGCTGATTGTCTGGCTACGCTGTAATACATTTAAAATTATGAACTTCATCTCTGACCCGTAAATTATATACCGCATATAAACAAACTGTGAAATCTGCTATACAATCTCCAGAACAAAAAATTTTTTGTTGGGTGGACATAATGATAAGGTTATATGCTAAATCTCATAATTTTCCTTCAGTTGGTTACTGAGATATGGAATTTTATATTGGGGCAGACAAAAGTAAACACACTATAGGCTTGGATCCTTGCATGCACCCAGGCCTTTCAGATGTGTCGATGTTTATGTATGGGAGATATGTTGATGTTTATGTGTGGGAGATATGTTGATGTTTATGTGTGGGAGATGTGTTGATGTTTATGTGTGGGGGTGTGTTGATGTGTATGTGTGGGAGATGTGTTGATGTTTATGTATGGGAGATGTGTTGATGTTTATGTGTGGGAGATATGTTCATGTTTATGTGTGGGGGATGTGTTGATGTTCATGTATGGGAGATATGTTGATGTTTATGTGTGGGAGATTTGTTATTGATTTGTGTATGGGAGATGTGTTGATGTTTATGTATAGGAGATATGTTGATGTTTATGTTTGGTAGATGTGATGATGTTTACGTATGGGAGATATGTTGATGTTTATGTATGGGAGATATGTTGATGTTTACGTATGGGAGACGTGTTGGTGTTTATGTTTGGGAGATTTGTTGATGTTTATGTATGGGAGATATGTTGATGTGTAAGTAAGGGTGATGTGTTGATGTTTATGTGTGGGAGATATGCCGTTGTCTATGTCTGGAAGATGTGTCAATGTTTCTTTCTAGGAGATGTGTTGATGTTTCTCTCTGCAAGATGTCTTGATGTTTATGTCTGTGAGATATCTTGATGTTTCACTGTGAGAGATGTGTTGATATTTCCACAACAGTGTGTGAGGAAAGTGTTGATGTTTCTGTCTGGGAAATGTCTTGATGTTTCTAAAACAGTGTTTGAGAGATGTGTTGATGTTTCTGTCTGGGAGATGTGTTGATATCTCTATCTTGGAGATGTGTTGATGTTTCTGTCTCCGAGATGTGTTGATATTTCTGTCTGTTGATGTTTCTTCAACAGTGTGTGAGAGATGTGTTGATGTTTCGTTTTCTGGCTGGGAGATGTGTTGATGTTTCTACAACAGCGTTTGGAAGATTTAATTATGTTTTCACAACAATGTTTGGGAGATGTGTTGATGTTTCTACAACAATGTGTGCGAGATGTATCGATGTTTCTGTTTGAGAGATGTGTTGACATTTCTGTCTGAGAGAAGTGGTGATGTTTATACAACTTTTGAAAGAGATGCGTTGATGTTTCTAAACAGTGTGTGTAAGAGATGTGTTGGTGTGCCTACAACATTGTGTGGCAGAAGTGTTGATGTTTCTACAACAATGAGTGAGAGATGTGTTGATGTTTCTACAGCAATGTGTGTGAGAGTTGTTGATGTTTCTTCAATAATTCGTGAGAGGTTTGATGAAGTTTCTATAACAGTATATGACAATTGTGTTAATATTTCTAAAACATTGTGTGATAGATGTGTTGATATTTCTACAACAGTGTGTGGGAGATGTGTTGATGTTTCTCTCTGGAAGATGTGTTGGTGTTTGTACAACAGTGTGAGAAAGATGTGTTGATGTTTCTACAACAGTGTGTGGGAGATGTGCTGATGTTTCTCTCTGGAAGATGTGTTGGTGTTTGTACAACAGTCTCAGAAAGATGTGTTCATGTTTCTACAACAGTGTGTGAGAGTTGTGTTGTTTATTTCTATGAGATGTGTTAATGTTTCTGTCTGTGAAACATGTTGATGTTTCTACAACAGCGTGAGAGAGATGTGTTGCTGTTTCTGTCTGGGAGATGTGTTGAAGTTTCTACAACATTGTGTGAGAGTTGCATTGATGTTTCTATCTGGGAGATGTGTTGATGTTTCTACAACAGCGTGAGAGAGATATGTTGATGTTTCTGCCTGGGAGATGTGTTGATGTTTCTACAACATTATGTGAAAGTTGCATTGATGTTTCTATCTGGGAGATGTGTTGATGTTTCTACAACAGTATCTGAGAGATGTGTTGCTGTTTCTGTCTGGGAGATGAGTGCCATGGTCCAGTTGATAAGGCCTGGAACATGGCATGACTTGTGGCAAGCAGGAGGAGACCGTGTGAAGTGACCTGCACGGCATTGGTCAGAGGAGACCGTGTGAAGTGACCTGCACGGCATTGGTCACAAAAGCATGTATAGTGTGCTAGACGTTTTGCGCGAGGGCAAAACGTCAATTTAAAATCAGTTGACTGGAGCTACTCTCAGCGTTGGACCTAGTTCTGAGTTAACAGAGCATGGCTAATATTATGCCGCTCTTTTAGAACAGTTTATTGTTTAGGCACTGTTTTGTATATTTGTAAATCTTGTACAGAGCAAATGATTGTACTATCGACAGTGTCCAGTGTCCAGCCTTAGTAAAGGAGAATGTGAACACTCTACCAGTGTTATGTTATACCAGCTACGTTGAGTTCAGTCTGAGTAGTTAACATGTATAGACTGTCCAAGATAGAAAAGATTTATGGCCATCTGAAGCAGAAGGAAAGATGTCAACTACATTAAGATTAAGCATCTCTAAAGAAATCAACGAAGCGCCACTGAAATAATGCAGGGGTGGTGCGTCAAGATGATAGTGTTGTCCAAGGCGTGCGAAGTTGTTCTATCGCACAGAAACCCTGTAAAGAAATATTACCAAGTTCGCCACTGACCAACAGAGTAAATAAGGCCAGAACTGATTCATCACTGTAAATAATACCAGAGGTTGCTGTCCACCAATCAGCGTCTTCTTCTTCGCACATAGCAGTTTCCCGAGTTTACACAGCAGCTTATTGGTAATGTGTCGGTGTTTCTACAAGAATGTGTGAGAGTTCTGTGGTTTATTGAGGATGTATGTGTTTCCTGCAACTCCCACGATGATTATCTTTACATTTGACATCAAATTCTAGAAAATCTGGGTGCCAACATCTTACTTCTAGTCAACACCATGATTGTTCATGCGGAATGGGAGCAGCACTTCTTTCGACCGAAAACATACAGACACCGGTTCATCGGCTTGAAACCTCCCAGCTTCCAGGATATTTGGGTAAGTCTTTCCGACAGACACACCCAGCCTTCCCGACAGACACATCCAACCTTCCCGACAGACACATCCAACCTTCCCGACAGACACATCCAACCTTCCCGACAGACACATCCAGCCTTCCCGACAGAAACATCCAGCCTACCCGACAGACACATACAGCCTTCCCGACAGACACACTGAGGGTTCCAAAAATCCCCAGAATATATTCATAGATTGACATTGAGTTACTAGACAAGCAATGTTGGCACATTGTCTGGAAGAGAATTTTTCCTGTCAGCAACATTGAGTAACTAGACAACCAATGATGGCAAATCGTCTGGAAGTGAATTATTCCTGTCAGCAACATTGAGCTTTGGCAACTTTCCGTCTTGACAGACGATAGTTTGGTACATTGTGCTTCAAAAAGGCTTAATAACTACGACCCATGGCTATGGCGAGTGTGGCTGATAAGGCCAATTTGTGATGCAAATGTTTGACTACAGTGAATGCATGTGAAAACATGGTCATTTCCACCATCATGCACCATTTTATGTCTCTCAGGATATGTGTGCGCTTTATCGGCAATAATTTTCTCCTTTGTCTTTCTGATAGTTGCCCTCCATGCAACACGTTCAGCGGCGACTTGCTCCCAGTGCGCATGATAAATGCCTGTATCA
Source organism: Cepaea nemoralis (assembly GCA_014155875.1). Lineage (NCBI taxonomy): Eukaryota > Metazoa > Mollusca > Gastropoda > Stylommatophora > Helicidae > Cepaea > Cepaea nemoralis. The sequence continues at coordinate 447,649 of JACEFZ010011063.1, forward strand.
ATCATGTCCCGCTTGCACACATCTTTGTATCGTAGTAGAGGCCGACCCTGAGATCTTCTACCCATCTGTAATTCACCAAAAAAGATGTCCTTTGATATTCTACCATCATCCATCCTGTTAACGTGTCCTATATATCTAAGTCTACGAAGACTGAGCATGAAACACACCGTCACACACACTGATCTTTCCAATACTTCAATATTTGTGATTTTGTCTTGCCACTTAATACCAAGTATTCTTCGCAGACACCGCATATGAAAGCTGTTTAAACGTTTCTCTTGGTGTAAGTAAGTTGTCCAAGTTTCACTGCCATAAAGAAGAGTACTAAAGACACAGGCTTTTGTTTTGGCAGTAAGCTTCCTGTTCTCCCAGACTCTTTTTGTTAACATGTTCATTCAAACTGAAATATACACATGTTCGCACAGTAATGTCGATTGTCTACCACGGTAATTTTAAACTGACTAACATGTCTTTCTGCTTGCACAAGGACGGCTTACGAAGGTTGATTATTAAAGCTTCAGCAAACTTTAACAATCGATTACTTTGTGTGTTGAACAACACACGGAAAGCACTGTCTCTTTCAACCACGTGACCGCTCTCGAGCACATGTCTCCCGACCGATGAAGCCGGACTGTTCCGGTGTGTCGGCCTGCCTAGGCTACCATCTTCTGTGTGTAGTATCTTGTCCACCCAATTCGGAATATGTTCCGAAACCCTGCAATGTAACTGTCGCTCAGTTCTGCCTATGTAGATGGCCTCGCATCTGCATGTAAAGTGGTAAATACAATTTGATTTGGCGTACACAGCTACAGGTTCTTTTACTGCTGGGACTGGGATAGGTGTGTTTCTGTACCTGATGACTAGAGCTGCAGCACAGAATGTTCGCTCGACTGCTGTGGTGAGCCGGTCCCGCAGACGTTGCATTACGTCATCTCCTCGGAAGGTTAGCTGGATGAATACCTTGAGTTTAGGGACTGTAGTTACTTCTGATTTCGGTTTGGGCTGTTGGCAGTGGCGCTGTATAAATCCTGTGGAGTACCCATTCAGGTTTAAGGCATTCTTCAGAGTTTCAAATTCCTCTGTCAGTGTGTCCTGGGTGCATATCTTCCTAGCACGATCAAACAGGGTCCGTACTAAGCCCCGTTTGTACTGGACAGGTGCGAAGCTCTGAAAATTTAAAAATTGGCCAGTCCATGTTTCTTTGCGGTACACCGATCTTTGAATTGTGCCGTCTGCTCTACGTCTCATTAGGATATCTAGAAACGGCAACGCTTCGTTGTGTTCGTGTTCCATAGATAGAGAGATGTTTTTTATGTGTCTCGTTCATTGTGGCCTGGAACGACGTTGCTTGTAGCTCGTCTGTGGTGATAATTAGTATATCGTCCACGTAACGACGGTAAAAGGCCAAGTTATTGATTTCTGAGGATCTCATTTCTTCTAAGTGTGCCATGAAGATGTCCGTTAGAATAGGCCCAAGTGGGCTCCCCATGGCCACTCCGTCAATTTGGCGATATGACTTGTTGAGAAAGTTGAATTGTATGTTGGCAGTACATAATTTTAATAGCCTCTCTAGAATAGCTGATGGTATGCCTAGTTTTAGCCCACTCATGATTACCTCTATTGGAATCCCATCCGTACCTGGAGCCTTGCCAGATGCAAGTTCATTTATAGCACACTTAACTTCTGTTATAGTGGGAAGTGTGTCCAGGTGGACAAGAGTTGGCAGAGCCTCTATGGCGTTGAGGGCATCATCCGCTAGCTTGGTCTCACTTGAGTAAAGCTCTAAATAGTGCTCTACCCATCTGTCCATCTGCTGTTTCTTATCAGTGATGATTTCTCCAGTCAAGGTTTTCAATGGTGCCCTTCTTTTGATCATTAGACCACAGGCTTTCTGTATCCTTTCATACATGCTTCTTATGTTTCCCTTATCACTTGCGATTTGAATGGATTCACATAACTTGTTCCAATAGTCATTAGCACACTGCCTGGCAGCCTTTCGCACATCCTTCCTAGCTTGCTTCAGCCCACACAGAGTGTTACGCGTTGTTCTTTCCTTATTTCTTAAGAGAGTTATTTTCTTATTTTCAATCAAGGGCGGCAGTATCTGGCTGTTTGCCGCAAACCAGTCCTGACTCTTATGATCCACAGTGCCGTAAACCCCTACCGCTGTTTTGTAAATAGTTTCCTTAAGTTTACTCCACTTTTCACTTACTGTACATATTTCTGATGTATCAGTGAAAGCGTCTTCAAGTTGCTGATGAAACTGAAAGCACTTTTCAGGATCGTGAGTGTCAATAATATTAATCCTGGGTGGAGATTTGTGTTTTACTGTGTAGATTCTCGTTGGTCTCAGTCTAACCCTTGCAACAACCACAGAATGATCCGTATCACAGTCATGCTCTGTGGTAACTTTGAGGTAATGATATATGGTTCAGATCTTGTCTGCGTGTGATGATGAAGTCCAGCTGATGTCAATGGCCGGACTTGGATGTTTCCATGTGACCTTATACATCTCTTTTGCTTTAAAAAAAGGAGTTTGTAATACATAGGTCATTTCTGGTGCAATGCTCCAGCAGCCTTTGCCCATTTTCATTCATGCGACCGATGTTGTATTTTCCAAGGCACACTGGCCATGAACTCGAGTCCTTGCCCACACGAGCATTGAAATCACCGAGCATATAAATGTAGTCGGATTTTGGAACTGCCTTGATCACAGAGTCTAGCTCTTCATAGAAAGTATCCTTCACATCATCAAAGGAAGCGAATGGCGGTGCATATGCAGTGATAATGGTGACAAAACCACAAGGGGTTGCGAAGCGCAAGGATAATAGTCCATGTGTCCAGGATTTTCTGCTGACTTGACAAATATTGACGATTTATTAACGATGTGATTTATGCCGAACTCATAATAGTCTTTCAGTACCTCCAGTTGGGATATTAATCATTCCCAGTAGCGAATTCTTCACTGCAAAACCCACACCATGTTGTCTTTTGTCTGCCTGCCCTCTACCCTTCAAAAAAAAAAAGAGGTGTAATTGTTTTCCCTGAGTGACCCTTCCTTAGCAATGCGAGTCTCCTGCAGGTAAGCAATATCAATGTTAAGACGACTGAGTTCGGCATTAATCACATGGTCAATCAATCGTCAATATTTGTCAAGTCAGTGGAAAATCCTGGACACATGGTTCTTATGTTCCAGGTTGCAAGCCGTAGCTTGAGGTTTCTATATTTTTCTTTTTATTAGTACCTGGGGTATTGGTTTTACAGCCTGCGATTCAGATTTTGTCCTAGCCCCAGCACCCATTGAAGCAGGCAGGCTGTGGCGGATCAACACCCAATGGGCCGGGGACTGTCCACCTTGAGGCGGGCGGTAGCTGATCAGTGACACCTGTAGATGTCTCCTACCGTCAGAGGCAACGCGTGCCGCCCCATGTCTACGCTAGTTGACAAGGACTAATTACCCGTAACAGTTACCTCTCGCTTTGATTCCGAGACCGGTTAAGACAAGGGGTGGAGTTATTGCCTCTCTATAGCACAAAGCCTGGGCTAAAATATAGAGACCATGTGTTGCCCATGCAGCATGATCCCTCTCTAGGTCTGCCTAGTTCACTCCAAAGGAAATATAACACCTATACATCTGGGACAAGACAGGCTGCAGAAGCTGCCGGATCAGCAAAGCAATGCTCTAGCCGTCCGCCTGTCGGAGCTTCGATCCTAGACCAGCTGCCAACCAAGGCTTAGAACCTGGTCTGCCCTGCCATGACATTTTGTCTTTATGTTGCATTTCCTCGCACCAGGATAAGGCTTGTACCCTCCCAATTGCGCTCTTCCGCCCGAAGCCGTTGGCACAGTGTGGGGTGTCGGGTTTTGTAAACGGCGCCCAACATTCGGCGCTGACAGAAAGCAGGTAGTACGTGCCATGGTTGCAAGTCCTCTTAAATTACAGCCATGTCTTATTTCATTGAATTACACTATGGTATCGTTGGCTCATTAACAATAGGCAATAAAGATAACTTGAGAAACAAATTGCCGACACAGCGTGAAACGAAATACACACGTGAGATTTATTCTGGTTGTCCAGAGATTATATACATAGGTAATAGCACACGTCTAAGTGTCTCGAGTATTCGGGGAGCGGCCTAAGTTACTACGGGTACTTACTGACCTTCGCATGTCCTCTGTCTGACCGTTATCATCTCCACAATATTTCCTTTGCTGAATCAGTCTGTCTCTAGTGTTATCACTTGTGCCGAATCAATTCGTCTAGAGGTTGCCGGTCATTTATCCATGGCGTTTCCAGTAACTGTTGTTAGATATTCGTAGTTCCGAGGATGGGGACGGAGCGCTTATGGGAATGTCTCGAATGCTGTGATGTCGGTTACTAAATCAATCTTCTTCTTCTTCTTTTCGTTCATCCGGAGTGTTTTTTTTCAGATGTGATTGCGGTGTGTCTGTTATGCGCCCTTGGGCCGAAACCCGTAGGCCAACACATCGACTTTAGCGTGCTTTTTTTGACCAGGTAGCATTCCTGGGAGACTCACTTTTGCGGTGCCATCTGCTACACCGCTGGCCAAGTCGGAACGGTCGAAGACAACGGTTATCCCTCAAAGGAAGGCAGGGACAGTCAATAGCATTATCCGCCATCCAAGGTTGCTTCCATAGTTGCAGGGCCGACACATAGCGTCCTGATTCTGGGCTCACCGAGGGAAATCGTCACGTCCTGCTCATGGCTGCTTTAAATCCTCACTTCAATATATTGGTCATTTCATTTGCCACGGGCCATTTCTGCTCAAACCAGACAAGTCTGCAGATGGTATCCACTCAGCGAGTTTTCGGACATGTGTCGTTGCGCCCGTTAGAGCTGTTCCAGGCACGGCAGACATTCGGAAAACTACCTAGTCAGAGCTGTTCCGAACAAGAGCGGCATTCGGAAACTAGGTAGTCAGAGCTGTTCCTAGCACGAGAGACATTCGGACGAGACATTTCACTCGGACGTAATTGCGTAGTGTCAATTTTTAGTTTGCCACCCGTAGGACGACACTTCCGACTTCCGGCGGTCATTTTTTAATGAGGTTAGCCTTCCTCTGGTTTCGAGGCACGTTAGACTGTTGTGATGTCGCCAACATCTCAGCTGGTCAAGATAGAACGATCAACGACATCGCGGTCGGCCCTCAAGGGAAGGCAGGGGCAGATCATGGGCATTCCCTCGATATCCAAGGAGGCTTCCATAATTGCAGAGCCGGCACATATTGCTCTGAGACTGGGCACACCCGAGGATTTGCCACATCCTGCTCATGGCTGCTTTAGTTCCTCACTTCCATGTGTTGGGAGTCTCGCTTGCCACTGATCGCTCAAGCACACACCAGGAGCGGTCAGACTGCGTGCGACATCCACTCGGTAAGCTTTTATTTTTGACTTCGGACAACGCAATAGGTTCGCTCGCCGTGCGTTCCATTTCGCGTCATTGAGACGTTCTTCCACTTTTGTCAACACTCTCTATGAGTTAGATACAGACAGTTTTCGTAACCATTTCCTTCGACTGAGGCACTTTTCTGACTATTTGTACTCGCTCACAAGGTAGGCTACATGTTCTGCCGGCTCAGCACCTTACCTTCGTGCAGCAGTGAACGAGAAACGGCCTGGCCCTCTCATCCGGGGATCTCTCATATCCCCCAACTGAGAGCCTTCGAACTTGTACCAGACCTGAGCATGTAGCTTGCTCAGTATCACACCTCTATTTTTCGGTAGGAGGGAATTGGCCCGGCTCTCAGATCCGAGTGTTTGTGGCTTAGAGGCGTTCAGCCACAGCCCTCGACAGGGAGCCTTACGTATTTTGTCCGGACCAAGAACTTCTGCCTGTGTGCGCCTGATCTAAGCTTCTGACTGTTATCCTCACCTCAGTCTAACCCGCAGAGCAGTGGGTTGTGTCTCTCTTAGTCTGGCCCCTATCCCATAAGCTGTCCGATATGTAGTTTTCATCCATCGGTAAGCACATGGGGTCAGAGGGACACACAAGCTCCCCCACCGCAACAAGGTGGAGACACATCGGGGGAGACTAAATCAATCAATCAATCAGTTCCGAATAAGTCCGCTGCCATCCTTCAATTTCTTGTAACCAAAATACTTCGTCCTTAGAAAACCACAAACACGTCCGTTTCCTTCTGAATTCACACAACGTATCCTTTGTTGTCCAGTTCCCGTTGTCCGGTGAACGTGGCCGTGACGTCCTAATGATCATGCGCTGTCCACTACACTGTCCACTGCAGTTCGCCTTGCGTTTATCTTTTGGTTCCATGCAAGGTGTGCTTTTTTCTAAGTAGCTATATGGCAGTACCCTCTACTGTCATACGGTAGATCAGTCATATCTGACTAAGACCTGACGACTAACGTCAGCAACATTGAGTAACTAGACAACCAATGTTGGCACATTGTCTGGAAGATAATTGTTCCTGTCAGCAACATTCAGTAACTAGACAACCAATGTTGGCACATTGTCTGGAAGATAATTGTTCATGTCAGCAACATTCAGTAACTAGACAACCAATGTTGGCACATTGTCTGGAAGATAATTGTTCCTGTCAGCAACATTCAGTAACTAGACAACCAATGTTGGCACATTGTCTGGGAGATAATTGTTCCTGTCAGCAACATTCAGTAACTAGACAACTAATTGTCTGGAAGAGAATTGTTCCTGTCAGCAACATTGAGTAACTACGCAACCAATGTTGGCACATTGTCTGGAAGTGAATTGCTCCTGTCAGCAAAATTGGGCATCTACTAACGGTCACCTCATCATCTCGTGTCTTGCCAGCTGGCGTAATCGCTCATGTCACTCCACAGATCTCGTTCCTTATTGCTCTGTATCTGCTCTGCTGATGATATTCCTCCGTAACACCGTCTCATTCCACCCAGCATAATTTCTCTTGGTTCTCTACCTCGTTCCTATTGATCTTTCCAGTTGTCACAATGTCTTCTAATACCTCTCCTCTCTTTTCATCACATGACCAAGGTGAGCATTTTGTCTCTTTTAATTGTTTATTACATTCTAGTTTCATTAGCCTCTTTATTTGATAATTACTCTAGAGGTTCAAGATACTCATTTCATTTGTCTCAGGAATCACATTTCCGTTGCTTGCAAGTTCTTCCTAATTTGTTTATTGACGTTCCATGATTTACTGCCATACAGCAAAACAGGGTCTATATAATATTTCAACACTCTCTGACATTCAATGATGTCGACTTATTTATTGCCTAAGATACCTTTTATTTTCTTAAATACAGCGTCTGTTTGACTTATTCTGCTCTTAATCTACGTTATGCCTCTTCCATCTAATGGCATGATTGCCCATCTGCATTTACATTTACCCTTTACACTGCTATATGCTTGTGAAACCTGGACTGTTTACCAGAGCACGCTAGGAAATTAAACCACTTCCACACTGTCTGCCACAGGAAGCTCCATCCATCCACCATCATGTGCCATGCCGGTAAGCGTGGGCGGTCATGTCTGCCATCTCACTCGATCACCAGAGTCGTGGATCAGCTCCGTGTTTCTGTCTCGACCATGCCATGTGGCCAATCCATCCAGGTATTTACTTCTCGGTCTCCCCCTTGGTCTCTTCCCTTCGATATTGCCAGTTGTCACCAAGTTCTCCAATCCATTTCTTCTCATAACATGCCCAAAACGTTTTGACTGTCTACGTCTAATGACACAAATCAGTTTACGATCTTCATTTGTTTCTTGAAGGACTTGCTCATTAGTTTTTTCGGTCCGTCCATGGTATTCTTTGCATTTTCCCCAGAAACCACATTTCCACAGTCATAAGCTGTTTTTCAGCTTGACTGCTTATTGTCCACGCTTCACATCCATACAAAAGCAAAGGTTCTATGTAGCACCTCAACACTCTTTTCAATTGATATCTTTTTATTGGTCAGTATGTTTTTCATCTTGCAAAAGGCTACCTTCGCAATGGCAATTCTTGTTCTAATCTCTTCAAGGCATCTCCCATCAGATGTTATGACTGTGCCGAGATAACAGTATCGATTCACTTGTTTAAGAATATGCCCATCTACTCGTATATCACATTGTGGTATTTCCTTCTTCCCAGTTGTCGTAAGTTATCCTTTCTTACTTTAGTGTCGTCCCTGGAGTGAGGGGAATCAACACCCACATTTTTATTAACCCAATATTATTGTCCTAGAGAAACCACCAGACTCCGTCCACAAAACTCCGTCAGTCTGCAGACACTTCTTTCTCACTCTCACTCTCCCCTAGATCATGCCCCCTCTCACTCTTCCCCAACACAACATACTCAACAACTCTAGCCTTAACAAATAAATACAAAATAATTTATTAAAGCAAAGAGTATGTGTGTGAGAAGTGTGTGTGTGTGTGTGCTGTGTAGAATGTGTGTCGAATATTCTAGTGTGTATGTAGATTCAGAGCAGCAGATTAGGAGCCAAGTCAGATGATCATCATAGCAAGGGTACACCACAGCATGATAGCTTAGTACGTGAACACCTCACCGATTGATGCGTCTCTTATTCCAGACGTTGACTTTCTCCGGGATCCACTGGGTCGACTAGATGCATGATCCACCAACAATAGTTATTGTATTACCTTACTCATGGACCTGTCACTCACTGTAAAGACTAAGGTCCCTATAACTCAAATAAGTACGGATCGCTGTACCGTGAAAACTAGGTTTCAATGTCACATGTCTCACATTTGTTCTAATCCATGTTCATAGATTGTCACACACAAACGGTTCTAAAGTACTTCTTCACTGTACTAAATTATTCCACGAGAACTTCATGTTCAAATGTCTTTCTCTACACGCTAATGTTCAGTGGTATGTGGTGAAGAAACGAGTATCATCCACCCTGGGTGAATCCCTATTGTAAATGAATCGTTTATAATGTTTTGTTCAACTGAGCCAGTTTCGTATCTGGATCCTAGGCCTAGCATAAACAGTGCTGATTGTACTTTCTTCTGGGTATTTATTCATCTTATAAAATAAAGTGAATGTTCATTGGATGTTCTTCTTAATGAGAGTTGACCTCCATCAAACCCAGTGTAGAGCTTCCTCATAGACGTAGGGGAACCTGTTAGAGAAAGAGACCACATCTGGTGAAGGCCGCCTGATACTAATCCCTACTAGCTGAATGTAGGCCTACTGCCTTGCTCAGAGATTTTTATCAGTGAACCAAACTCTGTCATGGATCAGAGTGGCTCATCACTTCAATCTGAATCAGGTTATGGCAAGGAAAGACCAATAAACAGAGTGCAGAACCCCAGTGGGCACCCCACTGAAAGATCCCACTATTGGACACTTCCCCCATCTCCCAACCCATTCTTAAATCTCTCCAAATATCACCCCACTACACTATTCTCACGAGCAGAGCTAATTCTCCCTTCCCTACTCTATTCTCAACTAACAGAGCTAATCATCACTTCACTACTCTAGCTAATCAAATCAAATCAAATCAACTTTATTAGGGTCACAAATTGGGCGCGCAGGCCCGTCTTACATTCGGCCCTTTCAATCACTCGTCTTTCGTTCATCAAGAGCATTATACATTTACATAGGAAGAAAAATAAACATTGTGAAATGAATGTTGTAAACATAAACAAGGCTAATTACCATGTTATGAAGCCCATCTCCCACCTATCCATACACCACCCCACCCACACAACCCCACCTACCCACACACACGCGCACCAAGGAACACATAACACCCCCACCTACCCACACACACGCACACCAAGGGACACATACATACCCCACCAACCGACCCATCCCCCTCCCGCACATCCCCCACCCACACACACTGCCCTCACCTGATCCCCCAACCAAAACACACTCGCCACCCACAAACATTCCCCCACCAACCCACACATCACACATCTTAACCCACACATGCTCTCCCCACCCACACCTCAAACCACCCATCCCTTAGCCACATCTCCATCGACAACATATTCCCCACCCATGCACACAATCCGCCACCAACCCACACATCGCACATTCACTCACACATCCCCAAACCATACACACACATCCCCACCAACTGACATGTCCCTACACCCCCCACCCACCTCCCTAACCACCCATACATCCCCAATCCACACGCACACACCCCACCACCCACACATACAACTTCCACCCACCCACACATGCCTTAACCTAAACCCCCACCACGCAATCCCCCACCCGCACATCACATACACCCCCTACCACGCACTATTCCCAACCCACGCACCACACACACACATATCCCTCACCAACACATCCCCACTTACACACCACACACATATCCCCCACCCAGATACCACACAATATTCCCACCCACACCCACACAGATACCCTTACCCATCCACCCCACAAACCCCCACCCACATACCACAAAAATCCCCCACCCACACACACATACCTCACTCACACAATATCCCCAACCAACACACCGCACACCTCTCCCCACCCAAACACGCATTCCCTACCCATCCACCAAACACACTCACTCACGCATACATCCTCCACTACGCACTCACACACCCCCACCCACCCCCAACCAAACATCTCTCGATCACAATACCCCTACACACACACATCCTCCACCCACTCACACATCCCACCCCGATACATACAACTCCCTTACCCACCTACACATCCCTAAGCCACTCACACACCCCCACCCACACATTCCCCATCTCCCACCCACACACCCCCGCATACTTCCCCCAACCACCACAATCCCCTACTCACCCACATATATACCCCACCCATACGCACATTCCCCGCACCCATCACACACATCCCCCACACCACACACTATCCTCCACCCATACCACCACAAACATACCCTCCACCCACACATCATTCACACATCCCCCACCAACACACCGCACACATATCTCAAACCCACACACCATACACTTCTCCCCCCCCCGCCCTTGCATCCCCAATCCACCCAACACAATCCCCTATCCACACAACCCCGCCTCCCACACATACTTCCTCAAACCATCCACACATCTCCACCCACATAAACACACATCCCCCGCATCCGTCCCATACACATATCCTCCACCCATACACACATCCCCCACACCCATTCCAACACCCCTACTTTCACCCCCACACATCCATCCACACATCCCACCAACACCCACAAATATCACTACCCACCAAAACCCACACACCCCAACCCATCCAAACGCATACCCCCACCCACACACCCCCACTTATCCCCACACTCACACACATCCTCCACATACAGTCACACTTCCTCACATCTAGACACATACAAAATGTCTCACGTTAGTATTGAAACTAGTATGAAAAAACTCCCACACTTTACTCACACACATACACTGACACTTGTCATGAGCAGTCTCATAAAAATGGTAAACATGGAGAAAAATGTGTACATCAAATGTATGTGACGTAAAAATAGCGATGCTCTCTCTCTCTCTCTCTCTCTCTCTCTCTCTCTCTCTCTCTCTCTCTCTCTCTCTCTCTCTCTCACACACACACACACACACACACACATTCACTCTCCCGCTCATTCTTTCACTCTCACTCGTTCTGTCTCTCATTCACACTCACTGACCCTCTCACTCAAACAACAGTAATGAACATGAGTTTATATTATGCATGATAAAATCAAATGGTATTTAACTGATAATATGACAGATGAGAATACACAAACATGTGAATTCGCGTGTTACATAACATGCGTGTTACATGACATGCATCTGCTCAGCTTCTCTCTCTCTCTCTCTCTCTCTCTCTCTCTCTCTCTCTCTCTCTCTCTCTCTCTGTATTCTTTCATATACACACACTCACACGCATGCGCGCGCTCTCACACACACACACACTAACACATCAACTCTCCCACTGTCTCACTCTCTAACACACAATCCTACACACACACACACTCACTCTCTCAATCACACTCTCTCACACATACACGTACACATGAACGCATGCACGCACGCACACACTCCCTCACTCACTCTCACACATACACGTACGAATGCATGCACTGACACATTCCCCCACCATTTCTCGCTCAATCACTCTCTCCACACACACGCATGCACACACGCATTCACTCTCTCCCTCTCTCTGACACCCACTCTCTCTCTCTCTCTCTCTCTCTCTCTCTCTCGCTCCCACACGCACACACACATATATAGTGAACAATTATAATGAACAATTATACTGAACAATTATACCAGTAAATGAATTATGGTGGCATATAGTCGGTATGGATTAAGTATTGAAAGAGTTTTCGGTTAAATGTGTAGGGACTCATTGGAGTTTTCAGATCTGGAGGCAGATGATTCCATAAGTGAGCACCAGATTAGGCAAAACATGTTTTGTATAGGTCCAATCTAGGCTTTGAGACATGTAACAAATTTAGGCGCTTGCTGTTCATTGCATTAGATTGAATCAGCGGCAGAAGATACTCTGGGGTATTTTGAGATATAATTTTATTCACTAATTTGGCTTTGTTGAAAAGGAAGCGCTTTTGTAGTGGTAGAAGTCTTAGATCACTGTACAAATTATTACTTTCAACGTGCTTTATGCCAGAAACCAGACGAATAGCGCGGTTTTGTAGAGAACATAGTCGTTTTAAATTAGATTTAGGGCAACCATCCCAAACTGTGGAACAGTAATCGAGATGTGATTGGATATAGCTTGTATAGAATATTTTTCGTGTGCTTTCGTCCAGGAAGTGCTGAATTTTAGCAAGTTGGTAAACTTTTTGTGCTATTTTCTTGGTAAGAGCGTGAACATGAGAGCTCCAGTTCAAATGGCTGTCTATTAAAAGCCCTAGTGTTTTATGTTCAGTCACATTAACTATAGGTAACGTGCCCATGCGGAGTTCGAGCGGTGGTCCAGTTATGGCTAGTGTCTGTAGTTTTTGTCTGGTCGTTATTAGCATGGATTTGGTTTTGCCGATGTTAATTTGCATGCGGTTTTCATTGCTCCATCTAGTAAGATTATCAAGTTCCTTTTGTAAAGAATTCTCTAATTCACTACGGTTTTCTTGACTAGTATATATAGTACAGTCGTCTGCAAATAGATCACAAGTTGTATTGATATATAAAGGAAGATCATTAATATAAACTGCAAAAAGCAGCGGACCTAGTATTGAGCCCTGAGGCACACCAATATTAAGCTGTGTGGGTCTTGATAGACAGTTGTTGAAGGACACGACTTGTTGCCTGTCGGATAGAAATGACGTAATTATGTTCACCATGTTGGTGCTTGTCTTCATTTGCTTTAGTTTTCTAATTAAAATATCGTGATCTACCATATCAAAAGCTTTTTTAAAGTCTACAAACACCGCTCCACAAATTCTACCGTTGTTGATGTTTAAGTTCCAGTTATCGGTCATTTTTGTTAGAGCACTATGGCAAGAATATTTAGGTCGAAACCCAGATTGACTGTTAATTACTAGATCGTTGTTAATTAAATGGTGTAACGTTATTTTATGAATGTGTTTTTCTAGTGGTTTTGATAGCGACGATAATAAGGAAATAGGTCTATATTTACCCAAAACGCTATTATCGATTGAACCATTTTTAACTAGCGGAAACACTTTAGCAATTTTAAAAGCAGATGGAAAGTAGTTTTTAGCCAGGCACTGGTTATATATGAACGTTAAGGACTCACTAATGACTGGTGCAGCACAACGAAGAATTCTATTACTGATACCATCTAGGCCGTGTGAGTTTGTTGATTTGAGGTTCAAGAGATATTTATAAACGTCTGCAACAGACATTAAAGGAATCTCATCGGGAATATTTCTGGTGCACTTCTCCTCACAGAATGATGCCAGTGAACTTAAATTACACGATGAGTCTGGTATTGAAGACTTTAGATTCTCTATTTCTGATTGAAAGAACGAACTGAATTCATCGCATGTTATAGAATTTGGTATTGCTGATTCTGTAGGGCGTTTCTTATTGGTTAGCAAGTTAATAGCCTTCCATATATTTGTACTGTTTGAATTATCTACAATCAAATTCTTAAAATGATCTTTTTTTATCCTACGAATTTCATATTTAACTTTATTCCTTAGTCTGCGGTAATTGATGAAGTCTTTATTTTTGTGTGCTGTATCTCGCTCTCTCATGATTTCCAGCACTTCTCTAGTGACCCATGGGGATATATGTTGATTTTTGACTCGAACTTCTTTGATTGGCACGTGTTTATCGAACACATTGTAGACTGTCTTCGTCAGAAAGCTAATGCATCGTCCGGGTCAGGAAGTTGGTAAACGTGATCAAGGGCTGCTTTTCTTAAGTCTTGCAAAAATAAATCTTGGTTGAATGCTTTAAAATTCCTAAATTTGATACTTACATGTTTATGTTTAAGAGGTTTGAACCCAATTCTTGACCATGTACAACATACCGGGTAGTGGTCACTAACTGTACAAACAGGAACAGAACATTCAATAATATTATCTGGACAAGTAACATATATATGATCAATTATAGTTGAGGATGTGTCAGTAACCCTTGTGGGACGGTTTATTAGTTGTTTGAAATTGTAAGAAAGAATGATATCGTCCCATGTCTGGTTGGATTTAGTAATATCTATGTTAAAGTCACCTAATATCATGACTTCTCTACCTTCTGTAAACACTCTATACATCATTATAGTGAAACAGTCATACCAATTGTACCCAGCACACGGATTCCTATATAGGTATCCAATGAGAAACGGCTGTTGGCTGGCTGGCTTCACCTCTAACCAAACACATTCTATCTCTACTGACTCGAGATCACTTCTACGGGAACAGTTGAGAGAATTGGAAATGTATACAGCAATACCTGTCTCTAATTTTTGATTTGCGTCTCTTCGAATTACTTTAAACCCCTTAAGAGTGATTTCAGAGTCGGATATTTTGTCGTTGAGACGACTTTCTGTGATTCCAAACACATGGAATTGTTTGCACAGTATTACCGAAAGCTCAGGTAATTTATTGAGCAAATGATAGATGTTGAGATGGCCTATACGTAGGCCATTTTTGTGAAGCCACTGATCGCGATTTGCGAACATTGCACGATGAAAGGATGATGTCGCTTGCGGTAGAAGTTTTCAGAGTTTTTTAAACTTTATTTAGTAGTA
Source organism: Cepaea nemoralis (assembly GCA_014155875.1). NCBI lineage: Eukaryota > Metazoa > Mollusca > Gastropoda > Stylommatophora > Helicidae > Cepaea > Cepaea nemoralis. The sequence continues at coordinate 462,795 of JACEFZ010011063.1, forward strand.
GTTAAGACTATTAGATGGGGTAGGAAAATGTCTGTGCTGGAGTGACATCATGAAAGCTTGATGCAGGGCTGCAGGATTGTATTGCATTAGCTGTTGAAGTTGGCGGTTCCACTGATAGGAGTGTAGATTACCATCCAACGAGGGACCACTGCTGTGAGAGTTACTGGAAGTGCCTACATTAGAAGCATACATCGGGGGCACAGCAACATTGTTTAACGGTGTCCCCTTTGACACAATAGGGGGAGGCTGCTTTATGGGCAACGGAGGAAACAAACCATCATAGTTAGCAACACTGGGATTGGAGCATGGGTTGCTATCCACGGCATTGTATTCCTGGGGTATAGGCAATGGTGGTGCAGGAAGAGAAGGAGCATTTTCTGAACACTTAGATGTGGCTGTCGCCGGGGGTGAAGTTCGGGTTACTCCTGTAACTGGTGCTGGTTGTTGTGCACGTCGGGATATTGTATGTTCTTCGCTAGTATACTACTTCTTAGCTTGGAACAATGTATTTGATCCCTGTATAGTTTTTTCTTAGGAGCCCCGGACGACGAAGTAAAGTACGGGGTGTTATTAATGAAACTAATGGCATTGTCTTTACAAAATTTAAACAAAGTTAGATTGGCAGCATCGGCAGTCCGACGCTGGAATCCATAACATGGTGGAATGATGGATGAAATGAACATAGATGAGTTAGGAAATTTATTTCGTAACAGTACCTCCAGCGTAGATAGTTGTGAGGTGCTTATGATGTTATTATCCATTATGTCATTGACACCAATATGGACTGTCGCTTTTTTAATTCTCTCATTCACTTGGAATTTTCGCAGTGTAGCGGTAAGCCTATCAATGTCAGCGCCTGGTAGAGGAAAGATTGAAGTTGACTCGCTGTCAGAAGATGACATGCGATCACTATAGATTCCCTTTAGCAGGGAGTCTCCAATGATAACATGAGTTGCACTGTCATCAATTGTAAGGTCACGCTGCTGGCGTGTCCGCTTGGGCTGTTGTTGCCACTGACCACTGCGGTCTTTCTTGTGTTCTTGATTATTATAGATTGCTTGCGTTGGTTGTTGATGCCCAGTAGTGATAACAATTGAACTTTGTGATTCCTGGTCTGCTGCTGGAGAGTCTACACTTAAGGCCTGGAACCTGTTGCTGATATGCACATCAATGGGGTAGATGGATGGTGTGCGTTTTACAGGTTTAGAAGTAGTTTTTTTGATTGTAGAAACTGTCTGTATGTCATTATGCGACGAACATTCACTGGTAGCACACGTATCTATAACACCAAGGGTAGTTTCTGTCTGTGCACTTTTATTAGATGACTGTGCACTTCTTAGTTCTAAAGCATGTATGGATGCTTTGAAAGTTTCCTTCTCTTGTCTAAGGAGGCGGATTTCTTCTCGAAGAAGAAGGTTTTCGTTTTTAAGCACAGCAATAATATTAGTGGTGTTGCTGGTAATAAAATCTGTTAACCTCATCTCCAAAGCCTGAATAAGTTCACGACAATCAATATCATTGTGGCTCTGTGGTTCGGCCGAAGAAAGAGTGCTTGAATGTGATGTGCTCGTTTGATTAGATTGAGCTGGTGAATTCTGTTGTATATCCAGCTGGAATTCAGTGTCTGATTGTTCACTAGACAACACGATTGAGGTTGGCGATGTAGATGATCGATTCATTCGCTGAGCTGGCGTGCTCGTCAAAATTTGTCCCGTCTTGTTCTTGTTTACATTGTGCCGCTTGGACACAGTTGATGATCGCAAGTTGGAGGACATTTTGGCAACATAGGCAGCTCGATAAGGCAAGGAATAAAATAATATTGCAGGCTTTTCTGTAGGTCGTGCGTGACGTTTAACTTGCTAGCCATGCATGGTTAATTCTCACGTTGTCGTAAATCGATAATTGGTAAAATTGAAAAATGGGTGATCTTACCGTCACGATTCACAAAGAAATCCTCATTTAACTAAATACACATTCACATAAACTTGACATTTTGTGTTGTATGTAAATCCAGCTTTAAACGAACAAAATGATGGAGTAAATATCCGCGCAGGCCTTTCTGTAGAAGGTGCGTGGTGTTTATCACTTGTTAGTCACGCATGGCAAAGTCTCACGTTGTCGTGTTTTACTAGTGTTAGGCTAGTTTTACCAAGGCTACTGCTTATATTAATTAGGCTTAAATATACTATCTATAATACCTTATGCAATACGCATCACTCCTGGATGGCCTCTACAATTTGCCATAAAGACACATGTTATTTAATCTTTAATTAATCTAACACCGTAGAGCTCTCCGAATTCCTAACAGCTGTACACAAACACGTCAGCTCTAGTCAACTTTTTCTTCAACACTAAATGTAAACATGTCATGTTTTTGTCACAAAGAGCCTTGGATGTTCTAGTGAAGTCTTTGATGTCAACACATCAGATGGTTCAAAGGGCAGACCATCCATTTCATATTTCTCTCCCCTTTGTTTAATCAATGCAAAAGTTGCTCCCCTTGTTTCACATCACATGCCGCCATTTTGTTTGATGTCGGGGAATTCTCAAGGTCCCCCGGGTGTCTTTATCTTACCGCTACTCGTAGTAAACAACTGCAGCTGTGAACACAGACTGTTTTCTGTAATTTTTATTATCTGATTGTTAACTACAGTGGATTTCATGACACCAGTGACGACCATAATCTGTGTCTTCTTAATATTCAGTTCTAACCCTAGTTGTTCACTGTGTGCAACAACCGCATCTACTAAATTTTGCCGGTCCTGTTCATTCCACAAGAAGCTATTTAAGATAAAATGGCAAGACAAGATCTCAGACACTGAGTCCTAGAAAAAGCGTCCATGCCCAGTATTCACACTATACTAATGAAGAATCAGACTCGCTGGATTGGTCATTTGACTCGCATGCCAGATAACAGGCTCCCAAAATGAATTTTTTACGGTGAGCTGCGTTGTGGTAAACGCTCCCAAGGTGGTCAGAGGAAACGCTTTAAAGACACTCTGAAGATCTCACTAAAAGCTTTTGGAATTCATCACGACACTTGGAAGGCTGCTAACAAAAACCGAAATGCATAGGGTGCAGTCACTTGTGAAGCAAACAGAACTGCAATAGCTGTGTAAAGAAGACTAAACAGAAAAACCACTGCAGGAGATTCTCCTCCTGGAACATCAAGCATTCTTTGTCCACATTGCCAAAGAACATTTCGAGCCAAAATAGGCCTTATCAGCCATCTTAGAACTAATGGCTCCATACTTTCGACCCTACAGAATAAAATGAATGGTCATCATCATTCAAAGACCCCTCTGCCATACACCGCAAGGTACTATATTGGCAGTAAATGACAGTTTTTTTTGACAAGGCTTTAGAAAGGTAAAAAAAATAAGGCTAGCTCTGACGTAGATCAAGTTGCTATGGCATGGCTACTGTCCCATGTGTCCCATGGGAAATACAACTATTTGCTGTCTCGTCCCATCCCATCCCATTTCTTATAGTGATTAGTAGCATTAGTAGTAATAGTAGCAGTAGAACGAGTAGTAGTTGTTGTACTACTAGTAGTAGTAGCAGTAGCAGTAGCAGCAGCAGCAGCAGCAGAAGCAATAGCAGCAATAGTGTCTCGACGTGCATTCAACCGCCGAAGCATTAAAACTCAAACTTGAATGAATTTATATAACAAAAGTCGCTCACCTTGAAGACTGGTATAATTTTGAGATAAATCCTTTTATTTCGGATCTGCTCTCTTTTAGACAAAATGAACACAACACTGCTGTATCATATAACGGGACCCTGACACGGGTACGGGACGTTATATATATTAATACCAACTTGGCTGTTCATCTAATTCTATAATTACCCAATCTCCTAAAGCATATTGCAACCAATGTCCAAACATAACTCGTTAACTCGTTGTCTATACTTGATATATGTTCCGGTCCTGAGTATGACAAGAATGCTATATAAACAGGCGATATCCCTTACTTAGTAACAATGCCTTGCCCTAAATGATCAAACCTTTTGCTCACGGAGCTTTCAGGGAAAAATACACACAGCCGTCTTGATCTCCTTTCTCGAAGTCACCTTTGTTGCTGTCCTGACGATGCTTACGTCGTCCTTAGTTTTCCCTAGTGGTCAAGTCATTCTATTGTTAGACTGGGAATCTCCTAATTCCCATTATGTGGTGCGTGTGAGCGTGACCACTATGTGGCAAATAGTAGTAGCAGTAGTAGTACTAGTAGTAGTAGTAATTGTAAGTAGTAGTAGTAGTAGTAGTAGTAGTAGTAGTAGTAGTAGTAGTAGTAGTAGTAGTAGTAGTAGTAGTAGTAGTAGTAGTAGTAGTAGTAATAGTAGTAGTAATAGTAGAGGACGAAGAAGAAAAATGACTTGGAGAAAGAAGAGTGGGAATCAAAAAAGGAAATCTGGAGTATGAATAAAAAGTATGAGGAGGAGTAGAAATAGTAGGAGAGGAAGGAGGTTGAGGTTGATGAGTGAGAGAAGAAGAAGAAGAAGAAGAAGAAGAAGAAGAAGAAGAAGAAGAAGAAGAAGAAGAAGAAGAAGAAGAAGAAGAAGAAGAAGAAGAAGAAACTGGAAGGAAGGGGGTGGGGTGGGTTGAGGGAGGGGGAGGGCATTACAATCAACAACAGCAGGCACAATAAGAGCCATGAAACGAAGGCAATTGCTTTGATTCACACAAAATATGTGATTGTTTCCTAGGTGGACATGATGACAGAAGTGCGCACTGTTCAGTGGAAGAGGGACGACCAGCTCCACGTGGATGTGGTAGAGATTGCACTTCGTGGTGGGGACCTGGTCTTCATCATCGTCCTGCCACACGACACTCAGGGACTGCCGGATGTGGGTGAGTTTCAACATCCTTTGACTGATGGATTCTGTTTCAGTCACATTGATCTGAATGAACTTGAGTGTCCGGTATTTGGTATACATATACCTGCTAATCGTGCTGTCTTCTGTTGAAGAGACTGTCTCCCAGAATGACATGACACCAATAGTATCTCTGCCCACTTACCACATCACTCTCATACACCACGCTATCTAAATTCTAGCTATTAGTTCACTGACTTTATAAACCATATAATCTATTCATCTAGCTGTTTCAGTTAGCGGGGCAGAGGTATCCCCTATCAAAGGAGATGTAAGACGCTTCCTTTCCTCCGTTAGTCTACGGGACACCCTTGGCCGAGGTGGAGTACCCGTTTAGCCCCTCAATCAGGGTTACGTGAAGCCATGGAAGCAGGTGGTGGATGGAGTGTAAGAGCAGCCGACAGATAGTTGTTGGTTATGATCTGCAGTCTGCGGCGATAGGCAGATGATCTCATCAGTAGAGACAATGGCTATGGCCACCGACTAGTACAGTCATTGCCCAGAAGGAAAGCAATAGCAAACTACCTTCTGCACAACTTGCCAAGAAACCATAACAATCATGAAAGAAAACATAATAAGAAAGAGATCTGGTGGTGAGACCCCCAGGCCAGGCAGATCAGATAACACTGGGGAAGAGTGTGACACTGGGACCAGTACTAGTAATCGTGACGGTGGAGTTAATCTTGTCTGTGTTACCAAGGAAATCCTCTGTGTCAGACTAAGAAACAGAGTGAGAATAGGAACGTGGAATGTGAGGAGTCTGTATGAGGGGAAGCTTAAAGTAGTATGTGATGAATATATATATATATATATGAATATGTGATGATAGTATGTGATTGAGATGTTAAATATTCAAATTTTAGGAATTAGTGAACATCGCTGGAGAGGCAAGGGACATTTCGCAACTAAAAATGAAAGTCTTTTCATTTATTCTGGTAGAGACGTCGGAGGCCAGAGTGGAGTGGCATTTTGTTGAGATAAAACTACTGCAAAAGCTTTAATGGGGTATAACCCAGTTAGTGATAGAATCCTCACTATTAAACTTAAAGGCCGTCCAAAAAAAAAACACCAGGAGGAGGACGAAATTGAAGATTTTTACAACACACCGCAAGACACATTAAATAAGAATGGTCATAATGATATAGCAATAATAATGGGAGATTTTAATGCGAAAGTAGGTACAGGAAGAGCTGAAAATGGGAGACACGTTTTAGGAAAATTTGGGGTGGAAAATAGAAATGATGCAGGTGACAAATTAATTGCATTTTGCACAGAAAATGAGTTAACAATAGCCAAAACACTTTTCAAACAACACCCAAGAAGACTCTTCACATGGATGTCACTGGACAGTATTACCAAAACACAGATAGATTATATTTTAATAAAAAGAAGATGGAGATCGAGCATAACATCTGCAAAAACCCCACGAAGTGCAGACTGTGAAACAGATCATCAGTTACTAGAAGCAGATCTGAAATTAAAACTCAAAAAGGTTACCCGAGGACCAAGGCCACTTCGCTTTGATCTCACAAAAATACCAGATGCATACAATGTAGAAGTTAGGAATCGTCTTGATGTCTGTACAAGAGAAAATGACACCTCATGAACTGGCAGTACAAACTAACAATAACTTGATAACTGCAGCCAAAGATTTAATTCCGACCAAGAAAAAGCAACTTAAGTCATAGATTACATCAGACACGTTAGAATTAATAAAACAACGAAGGGAACTGAAACAGAAAGGAGGTGAATCTGATAACAGCAGGATGAAGTATAAATCTTTAACTCTAGAAATAAGAAAGAACACAAGAAAGGACAAAAATGAATATATACAAGATTGCTGTACCAGAATAGAGCAATTTCATAAGACTGGAAGAGATTGCGAAATGTTCAAAGTAATGAAGTTATTAACAAGAAATGTTCAACCTCAGTTGAATTTTATCTGTGACAAGATGGGTAATACACTAACAGAATCTAGACAAATTCTAGAAAGATGGCAGGAGTACTGCAGTGGAATGTATGATATGACTGACAGTGAGGATATGAATGAGATACATGAGCCAATGACAGCAGAGACAGAACCTGGACCATCATTAGATGAACTTGCATGGGCAATAAAGAACTTGAAGAATGATAAATCACCTGGATGTGATGAGATAACAGCTGAACTAATTAAAACGGGAGGAGAAGAAAGCATGCAAATCTATCATGCATTATGTAAAAAGATATGGAAATATGGTATTTGGCCATCTTCATTCCAATACAAAAAAGGGCAACCTGAAATTATGCACCAACTATAGAACTTTTGCCCTGATCAGTCATGCAAGGAAAATTCTACTAAAAATCATAATGGGAAGACTTCGTAAGAAAATGGATGAAGAAATTAACGTGGTTCAATCTGGATTTGGACATGAAGAGGAACAAGAGATGACATTCTCAACATGCGATTAATAATAGAGAAGTGCAGAGAATTTAATGTAAACCTATTCTCATGTTTTGTGGATTATTCAAAGGCATTTGACTGTGTACAACATCAGGAACTTTGGGAAATCATGAAGAATATGGGCTTTCCATCACATCTAATACAACTCATAAGAATGCTTTATCTAGACCAACAAGCAGTGGTTAGAATAGATGGGGAGGCATCAAATTGGTTTGACATCAAGCAAGGAGTCTGTCAGGGATGTGTGCTGTCCCCCTTATTTGTTTAACCTGTACGCCGAAAATATAATGAGAAATGTAAGAGATGATATAAACAGGGAGCTATATGAGGCCCTAAACATCGGAGGTCATGACATACCAGAGATTCGATATGCTGATGATATAGTATTGATATCCACAACACAGAATGGTATAGAAAATCTAATAGCCTCAACCCAATTGAATAGTGACAATCACAACTGATATCTTAACATAGCAAAAACAAAGATAATGCATACAGATAAAACTATTATGGAGAAAGAAATATATGTTAATGAGGAAAAATTGGAGGTGGTGGAAAATGTTGAATATCTTGGGTCATTGATTACCAATAACGGTGACACAATGAAAGAAATTAAACGACAACTATCAATTAGCTTCAAAGACTAAAACAACTGAATAAATTATGGAGTGGGACAGACAAATGCAAAAATTTTATTTTTAAGAGCATGCATCATTCCCATTGCAACATACGCCTGTGAGACCTGGACACTTACTAAACAAGCTGAACAGCGCTTAAATGCCTTTGAATATAAATGTTATAGACGAGTTCTAAGAATATCTTGGGTAAAGAAAAGAACAAATGCATCCATACTTCAAGAGCTGAATATTGAAGAAGGCTGGCTATTAAAATCGATAAGAGATAAGGCAAAGAAATTTGAAATATTTTGGTCACTTGAAACGTCACGAAAGCTTGGAGAGAACAATAATGGAGGGGTATATGACTGGGAAGAGAGGAAGAGGAAGGCCAAAGAGAAGATGGGTGCAAGATGTGGCGGATGATCTCCAGATGGGTGTATTGGATGCGGGACATCTTGCTTATGATCGAGAGGTTTTCCGGAAGGTTGTTATGGGAGCGAGGTTCTGCAAAGGACATGCTACTGAATGAATGAATCTAGCTGTTAGTTCACTTCACGTTAGTGACTTCATAAACCACACTATCTATTAATCCAGCTATTAGCTCACTGACTTCATAAACTACACTATCTATTCATTTAGCGATTAGTTCACAAACTTCATAAACCACACTATCTATTACAAGTCAGGTCTCATCAGATATGACTGAGCTACCTTATGACAGTAGACGGTACTACCTGCTTACTGTCAGCGCCGAATGTTGGGCGGCGCTTACCAAACCCGACACCCCACATTGTGCCAACGGCTTCGGGCGGAAGAGCGCAATTGGGAGGGTACTAGCCTTATCCTGGTGCGAGGAAATGCAACACAAAGACAAAATAAGTCATGGCAGGGCAGACCAGGCCCTAAGCCTTGGTTGGCAGCTGGTCTAGGATCGAAGCTCCGACAGGCGGACAGTTAGAGCATTGCTTTGCTGATCCGGCAGCTTCTGCAGCTTGTCTTGTTCCAGATGTATAGGTGTTAACTTTCCTCTGGAGTGAACTAGGCAGTCCGAGAGAGGGATCATGCTGCATGGGCAACACATGGTTTCTTTATTTTAGCCCAGGCTTTGTGCTATGGAGAGGCAATAACTCCATCCCTGGTTTTAACCGGTCTCGGAATCAAAGCGAGAGGCAACTGTTACGGGTTATAAGTCCTTGTCAGTTGGCGTAGACATGGGGTGCCACGCGTTGCCTCTGACGGTGGGAGACACCTACAGGTGTCACTGATCAGCAACCACCCGCCTCAAGCTGGGCAGTCCCCGGCCAATTGGGTGCTGATTCGCCACAGCCTGCCTGCTTCAATGGGTGCTTGGGCTAGGACAAAATCTGAATCGCAGGCTGTAAAACCAATGCACCAGGTACTAATAAAAATAATAATAGAAACCTCAAGCTACGGCTTGCAACCTGGAACGTGAGAGACATGTGTCCAGGATTTTCCACAGACTTGACAAATATTGACGATGTGAGAAAAACGGCTGTGATTGATGCTGAACTCAATCGTCTTAACATTTATATTGCTGGCCTGCAGGAGACTCGCCTCGCTGAGGAAGGGTCACTCAGGGAAAACAATTACACCTTTTTTTTGGAAGGTTAGAGGGCAGGCAGAAAAAAGGCAACATGGTGTGGGCTTTGCAGTGAAGAATTCGCTACTGGGAATGATTGATATCCCAGCTGGAGGTAATGAAAGATTATTATCACTGCGCTTGGCAACCTCTTGTGGATTTGCCACCATTCTCACTGCATATGCACCGACACTCGCTTCCTCTGATGATGTGAAGGATACGTTCTATGAGCAAGTAGACTCTGCGATCAAGGCAGTTCCAAAATCCGACTACATTTATATGCTCGGTGATTTCAATGCTCGTGTGGGCAAGGACTCGAGTTCATGGCCAGTGTGCCTTGGAAAATACAACATCGGTCGCATGAATGATAATGGGCAAAGGCTGCTGGAGCATTGCACTAGAAATGACCTATGTATTACAAACTCCTTTTTTTAAAACAAAAGAGATGCATAAGGTCACATGGAAACATCCAAGATCAGCCCATTGGCATCAGCTAGACTTCATTATCACACGGAGACAACATCTGAACCATACATCATTAACTCGAAGTTACCACAGTGCTGACTGTGATACAGATCATTCTTTGGTTGTTGCAAGGGTTAGACTGAGATCAAAGAGAATCTACACAGCTAAACACAATTCTAGCCCCAGGATTAATATTATTAACACTCACGATCCTGGAAAGTGCTTTGAATTTCAACAGCAACTTGAAGACGCTTTCAATGAAACATCAGAAAATTGTATAGTAAATGATAAATGGAGTAAACTTAAGGAAACTTTTTATAAAACAGCGGTAGGGGTTTACGGCACTGTGGATCATAAGAGGCAGGACTGGTTTGCGGCAAACAGCCAGATACTGCAGCCCTTGATTGATAAAAAGAAGATAGCTCTCTTAAGAAACAAGGAAAGACCAACGCGTAACACTCTGAGTGAGCTGAAGCAAGCGAGGAAGGATGTACAAAAGGCTGCCAGGCAGTGTGCGAATGACTATTGGATCAAGTTATGTGAGTCCATTCAAATCGCAAGTGATAAGGGAAACATCAGAAGTATGTATGAAGGGATAAAGAAAGCCTGTGGTCCAATGATCAAAAGAAGTGCACCGCTGAAAACCTTGACAGGAGAAATCATCACTGATAAGGAACAGCAGATGGATAGATGGGTCGAGCACTATTTAGAGCTTTACTCAAGTGAGACCAAGCTGGCGGATGATGCCCTCAACGCCATAGAGGCCCTGCCAATTCCTAACCACCTGGACACACTTCCCACTGTAACAGAAGTTAAGCGTGCTATAAATGAGCTTGCATCTGGCAAGGCTCCAGGTAAGGATGGGATTCCAATAGAGGTAATCAGGAGTGGGCAAGACACACTCGCTCTACAGATCCATCAGCTAATAGAGCTATGCTGGCGAGAAGGACAAGTCCCACAGGATTTCAAAGATTCAAACATCATAACGCTGTACAAGAACAAGGGAGATCGGAGCGACTGTAACAACAATAGGGGTATCTCACTTCTGTGTATTGTTGGGAAAGTATTTGCCAGAATTGTCCTGCGCAGACTTCAAGTCCTGGGAGATCAAGTCTACCTCGAATCACAGTGCGGCTTCCGTCAGAACCGGTCTACCATTGATATGATATTCTCATTGCGACAGATGCAAGAAAAATGCCGGGAACAAAATCAGCCACTGTTTATTGCCTTCATTGACCTAACAAAGGCATTCGATTTGGTCAGTCGTGAGGGTCTGTTCAAAGCACTAAAGAAGATTGGCTGCCCACCAACTCTTCTGTCCATTGTGGAATCGTTCCACATAGGAATGAAGGGTATAATCAAGTTTGATGGCTCAACTTCAGAAGAGTTTGAAATCAAGAGTGGAGTTAAGCAAGGTTGTGTACTAACCCCCACCCATTTGGGATATACTTTTCACTTCTACTGAATTATGCCTTTCGTGATCAGGATGACGGTATATATATTCACTCACGCTCAGATGGTGGCCTCTATAATGCTCAGAGATTGAAGGCCAAGACCAAAATTAGTAGGGTACTAATCAGAGAGTTGCTCTTTGCGGATGATGCTGCGATTACGACCCACTCTGAGGAAGAATTACAACATCTACTATCTGCATTCTCCAATGCTTGTTCTGAATTTGGCTTAACAATTAACAAAAAGAAGACACAGATTATGTCACAAGGTGCACATGGTGTACCATCAATCTTTATTGACGACACCGAACTGGAGATAGTAGACCATTTTACATATCTAGGATCAGAGGTAAATAGCAAATTATCCCTCGATCAGGAAATCAACATCAGGATTGGCAAGGCAGCAACACAATGAACATGTTAGCAAAAAGAGTCTGGGAGAACAGGAAGCTTACAGCCAAAATAAAAGTCCTCGTCTACCAAGCCTGTGTCCTTAGTACTCTTCTTTATGGCAGTGAAACCTGGACAACTTACTCACGCCAAGAGAAACGTTTAACAGTTTTCATAAGCGGTGTCTGCGAAGAATACTTGGTATTAAGTGGCAAGACAAAATCACAAATACTGAAGTATTGGAAAGATCAGGTTGTGTGACGGTGTATTCCATGCTCAGTCTTTATAGACTTAGATGGATAGGACACGTTAGGAGGATGGATGATGGTAGAATACCAAAGGACATCTTTTTTGGTGAATTACAGACGGGTAGGAGATCTCAGAGTTGGCCTCTACTACGATACAAAGATGTGTGTAAGCGGGACATGATTGATACAGGCATTGATAATGCACATTGGGAGTACGTCGCCGCTGAACGTGTTGCATGGAGGGCAACTATCAGAAATGGAATAAAGACAAAGGAGAAAATGATTGCAGATAAAGCACACACAGAGCGTGAGAGACGTAAGATGGTGCAAAATGGTGGAAATGACCATGTTTTCACATGCACCTACTGTGGGCAAACATTTGCAGCAAGAATTGGCCTTACCAGCCACACTCGTCACTGCGTAGTTATTAAGCCTTTTTGAAGCACAATGCACCAAACTATCGTCTGTCAAGACGGAAAGGTGCCAATGGCCAATGACTATGCTATGGAGAGGTTTAACTCCATCCCTGGTCTTAACCTGTCTCGGAATTAAAGCAAGAGGTAGCAGATATGGGTTATAAGTCCTTGTCAATTGGCGTAGACATGGGGTGCGACGGGTTGCCTCTGACGGTGGGAGACACCTACAGGCGTCACTGATCAACTACCTCCCGCCTCAAGCTGCGCAGCCCCCGGCCAATTGGGTGCTGATCCGCCACAACCTGCCTGCTTAAATGGGTGCTTGGGGTTAGGACAAAATCTGAATCGCGGGACTCCATGAGTTTTGCATATCCTTTACAGGACATCGCTGTCAAAATCAGCATCTTTCAGCTGATAGTTGATTTCTTGGCAAGATTACGCTCAGTAGTTTGCCATTGCTTTCTGAGCGTCCGGCTCACATACCCCGTAAGTTACTGACGCGATTCGAACCACTGCTGATTCTCACCGTCGTCACGTTACTTACGAGAGTATACGAGATTACGGAGAAAAGTCGCTAACCTCTAGGCCAATTGCAGGACTACTAAAGAGAAAAATAGTAACCTCAAGCTACGGCTTGCAACCTGGAACGTAAGAACCATGTGTCCAGGATTTTCCAGTGACCTGACGAATATTGACTATGTGAGAAAAACGGCTGTGATTGATGCCGAACTCAATCGTCTTGACATTGGAATTGCTGGCCTGCAGGAGACTCGCCTCGCTGAGGAAGGGTCACTCAGGGAAAACAATTACACATTTTAGTTTTTTTTTTTTTGGGGGGGGGGGGGAGGGGGGAGGGTTGAGGGCAGGCAGCAAAACGGCAACATGGTGTGGGTTTTGCAGTTAAGAATTCGCTACTGGGAATGATTGAAATTCCAGCTGGATGTAATGCTAGATCTATTATCCCTGCGCTTGGCACTCTCTTGTGGTTTTGCCACCATTATCATTGGATATGCACCGACACTCACCTCCTCTGAAGATGTGAAGGATTCATTCTATGAGGAGTTAGACTCTGTGATCAAGGCAGTTCCAACATCCAGCTACATTTATATGCTCAGTAATTTCAATGCTCGTGTGGGCAAGGGCTCGTGTTCATGGCCAGTGTGCCTTGGAAAATAAAACATTGGTCGCATTAATGAAAATGGGCATAGGCTGTCAGAGCATTGCACCAGTAATTACTTATGTCATACAAACTCCTTTTTTTTTAACAAAAGAGCTGCATAAGATCACATAGTAACATCCAAGATCTGCCCATTGGCATCAGCTGGACTTCATCATCACACGGAGACAACATCTGAGCCATACATTATTAATTCGAAGTTACCACAGTGCTGGCTGTGATACGGATCATTCTTTGGTTGTTGCAAGGGTTAGACTGAGACCAAAGAGAATCTAAACAGCTAAACTCAAATCTAGCCCCAGGATTAATATTATTAACACCCACGATAAGTATTTTGAGTTCCAACAGCAACTTGAAGACACTTTGACTGATACATCAGAAAATTGTACAGCAAGTGAAAAGTGGGGTAAACCTGCACCAACCCTCGACCATTAGCTTTGGCTAAGAACCCCCAGGCACTTCTCTCACCTCTCGACGCCGAACCGTCTGTGTAGATATTCACATCACCTGAGCTAGCATTATCCTGAATTAGTTGCTGGATTTCCACTTCCGTTGCCCCTGCTAGCCATTCCTTGCTCTCCCGGCACAATGTGATTATAACTTTGCACAAGTCTGACTGCTCTGCTGGCACACTGGCCCACTCCTCTCCTCTCCTAATATTCTCCATGATGCACACCTGTCTGATCGAATCCTCCGCCTGAGCTATCCAAGATTTCCCTCTTATCAGTCGCTGACCCTTAACGGAGTCCAGCGCCTCATGCAAAGGGTGATCTGTATCTGCAGCTACTCTGAGGTATGATTTCGCCTGCATCACCTTGAGCCTACCAGCAACAGTCGGCAGACCTAGGATGTAACGCATACACACTACTGTGGTGTCTCTAGTGCATCCCAGAATGACCTGCATAGCTTTGTTCTGTTTGCGCTCTAACCTCATCAGCTGTCTCTTTGAGACAGTGAACAGTCCTAGTCCATAATCAGTCACTGAGAGGATGAAGTGCTGGTATAGCGTGAAAAGCATTCTCTGCTCTGTATCCACTGCAGCCCTAGTTTTAAGTGCATTGAGTCCCTTTTGAGATCTTGTCACAACCGTCTCCACATGGTCCTTGAAGGACAGGCTCCTGTCAAATGTGATTCCCAGATACTACAATTTGTTCTCTCAGTTCTCTTCAGTTTGTTCTCCAGATCACATCTGCCTCCCTAGATCACATGGATCTCCACAATTCAAATCTGCTCCTAAAATCACATCTATCTCCCAATATAGCTTCTGTTTTAGTAGGTCACGTCTGCTTCCTCAGATCTTTTTTGTCTTCCCAGATTACATCTCTCTCCCTAGATGACATGTGTCCTTCTAGATGACATGTGTCCTCATAAATGACATATGTCGCCCTATATAACATGTGTCCTCCTAGATGATATGTGTCTCCCTAGATGACATGCGTGTGACGAAACGCCTACAGATCGGCATATCTCTGCATAATAGCCCTTTGAAGGGAGTGCGAGGCGTTGGTCTCCCTTGAAATTAATATCAATTAATAGGGGATTTCCCTAGAAACGGCGTGCGGGGCGGAGCTATTCTAGTTATATATAGAACAATCTAGAATGTTCCCTCAAGTGCGTACGTGGGAAATAGCTCTAAGTTCACGAGTGCTTCAGGCAGCACGGGTTGGTGGAACTTATCGTGACTCTGGTTTTCTTCATGAGTCATGAAAGTCACGCGGCCCGTGTAGGCGAGTGGAAGGCGCACTGACATTGTCGTGGTCAGTCGCCCACCAACTCTCAGCGTGAACAGATCGCAGCCAACAGGCTGATGTAATTTTGATGTCAATAATCGCGGCCAGTGCGGACATCTGCAGTCAAGGTTGTGATTCTTCAATCACAGGTTAGTTGAATACTTATTCTATTATTTAATTGTTGTCGTGATGCCGTGCTGAGTTCCCGGAATGAATTAATTGCCGTCGCAAAATTGAGTTATCCGTTACAGTTGGCGGTTGCATATTTAAGTAGGCGTTATCGATCAGCGAGGTAATGGGTTACCTAACGGGGCAAGCCGTATTCCACAGCGAGTGGTGTGTAAATAAAATAGGCCGAACGAGGTGCTTTACAGTGTGTAGCAGTTACTGGTTTGGTTTATTAATTACGCAGGCAAGGCGACAGTTTGTCAGTCATTACATCAACATGCATGACGCTGTAAATGATAAGGTAGAGCTTATTATTAAAAATGTTGAATGTGCGTCGTGACATTAGAAGTGTAACTTAATTGTTCTATCAGTGGTGGTGATTTTTCGAGGAATCAAGGTGAGATCAGCAGTGGTGTATTTGCTGTGTGCAGATAGCCGTGTTATTCCGCGTAAGCCGAATGGTGTTGCATCGATAGGATAACAGTTGATAGAAAGTATTCATGATACTATAGTGACTGCTTGTTGTCATGTCCGTCCGCTATGATGACCGTGCATGTTGCATCTTACGTTTGTCTAGGCAGCGGGATGTAGGCCGGTACCCCCAACCCGATAGGTAATAGGTCCGACCCAATGCGATCGGACAGATCCGAAGAGTGAACATACCCGATCGAGGGTGAAGCGGCACTCCGTAATTCGAGGCCGTGGTGTCTAGGTAGATCGAGGTTTGAACCTAACCGTTTCTGTCTCTAATATTCTACTCTTCTGGAACCCTGATTCGTTTCATGGAGTACTTGGAGTACTGCCGTGAAGTAGTAGTGTATGAGAAGAATAATCCCCCCCAAAAGGTGGAGTCAAAGTTTGGTAGTGGAGTCTGGAGGTTTGCTACATTGGATGACGTGACTTAAGTCGTCACGGGACAAGGTACACGGGACCCACAGTAGCTGTGGGAAAGTGTAATGGTGGATGGCCACCACAGCTGTGCTCGACCGGCACAGGTATGACTGACCTGAAAGATAGTCAGTGAATACAAGGGCAACTCAGGATCTGGGGCAGGGATCCCAGACCTGACACTATGGCTGTGATATGATTTTGTTATTTAAGTGTAACAAGTCATGAGTTCTCCTTGGTTAATGCTATAGTAATGAATTATCAGGAGTATAATTCATGATAGTCATATAGTTATTAATGTGTGTAATTGATCAGTCCATGGGTTAAGGGATTGATGAATTGATGAGTCTGTCAGGAAGGAGATGTCCGGCTGGACACCTTCTCGATACAGTAATCCCTACACTGAAAGGAAAGTAAGTGTATATGTTGATTGATGATGGAAGATGAAACCGGATTGGACTGGCACCAGGCGAAGGATGCTTGACAGAGTCATACAGTCGACTCTGGTGCTAGGGGTTATTGGTAGCCCAGAAGTGTTACTTGACTGAACAGGTGTGCTATTGCTGTTTCTACTATCATTATGCCTATATATTATAGTGACTAAGTAGATCTATGATGTGATGATTTCATACTCATGTTGGTAGACATGAATGTCTGAGAGGCAGGTGACGGGGTGGAGATGCTAGTAGTCTTTGTTGTAGTTGAGTACTCACACCAACCTCTCCGTGTTTCAGGATCTGTTATTACTATACAGAAGAAGATTCAAGAGCTTCACCATGAGCTCTATGGGCCCACTCATTCCAGTGCCTATCCAGAAGATTGATTGAGGCCATACTGGGAGTGGTCATCTGATTCTGCGAGATCAATGTTGAAAGAAGCTGAGTGCTGAATAAGTCGGTAGGTCTATGTTAGGACCTCCGTCAAGAGTCCGACGAGTGTCATCCGATCCTGAGAGGATCCAACACTGAAACGTCTGGAGATTCTGGCCAGTGATGCACTGGTGACATTCAACCTCAGGGTAAACCTTGGTGATTGCAAGGTCAGGAACTTTCAAGTTGAGCAGAGTGATCATTGATACCGGTCACCATGGCCTGTGTAATATGCTTCTGACCCGGCTGGGTTGTCAGGGGACACCGTGTATAATATATGCTTAAATAGTGTTTCTACATTGGTTACCTTTCTGAAGCCAACATGTGGTCCAGTGAACTAGGACATTGATTACAACATTGGTGGGAACACCAGAGTGACATGTTTGTTAAGGTAGGGAGCTACCTCATGCCAATGTGATGAACTGTTGACAATGTTTGTTAAGGTAGGGAGCTACCTCATGCCATCGTGATGAACTGTTGACAGTGTATGCTAGGTTGTGATTACTACCCATTGATCAGGGTAGTTACATGAGACTGTGTGAAGATCTATTTGTCCAAGGACATGGAAACAGGGTGAAGTGTTATAGTCACCTAATAGACTTTACCAGTGACATTGTGTGTTCGTGTGGAGCAACCGCTCATTTTGTAGGTGACATATCAGTGTGTGGGTCACTTATGAGATAGAATTGTGACCAGGCTCTTGTATATTTTGAGACTGTGCTACATGTACTTTTTCGGCAAGTGGGAGACCGCTACTGTTCTAGGGTCGGCCCAGACTTCATCAGGAGTGTGACGAGTGATATAGGACGACAGCAAGGAAGGATCCTTGTTCATCGGTGCAGTGTCAGTCAGGCAGTGGTACTGCGCTTGATCAGCCCGTGATTGGTTCTCTGTGGGAAGAGGGAACTTTGGAGAGGCAGCAGACCTTGGAGTTCCAGTCCACTGGAGGAGCCTGGGTGAGTCGCTACCACGACTGGACAACCGCACGAGCTATCGTCCGCCTCCATGATGATGACTACTCATCTGCATCTCTGATATTGTACATAGTTCTTCTAGTCTGGCTTTCAGCCATCCTTCTCTGTGTTGTGGTTGACGTAGTTCAGAATTAAATTTTTGTTCTCTTAGCTATGACTTTGTGCAGTGATATGACTGGTGTCTGGTCCGAGCCCCCTTGGGGTTTGGAACCCTAGGTGAGGGAGGGGAGGTTAAGCTGTCCCGGCTTGTGTGGGGCCTGGTAGATGTAGAGTGCTATTGAGGTGGTTGGGGCAAAGGCAGGGGATAGTATCTATCGTGGCAAACCAGACCAAGCCCCGGCGGTCTTGTCACAAGATAGAGTGGGGGCCCGTCCGGGATCTTCTCTTTGTTCTGACATCTCGTAGGAATAGGTTATAGTGTCATCTGTCCTATACCTGTTGTCTACTTGACGAGTAGGGCTACTGATACCTTTCTCTTCGACGTGGACAGACATTTAGTTAAGTTAGTATAGTTACAGTGTTGGTTGGAGAACAGTTAGCATTGTGATTGAGTATTGCATATCTATACTGATACTAAGTTACACTAAGCATGGCTACTCGTACTTTAGATTTAGCTAAGGTGCGGGCATCTGCAACTGAGATGGGATTGGAAGGTGAGGAGTTTAAAGCCTATGTACTGGAAGTAGAGGGAGACTTCAGAGCAGAAGAGAGGGAGAGAAGAAAGTCAGAAATTGAGCTTGAAGCTCGAAAGGTAGCACTTGAAGAGCAAAAGTTGGTGGCAGACCAACAGGCACAAAAACTGGCAGCTGACCTAGAGTCTAAGAAATTAGATGCTAGGAAGTTGGAAATGGAACATGAGTTCCGTATGAAGCAACTTGAGGTAGAGGCTAAAGCTGTTGGTGATTCTGAGGGAGCAGTAGGTGGAGTAGCTTTACCTAGCTCATCAGTAGCCAGCAGACCAGCTTACCATGCTATGAAATGGCCGTTTCCACCATTTGAACCGGACCAAGAGAAGATAGATCAATTCTTAGAGAAGTTCGAGGCAATGTGTAAAGCGATGGGTTTAGAGCCTGAGCGCTGGAATCTTAAGCTTTCACGGGGACTCCGTGGCACCGCGTACGAAGTGTATGCGCGTCTTCCCCCAGGGATGGAAAATGATTATCCAACCCTGAAATCGGCTCTTTTGAAAAGATTCGAAATGACAGCCCATGCGTACAGGCGGAGGTTCAGAACTTCCAAGAGAGAACCAGGTGAGATGTTCTCGGCCTATAGTGTGAGGCTGAACTCATACCTGTTGAAATGGATGGCCTTGGCCAATTTCAAAGAGGATTATGAGAGTCTGAGAGAGTTGATGGTGGTGGATCAAATGAAGATGCAGATGTCCAAGCCTTTAAGGAATTTCTTAGGGGAAAATGGGGCGGAAAGGCTAGACATAGTAAATAAGTTAGCTGAAAGGTATGTGGAAGTCTATGGTGAGACTGGGGATTCCAGTCAGACTGATTCACAGAAAAGGCAGAAGGGGCTTGATCAGAAGCCCAAGACCAAAGGTCCCAAAGAATCATCCAATGTAGCAGATCCTGTGGTACAAGACTCTGGTAAGAAACCCGATAAGCAAAGCCCTCCCGCCTCCCCAAAACGGAAGTGGAGTAAGAGGTGGTGTAAGCACTGTAAGTCTCCTTCCCATAATACTGTAGATTGTCTGAGGAAGCCAAAGGACTTGCACTTTGCGTGTCTCGCCTCTATTAGAGGTAGACCTAGCGAGACCACACCTAAGGGTCGGGAGAAACCAAAGTCTGAGAAATCACCTGTGATCGAAACGATAGAGGTGAATGGGAAGCAGGTGGAATGTCTATACGATACAGGATTACAGTTTGAAGCTGTAATCTCATCCCACCTTGTGAGCCCAGGGCAGCTCACCGGCGAGACAAGAGAATTTCAGCTGGCCATGAGGAGCTCCGTAGCTATGAACTTGCCGATTGCTCGGATTGACATTCGGTGCAAGTATGTTACGGGTAGCATCCAGGCGGCTGTGCTGCCTGATCCTATTTACCCTTTGATCCTCGGTCGTCCGCATGTATTCCTGGGGGACCCCAGGGAACATTGTCTAGTGAGCGCTAGGCAGGCCAGGGCTAAGGATGGAAAAAGGCAGCGTGGTAAGGAAATAGACCATTCTCTTGCGAGGTTAGTGAGCAGTGCTCAAAGTAGGGACCAGACTTTGCGTCCTTACTTACTGGAGGTGTCCCAAAGTTCTGTCCCGCCAACTCCGGGTCAGTTCTATGTAGAAAACCGGTTGCTTTATCGTAGAGCCGGGCAAGGGGATAGCCAGTACGGTCAGATGGTAGTCCCTACTGACTACAGATCCCGCTTGATACATAGAGTGCATACCTTATCCTTAACCGGACATAAGGATGTGGGGGCAACAGTCCAGTGTCTTTCCAGCCACTACCACTGGCCTGGAATGACAGGCGACGTGCGGAGATATATCCGGTCGTGCCCAAAGTGTTGTCTGGCAGCACCAAAGCACAGGACCAGAAACGGTTTATCTCTGCAGATTGGAGATAGGGTTCTCGCGCTTCTCCCAATCGAGGGGGCGGAATTCGAACTCGGATGGCAGGGCCCTTTTCCTGTGGAGCGGATAATGTCCCGATCCACGTATGAGGTGAAGGTCCGCGGGGAATTGCGTAAGTTCCATTGTACTCTCCTTCAGAATTTGGAGAGGTCCGAGGTAGTTTCTCCACAAGATAGTGCGACTACCATCGCGCTAGATTCGGTTCTGGGTCCAGACGAGGGCGAGGAAGACTCAGTCCTACGCAGTACATCCTGTGGGGAGGGTCTGCGGTCTCCTGAGCGTTCAACCGTAGATAGGGCGAACAGGCTCCGTCGGGAAGAGGCCCATGGTGTTAAGCACACTGGGAATCGAGGTCGGACAGGCGAAGTCACATCTGGCACGACGGGATCGTCGGGTGACTCGATACGCCGACAGGCTCACTGTCCTTACTCGCGGGAGAGAAGGCAGGAGCAAGGGTACTCCAGACGAACCTGGAGTAAGCTACCATTCATTTCGGTCGACATCCGCGAACAGTCCACGAGGGTGATGCCTAGTCGGGATAGGACATATCCTATTGTCGGAAGGGACGAGCGAACCCTCAGTAAAGTAACCGATGGCCTACACCAGGTGGATGCGGAACAGTCCAGTGTAGACAGATCCTGTAAGCCAATCACCAGGCCATTACGTTTCGGGCCTAATCGCTGGAGATAACGTATGTTTGAGGCGGTGGTTGGGGATCCAGCATCCATACCATTCTGGTGGATCTCCCCAGGGAAAGTTAACGTTATGGAACGTCTTTTCCTGGAAATCCAATCTCAATAGAGTAGAGGTTCAGAGTTCAGACCGATCTTTGTCTAGTGAGTTCGACAGGGTCGACCATCTTAAGTGGGGGCCTATGTGACGAAACGCCTACAGATCGGCATATCTCTGCATAATAGCCCTTTGAAGGGAGTGCGAGGCGTTGGTCTCCCTTGAAATTAATATCAATTAATAGGGGATTTCCCTAGAACGTCGTGCTGGGCGGAGCTATTCTAGTTATATATAGAACAATCTAGAATGTTCCCTCAAGTGCGTACGTGGGAAATAGCTCTAAGTTCACGAGTGCTTCAGGCAGCACGGGTTGGTGGAACTTATCGTGACTCTGGTTTTCTTCATGAGTCATGAAAGTCACGCGGCCCGTGTAGGCGAGTGGAAGGCGCACTGACATTGTCGTGGTCAGTCGCCCACCAACTCTCAGCGTGAACAGATCGCAGCCAACAGGCTGATGTAATTTTGATGTCAATAATCGCGGCCAGTGCGGACATCTGCAGTCAAGGTTGTGATTCTTCAATCACAGGTTAGTTGAATACTTATTCTATTATTTAATTGTTGTCGTGATGCCGTGCTGAGTTCCCGGAATGAATTAATTGCCGTCGCAAAATTGAGTTATCCGTTACAGTTGGCGGTTGCATATTTAAGTAGGCTTTATCGATCAGCGAGGTAATGTGTTACCTGACGGGCAAGCCGTATTCCACAGCGAGTGGTGTGTAAATAAAATAGGCCGAACGAGGTGCTTTACAGTGTGTAGCAGTTACTGGTTTGGTTTATTAATTACGCAGGCAAGGCGACAGTTTGTCAGTCATTACATCAACATGCATGACGCTGTAAATGATAAGGTAGAGCTTATTATTAAAATGTTGAATGTGCTTCGTGACATTAGAAGTGTAACTTAATTGTTCTATCAGTGGTGGTGATTTTTCGAGGAATCAAGGTGAGATCAGCAGTGGTGTATTTGCTGTGTGCAGATAGCCGTGTTATTCCGCGTAAGCCGAATGGTGTTGCATCGATAGGATAACAGTTGATAGAAAGTATTCATGATACTATAGTTACTGCTTGTTGTCATGTCCGTCCGCTATGATGACCGTGCATGTTGCATCTTACGTTTGTCTAGGCAGCGGGAGGTAGGCCGGTACCCCCAACCCGATAGGTAATAGGTCCGACCCAATGCGATCGTGACAGATCCGAAGAGTGAACATACCCGATCGAGGGTGAAGCGGCACTCCGTAATTCGAGGCCGTGGTGTCTAGATAGATCGAGGTTTGAACCTAACCGTTTCTGTCTCTAATATTCTACTCTTCTGGAACCCTGATTCGTTTCATGGAGTACTTGGAGTACTGCCGTGAAGTAGTAGTGTATGAGAAGAATAATCCCCCCCAAAAGGTGGAGTCAAAGTTTGGTAGTGGAGTCTGGAGGTTTGCTACATTGGATGACGTGACTTAAGTCGTCACGGGACAAGGTACACGGGACCCACAGTAGCTGTGGGAAAGTGTAATGGTGGATGGCCACCACAGCTGTGCTCGACCGGCACAGGTATGACTGACCTGAAAGATAGTCAGTGAATACAAGGGCAACTCAGGATCTGGGGCAGGGATCCCAGACCTGACACTATGGCTGTGATATGATTTTGTTAATTAAGTGTAACAAGTCATGAGTTCTCCTTGGTTAATGCTATAGTAATGAATTATCAGGAGTATAATTCATTATGGGCATATAGTTATTAATGTGTGTAATTGATCAGTCCATGGGTTAAGGGATTGATGAATTGATGAGTCTGTCAGGAAGGAGATGTCCGGCTGGACACCTTCTCGATACAGTAATCCCTACACTGAAAGGAAAGTAAGTGTATATGTTGATTGATGATGGAAGATGAAACCGGATTGGACTGGCACCAGGCGAAGGATGCTTGACAGAGTCATACAGTCGACTCTGGTGCTAGGGGTTATATGGTAGCCCAGAAGTGTTACTTGACTGAACAGGTGTGCTATTGCTGTTTCTACCTATCATTATGCCTATATATTATAGTGACTAAGTAGATCTATGATGTGATGATTTCATACTCATGTTGGTAGACATGAGAATGTCTGAGAGGCAGGTGACGGGGTGGAGATGCTAGGTAGTCTTTGTTGTAGTTGAGTACTCACACCAACCTCTCCGTGTTTCAGGATCTGTTATTACTATACAGAAGAAGATTCAAGAGCTTCACCATGAGCTCTATGGGCCCACTCATTCCAGTGCCTATCCAGAAGATTGATTGAGGCCATACTGGGAGTGGTCATCTGATTCTGCGAGATCAATGTTGAAAGAAGCTGAGTGCTGAATAAGTCGGTAGGTCTATGTTAGGACCTCCGTCAAGAGTCCGACGAGTGTCATCCGATCCTGAGAGGATCCAACACTGAAACGTCTGGAGATTCTGGCCAGTGATGCACTGGTGACATTCAACCTCAGGGTAAACCTTGGTGATTGCAAGGTCAGGAACTTTCAAGTTGAGCAGAGTGATCATTGATACCGGTCACCATGGCCTGTGTAATATGCTTCTGACCCGGCTGGGTTGTCAGGGGACACCGTGTATAATATATGCTTAAATAGTGTTTCTACATTGGTTACCTTTCTGAAGCCAACATGTGGTCCAGTGAACTAGGACATTGATTACAACATTGGTGGGAACACCAGAGTGACATGTTTGTTAAGGTAGGGAGCTACCTCATGCCAATGTGATGAACTGTTGACAATGTTTGTTAAGGTAGGGAGCTACCTCATGCCATCGTGGTGAACTGTTGACAGTGTATGCTAGGTTGTGATTACTACCCATTGATCAGGGTAGTTACATGAGACTGTGTGAAGATCTATTTGTCCAAGGACATGAAATCAAGGTGAAGTGTTATAGTCACCTAATAGACTTTACCAGTGACATTGTGTGTTCATGTGGAGCAACCGCTCATTTTGTAGGTGACATATCAGTGTGTGGGTCACTTATGAGATAGAAGTGTGACCAGGCTCTTGTATATTTTGAGACTGTGCTACATGTACTTTTTCGGCAAGTGGGAGACCGCTACTGTTCTAGGGTCGGCCCAGACTTCATCAGGAGTGTGACGAGTGATATAGGACGACAGCAAGGAAGGATCCTTGTTCATCGGTGCAGTGTCAGTCAGGCAGTGGTACTGCGCTTGATCAGCCCGTGATTGGTTCTCTGTGGGAAGAGGGAACTTTGGAGAGGCAGCAGACCTTGGAGTTCCAGTCCACTGGAGGAGCCTGGGTGAGTCGCTACCACGACTGGACAACCGCACGAGCTATCGTCCGCCTCCATGATGATGACTACTCATCTGCATCTCTGATATTGTACATAGTTCTTCTAGTCTGGCTTTCAGCCATCCTTCTCTGTGTTGTGGTTGACGTAGTTCAGAATTAAATTTTTGTTCTCTTAGCTATGACTTTGTGCAGTGATATGACTGGTGTCTGGTCCGAGCCCCCTTGGGGTTTGGAACCCTAGGGGAGGGAGGGGAGGTTAAGCTGTCCCGGCTTGTGTGGGGCCTGGTAGATGTAGAGTGCTATTGAGGTGGTTGGGGCAAAGGCAGGGGATAGTATCTATCGTGGCAAACCAGACCAAGCCCCGGCGGTCTTGTCACAATGCGTCTCCCTAGATGAAATTCGCTTCCTAGATAACATGTGTCTTTTTAGATGTCATGTGTCCACCTAGATGACCTTTGTCTCCCTAGATAACATGTGAATCTTCAAATGACGCGTGTCTCCCTAGATGACATGTGTTTCATTAGATGAAATTTGCCTCCCTAGAAAACATGTGTCTCCCTAGATGACATGTGTCTCCCTAGATAACATGTGTCTTCCTATATAACTTGTGTCTCCTTAGATAACATGTGTCTCCTTAGATAACATGTGTCTCCTTCGATAACATATGTCTCCCTAATATAACATGTCAGCACGGTGGATATGCTTGCAGATCTACAAATTGATGGTAAAGACATTAGACTTATAAAAAACATATATTGGAAGCAACAAGCTGCAATAAGGATTGATAATGAAGTGGTACAGTATCAGCCAATTAAGAGAGGTGTTAGGCAGGGATGTGTGATGTCTCCAGATCTTTTTTCCCTGTACAGTGAAAATATTTTCAGAAATGTAGAGGATATAAATCGAATTAGCATTGGAGGACGAAACATCAATAACATTAGATATGCAGATGATACAGTATTAATTGCAGACAATGCGCAGGACCTGCAACAATTAGTAGATGCGGTTGTTGTACACAGTGAGCAACTGGGGTTAGAATTAAATTGTAAAAAGACTCAGGTTATGGTCGTCAGTAGGAAGGAAGAAGTGCCACAATGTAATATACAAGTAAATGGAAATATTCTTCAACAAGTGAATCGGTACAATTATCTTGGAACAGTTATAACATCTGATGGGAGATGCCTTGAAGAGATTAGAACAAGAATCGCCATGGCGAAAGTAGCCTTTTGCAAGATGAAAAACATTCTGACCAATAAAAAGATGTCAATTGAAACGAGAAAAAGAGTGTTGAGGGGATACATAGAGCCTGTTCTTTTGTATGGATGTGAAACTTGGACAATGAGCAGTCAAGCTGAAAAGCATCTGATGGCTGCAGAAATGTGGTTTCTGAGGAAAATGCAAAGAATACCATGGACAGACAGAAAAACCAATGACCAAGTACTACAGGAGACAAATGAACATCGTAAACTGATTAGAGAAATTAGACGTAGACAGTCAAAATATTTTTGGTCATGTTATGAGAAGAAATGGATTGGAGAACTTAGTGACAACTGGCAAGATCGAGAGGAACAGACCAAGAGGAAGACCGAGAAGAAAATACCTGGATGGCTTGGCCACATGGCATGGACGAGACAGGAACACTGAGCTGATCCACGACACTGGTGATCGAGTGAAATGGCGAGTCATGACCGCCCACGCTTTCCGGCATGGCACATGTTTGATTGATTGAATATAACATGTTTTCCTTAGATATCATGTGCCTCCCTAGATAACATGCGTTTCTTTAGATGACATCTGTCTCCATAAATAACACGTGTCTCCCGAGATGACATGTGTCTTCTAAGATGACACGTGTCTCCCTGGATAATATGTGTCTCTTTAGATAACATCTCTCTCCCTAGATGACATCTCTCTCCCTAGATAATATCCTTCTCCCTAGATTACATGTGTCTGCCTTGATTTCACCAGCATACTTAAATCACATGAACTACATACATTATTGTGACCCTGAATAACACATCTTACTATCAATGTCTCCATGAATCACATTTTATAGCGAATGACACTTCATTTACGAATGACACACGGCTGCTTGGATGACTCCTGTCTCTCTAGATGACACTCATCTACCTACATCACATATGTATCCCAGATTCACACCTGCCTCTCCACAGCACAATTGTCTTCCCATAGCACACCTGTCTCTTCACAGCACACCTGTCTCCCAATAGACACCTGTCTCCCAATAGACACCTGTCTCCCACAGCACACTTGTCTCCCCACAGCACACCTGTCTCCCCACAGCACACCTGTCTCCCCACATCCCACCTGTCTGTGTCTCAACACAGCACACCTGTCTCCCCACATAACACCTGTCTCCCCACAGCACATCTGTTTGTGTGTCTCCCCACAGCACACCTGTCTTCTCACAGCACACCTGTCTCCCACAGCACACTTGTCTCCCCACATCACACCTGTCTCCCCACAGCAAACGTGTTTTCCCACATCCCATCTGTCTGTGTCTCCCCACAGCACACCTGTCTCCCTAAAGCACACTTGTCTCCCCACAGCACATCTGTCTCCGTACAGAACACTTGTCTCCCCACAACACACCTGTCTCCCCACAGCATACCTATCTCTACAGCACACCTGTCTCCCAACGGAACAGACAATTACACCAGCCTTCTCTCTGATTTATCTCTCTAGAGAAAGTAATCATGGAAAACATCGACGCCCTGTCGGGCCTGTGCCAGGACTTGGAGCCGACTCTAGTCCGTCTGGGAATCCCCAAGTTTAGGCTGCATACATCTCTGCACATGAAGGATGGACTGAGGGACATTGGCGTCGTGCAGGCCTTCGACGCGGACCGGGCCGACTTCAGCCCTGTCTCAGCGACTAGTGAGTGGGCGAGTGGGCCGTGGTGTGTGCATGTGTGTGTTAGTGAGTGGACCGGTTAGTCGTGGTGGATGTATGTGTGTGTGTACAACCACCAAGGCATCTCCTTGCTTTCAATTGCAGGGAAGATACTCGCCAGAATTCTTCTCAATCGCCTCTCGACCCATCTCGATCAAGGTCTTCTTCCTGAGAGTCAATGTGGCATAAGAAAAGAACGTGGAACTGTTGACATGATTTTCGCTGCAAAGCAGCTGCAAGAGAAATGTCAGGAACAGAACTGCGAAATGTTCTCCACTTTCATTGACCTTACCCAGGCTTTTGATACAGTCAGCAGAGAAGGACTGTGGGAGATTATTGCAAAATATGGCTGTCCACGAAAGTTTGTCCAAATAGTGTGGCTATTTCATGATGGCTTGCGGGCAAGAGTACAGGAAAATGGTGAACTGTCTGAGTCTTTTCCTGTCATCAATGGAGTGAAGCAAGGATGTGTCCTGGCACCAACACTGTTCAGCCTCATGTTTTCAGCTATGTTAACGAATGCCTTCGAGAACAACGAAATTGGAATAGACATCAACTACCGCATGGATGGAAAGTTATTCAATCTCAGAAGACTGAAAGCTAAAACCAAAATTAACAGCGACACCGTCAGAGAGCTCCTGTTTGCTGATGATTGCGCTCTATACGCCAACTCAGAGGCGGGCATGCAACATAATGTTTCAGCTTTCTCACATGCCTTTGCCAACTTTGGGCTCAATATCAATTTGGAGAAGACTGTAGTTATGTACCAGCCAGCTCCAGGGAATAATCACACTGTGCCGAATATCAAAGTGAATGGTCATAGTCTAAGTGTTGTGGTCAAATTCACCTATCTTGGCAGCACTGTGTCACAAGCTGCCACAATTGATGATGAAGTGAATGCAAGAATCTCCAAGGCCGGCGTGGCCTTTGGCAGACTGTACAAGAATGTATGGGACAGAAATGGAATAAGCCTGCAAACAAAGCTGAAAGTCTACAAAGCAGTTGTATTATCCACACTGCTATATGCTTGTGAAACCTGGACTGTTTATCAGCGACACGTTAGGAAATTAAACCACTTCCACACAGTCTGCCTTAGGAAGTTACTGAAGATTAAATGGCAAGACAAGATCCCAGACACTGAAGTCCTAGAAAGAGCGTCCATGCCCAGTATCCACACTCTACTAATGAAGAATCAGATTCGCTGGGCTGGTCACTTGACTCGCATGCCAGATCACAGGCTCCCTAAACACATTTTTTACGGCGAGTTGCGTTGTGGTAAACGCTCCCAAGGCGGCCAGAGGAAACGCTTTAAAGACACTCTGAAAATCTCACTGAATGCTTTTGGAATTCATCATGACACCTGGGAGACTGCAGCCAGAGACCGAAATTGGTGGCGTGCATCATTACGCAAGGATGAAGTCACGTGTGAGGCAACCAGGACTGCAAGAGCTGTGAAGAAAAGACAGAACAGAACAACCACTGCCGGAAATCCTCCTCCAAAAACGTCGAGCATTATTTGTCCACATTGTCAAAGATCATTTCGAGCCAAAATAGACCTTATCAGCCATCTTAGAACTCACGGCTCCATACTTTCAACCCCACTGGATGAAATGAATGGTCATCATCATTCTTGATGGACAAACAGCAAACAACGTATGTGTGTGTGTTAGTGAGTGGACCAGTGGGTCGTGGTGTGTGTGTGTGTTAGTGAGTGGACCAGTGGGTCGTGGGGTGTGTGTGTGTTTGTATGTTTGTTAGTGAGTGGACCAGTGGTCGTGGTGTGTGTATGTGTGTGTTAGTGAGTGGACCAGTGGTCGTGGTGTGTGTATGTGTGTGTTAGTAAGTGGACCAGTGGGTCGTGGTATGTACATGTGTGTTAGTTTAGTTGACCAGTGGGTGGTGGTGTGTGGATGTGTGTGAGTGTGTGTGAGTAAGTGTAAAATTATGTAAGTATACGCGTATGTGTGCAAGTAAACGGGTATGTGTCGAAGTATATGAGTATGTATATGTATACGAGTATGTGTGTAAGTGTACGAGTATGTGTGTAAGTGTACGAGTATGTGTGTGTGTAAGTGTACGAGTATTGTGTAAGCATACGAGTATGTGTGTAAGTATACGAGTATGTGTGTAAGTATACGAGTATGTGTGTGTAAGTGTACGAGTATTGTGTAAGTATACGAGTATTTGTGTAAGTGTACGAGTATGTGTGTATGTATACGAGTATGTGTGTAACCTTACTAGTATGTGTGTAAGTGTACGAGTGTGTGTGTAAGTGTACCAGTATAAGTGTAAGTGTAAAAGTATATGTGTAAGTATATATATGTGTGTAAGTGTGCAGGTACGTGTGTAAGTGTATGAGTTTACAAGGGTGTGTGTAAGTGTACGAGTGTGTTTATAAGTGTATATGTATGTTTGTAAGCGTACGAGTATGTATAAATATACGAGTATTGTGTAAGTGTACGAGTGTGTGTGTAAGTGTACCAATATGTGTATAAGTGTATGAGTATGTGTGTAAGTGTATTAGTATGCGTGTAAGTGTATAAGTATGTGTGTAAATGTACGAGTATTATAAGGTACGAGTATTATAAGTGTACGAGTATGTGTGTAAGTGTACGAGTTTCGGTATAAGTGTACGAGTATGTGTGTAAGTGAAAGATTATTGTGTAAGTGTACAAGTATGTGTGTATTAACACGAGTATGTGTGTGTGGAGACGTGCATGTTCTTAAGTTTATGATTATCTGTGTAGGTGTACCGTATTGTGTAAGTGTACTAGTCTAGTATGTGTGTAAGTGTAAGAGTGTGTGTGTATGTGTACAAGTATGTGTGTAAGTGTACGAGTGTGTGTGAGTGTTCAAGTATGTTTATCACCCATATACCAATGCCATAGATGACCATTATGACCACAAACTCACGACCTAAAGCTTGCCTTTCCTTTCCCTGGCAGCCAAGTTTCACCTTTCCGAGATCATCCACGCGGTGGCCATTGATGTCAACGAGGAGGGCATCTCCTCACTGCCCGTTCTCCCGCTCCAGTACGGCTCACCTTCAGGGGTCATACCCCCGGACCATAGCTTCGTCGCTGACCACCCGTTCTTCTTCTTTGTGAAACACAAACCCATTAATCGGGTGCTCATCGTCGGCAAGTATGTTGGGCCATAAAATGGGCAACCCGAAGTGAAAGTTTCGAAGGCACGTCTCACTAACGTGTTGTACATCATCAGTTTGTACAGATTTTGTTCAACCTAAGTTATCTCTCGCAGAACAATATTGCTTCCGTAAAATACATTAAACCACACACATTGCGTTTGAAAATATTGACTTCTTTATCAAATCCCCACATAGAAGATGCAATTGTTACAATTTTCGTGTTCGAATGACAATACTCAATAAATTTACTGCAGAATCTGTTCAAGTGTTAGGTAG
This sequence comes from Cepaea nemoralis, assembly GCA_014155875.1. Classification (NCBI taxonomy): domain Eukaryota; kingdom Metazoa; phylum Mollusca; class Gastropoda; order Stylommatophora; family Helicidae; genus Cepaea; species Cepaea nemoralis. The sequence goes on from JACEFZ010011063.1 coordinate 494,056, forward strand.
CAAATTCTTCTAGTGACATCTGACAACTGTGCGTTCTAAAAGATATGCCTATTAGTTTCACATGTCATTAAAAGTCAAGTAACTGACTTGACTTTAAGTGACATGTGAAACTTTTCTGGAAAGGGCGATAGGAGTTGGATAGTTAGCTGACACTGATATCCCTACATGACATCCTATGATAGTTAGTTTACACTGATATCCCTACATGAAATACTATGATAGTTAGCTGACCTTACCTACATGAATCCTATAGTTCTACATGAAAATACTATGATAGTTAGCTGACACTGATATCCCTACATGAAATACTATGATAGTTAGTTTACACTGATACAGCTACATGAAATCCTATGATAGTTAGCTGACACTGATATCCCTACATGAAATACTATGATAGTTAGTTTACACTGATACAGCTACATGAAATCCTATGATAGTTAGCTGACACTGATATCCCTACATGAAATACTATGATAGTTAGCTGACACTGATATCCCTACATGAAATCCTATGATAGTTAGCTGACACTGATATCCCTACATGAAATACTATGATAGTTAGCTGACACTGATATCCCTACATGAAATCCTATGATAGTTAGCTTACACTGGGACCCCTACATGAAATCCTATGATAGTTAGCTGACACTGATATCCCTACATGAAATCCTATGATAGTTAGCTGACACTGATATCCCTACATGAAATCCTATGATAGTTAGCTGACACTGATATCCCTACATGAAATCCTACGATAGGTAGTTTACACTGATACAGCTACATGAAATACTATGATAGTTGGCTTACACTGGTACCCATACATGAAATACTATGATAGTTAGCTTACACTGGTATCCCTACATGAAATACTATGATAGTTAGTTTACACTGATACAGCTACATGAAATCCTATGATAGTTAGCTGACACTGATATCCCTACATGAAATCCTATGATAGTTAGTTTACACTGATACAGCTACATGAAATACTTTGATAGTTAGCTTACACTGGTACCCATACATGAAATACTATGATAGTTAGCTTACACTGATATCCCTACATGAAATACTATGATAGTTAGCTTACACTGGGACCCATACATGAAATACTATGATAGTTAGCCGACACTGCTATCCCTATATGAGATACTGCGATAGTTATCTGACATTGATACCCCTATATGAGATACTATGACAGTTAAGAGAAGCAATGTCTGCAGCAGAATATAATAATAGGAAATAGAAACAGTTATTTATGTATAAATCCTGCGAAAACGTGAGAGATACTAAACACAGACACAGTGTACATAAATCCATCATGTGTCATGCCGGTAAGCGTGGACGGTCATGAATCGCCATTTCACTTGATCACCAGAGTCGTGGATCAGCTCAGTGTTCATGTATCGACCATGCCACGTGGTCAAGCCATCCAGGTATTTACTTCTCTGTCCTTCCCTTGTTATCGTCCCCTCGATCTTGCCAGTTGTCACCAAGTTCTCAAATTCATTTCTTCTCATAACATGTCCAAAAAGTTTTGACTCTAAGTCTACTTTCTCTAATCTATTTACGATTTTCATTTATTTCTTGTAGTACTTGGTCATTGGTGTTTTCATGTGTTGTTATTTCATATTCGTTTTTGGAAGTTGTTCACAAGAAGCCACGGAAGGCAGGCGGTGGATGAAATTTTGAGGGCATCCGACAGATGGTCTCAACTTTCGCGACGGTAGGCAGAAGATCTCTTTCATGGGAAAATGGCTAGCGTCATCTAACAGTATGGTCACTGCCCAGGAAAGAAAGCAACCGCAAACCACCTTCTTTAAAAGTGCCTAGTTTATTATGATTCGCCTAATTACAGATCATTACAAGAAAAGGACAGTGTGCATAGCTTACAACAATTTCTACCGCAAACGTAGATTTTTTTTTTTTTTTTTAGCATATCCTTTACAGGACTTAGCTGTCAACACCAACATCTTTCAGCTGTATGTTGATCTCTTGGCAAGATTACGCTCAGTAGTTTGCCATTGCTTTCTGAGCGGCCGGCTCAGTATCCCGCAAGTCACGAGCGGGGGTCGAACCGCCTCAGCTCTCGCTCCGCTACGAGACTGCGTGATAAACGGGATTACAGAGAGAAAGTGTTGTAACCCCACAGCCAGAGAGACCGGCTCAAACGTAGATTACGGGGGTGAAAATCAATGATGACAACCACACACATTAACACGCATAAACGCACACACAAAATAGTCATAAAAATAAGTATGTCACGACACAACGAATCGACGTTTCGAGTATACTAAACTTTCTCGGGAACAACACAAACAAATCTAAAGAAATACATGAACTTAGAAAATATAATAACATTATAACACAAACAGAAAGTCTAGGCAAGGCACGTTGCTAGGTCATTACACATCCGTCTTTACCAGGAAGATGGCGCAGAAGTTCAGTTGTGACAGATGCCAAATAAGACAATTTGGAGTCGAAGGTGTTCAAACAGTTAGATAGATTAGATATATAGAAAGAAGTTGAGTTGAGTTGAGTCAAGAACAGGCATCCTTGCACTCACGGAATTCTTATAAGCGACCAGTCATCATCTTCAACAGACATTGTAGAGTTCCAATACTAATCTGATTATATGTCTGTCTACTTTACGTCTGAAGGACGACTGTTGACCAAATCCTCTGACCATGCCCTGCTGTCGCATTCTCTCTAGACCAGTGGTTCCCAAGCTTTTCAAGCAGAGGGCCATATCTACTATTTTCGGTAGTTAAGCGGGCCACAACGTTATAAAATTATAAAAGTCTTGTAATATCATTCTTACCTTAACTTTCTTAACTTTTGTCAACAAACTTCTAAAACTTTAAAGGCAGTTAATGTTATTACTACACTGCGGTCGTTTTTTGGTTTAAAATCAAAATTTCATTTAACAATACATTCTTAATCAATTTAGAAAATTGCTTTTAATGTAATTAATTTACAATTGTAACTGTTTTTTTTATAACCAGTTACTTCAGTTCAGATGCCAGTTTATCAATGTCTGGGCACAAATCTGTCGTGCCCAAAGTCATAAGCGCAGCTACGTTACTGTCGGTGAGTCTGGGATGTTTTTTTTTTTTTCCTGACCATGGAAGTCATGGCAGTAAGTAAAGCAATAACATGGCTCGAGACACAGACATTCACTAGGGTTTGTTTCCTTAGCGACTCAATGAACATGATCAAGAGGATAGAGGAGGGGTCGATCCGAAGAGAATGGTTGCTGCCTCTGAAGCGGTCTCGGCTGGCAAAGATCTTCGTGCCAGGTCATGCGGGAGTACAAGGAAATGAGCGGGCTGACAAGCTCGCAGGTGAGGCTACTGTGGAGGGCGGACGCGCCATGGACCAGGCTGACATTCTGAATGCTCTACGAGAAGTGAGACTTTTGCGAGAACCAAGTGATGACTGTGAATCTACAACAATGGCCAGACTGCGGGAGCAGCAAATTAAAAGAGGGGTGGCCAAACAAGAACACTACGCAGGAAGCCAAAGAAGATTGATAAACCAACACAGAACTGGCGTCGTTAGCCGCTACACGCTGCAGGATTTGCTGAGGAAGGGATCCGAGCACTTATGGACTGAATGGTTCGATGTGCAACGAGGATGATCTGTCGACTAACTAACTAACTAACTATTGCGGAAAATGACTGCTCGCATCTGTAAGTCGAACCAAAACGACAAATGTATCTCTGGGCGAATGAACGCAAGTGTTCAAATTGTTCGACAGGCAATAGTCGCCAGAATGAAATCATATGATCAGCTGAAGGTGAAGCAGGCAGCTCCAGAAATTTACATCTCAGTGCAGAATTACATTTCAAATCAATTACTTCGTGCTGAAGGTTTCGCTGTAATTGATGGAGCTTGGCATCAGGAAATACGAACGGATTTATGAAGAGGGCAACATTATCCTCCTCTATTGTGAACTCTCGAAATCTCGACTGAAAGATATCCAGAAGACTTTCAACTTTTACTTTGTACTGTAACAAGTCACATTTCTTTTCCACCACAAGCGTCTTCAGAGTTGGAAACCACTCTAAAGTCCCTTCAGTCAGTTGTCCGATAAACAGTCGTAGTCTCATTTTAAATCAAGAAATGTCATCGCACAAATTTGTGAATAGTTTTTTTTTCCCCCCTAGATATTCACATTTAAAGAGTTTAAATGAGACGTGATGTCCACCAAAAATGCCGGGTCATTAAGCCAGTCACCGTTCAGCAGACATTCCCCGTTCTGTAGGCAATTCATTTATTTCAGACAGAAACAGATAGACACTATTTTTCAGTGCCCAGAAACGTGACAGAACTTTCCCTTTAGATAGCCATTTGACATCACAGTGTAACAGTAGCTCATCGTATTCCTCATTCAGGTCTGATAGAAATTGTCTGAACTCACGCCTGTTCAGCGCCTTACTTCGAATTTTGTTCACACATCTCATAACAACATCGATGACATGTTTCAGATTTAATGTCTTTCCACAGAGCTTCTTGGTGAATGATACAATGATATTTTAATATAGTGCTGCCAAGAAACTGTTCCAATAATGCTAGACATCCAGATTATTTACCCCGTCAAAGCCGGAGCACCGTCAGTTCATACACAGTCCAATTTGGTCCATTCTATGTTGTTTTTCTCTGCAAACAACTTCAGAGTTTCAAACAGATCAGTCCCTTTGGTAGTTGCATGCATCGATTCAAGTCCTAGAATTTCTTTAATTACTTCAACAGTCATTTAAAACTGTCATTTACTGCCAATATAGTACCTTGCGGTGTATGGCAGAGGGATCTTTGAGCCTCAGGAATTAAGGCCGCCTGGCTAGTGCAGTCGCCGCGAACTGTGCAGGTTAAGATTTTCTTTTTGCCCCCGACAGAAAAAAATCCCACACCTTACCGAAGGATCGAACCCGGGTCTCCCGAAGGAGAGTCCGGCGTTCTAGCCACTCGGCCAGCCGCTCCCCGATGTTTGACTTTAACATTATCGTTTATTGCTGGAACAAAAACTGCGACCTGAGCTGTGTCAGAAATGTCAGTGGATTCATCCATTGCCAATGAATAAAAATTTACAATTTACAAAATCCGCAAATTAAGCAAACTGGTTTACCACTATGGCTAGGCATAAACATAAATTTATCCGTCCAATCGTCGTTGAATTCACGACAAGCAACGTCTTCACATTTTCGCTTTTTACTATTCTTTTATTTTAGATTTTTCACACACATGTTTATCGGCTTTAAAGTAAATTTTTTTTTGGAAAAAAAAATCTAATTTCAACACAATACTACCGACTCTGCTAAACAGTTGTAACAGACGACAACATGGCGCCTTGCGCTCTCTGATTGGTTGACAAGGCTGGGATATGGGAACTTCGTAACGTTTCGTTGCGAACTGAACAGGTGCATTCGATAATATCTGAGCATAACAACCATGAGCCGAGTAAATTATCGCACGCTGACGGGACGCTCTGAGTGCATTTTTGAAATTAATAAAATATATTATATTAAATAACGAGGCCTCGCGTGCCACTTTCTGACGGCTGGCGGGCCACAAGTGGCCCGCGGGCCGTGGTTTGGGAACCTCTGCTCTAGACCATGATAGTATGTCTGATTTTCTGCATTATTCGCGTGCTCCCAGAGGGCCTTTACCACAACTGCGTTATCATGCAAGAAATCACCCCTTATGTTTGCTTACAATGAAGTTCATGCTTCCCTCATGGTATTTCTATTTGAAATACTGCGATAGTTAAATTACTATGAGAGTTGACGCTTCAATCATGGCATCTCTACATGAAATACTGCTATAGTTAAATTACTTCGAGAGTTGACACTTCCATCATGGTATCTCTATATGAAATACTGCGATAGTTACCTTACTAAATTTATTGTAATCCCAAAAATAAAATCAGGAGCCTTGGAATGTGATCAACATCGCATAATAAGTATAATGGGCCACATCACGAAGATTTTGCTAAGAATTATCATGCAAAGATTTAGGAAGTATAAACGGACTGCCTCAAACGGCTATCGACCCGGCAATGTTAATGGACTACGAGATAGATCAGCGATTAAAAAAAATAGGCACAATGAACGTCTGTGGTTTCAATAGTAAAGAAGAAGAGCTTATAGAAACATTGGCAGAAACGAAAATTGGACTGATGGGGACACCAGAACAAAGGGGAAAAGATGCAAGGAGCTCCACCGCAGTTACAAATTTGTTTACTCTGGAGTAGAACAGGCAAGAAAGGGCAAGATTCGGTGTGGGAATAGTCATCGAACCACGGCTAGCAAGAGGAATACTAGAAATAAAATATATATAAAAAAGAATCATAACAGTGAGAATAAAAGAACAAACAATTACAACATATGTACAAATATACGCACCATGTAATGCAAACAATAATGAGCAAGAATGCGAGGACTTCTACGAAGACATACATGACGTGCTAAATAAAATAGATAAGCAGGACAACATCATAGTTATGAGGGACTTCAATGCAAGACTAGGACATAACAGAGTGGGCATAGAAAAACATCTGGGAGCATTTGGAGATCAGCAAAATGAAAGGAATGATAACGGAAGTAGACTGATAAAGCTTTGCAGCTAAAACGACCTCTGTATATCAAACACATTCCATAAGTATAAAGATTCACAAGTATACACCTGGTATAAATGGAACGATCTAGATACTAAAAGCCAAATTGATTTTATATTAACAAGAAATAACAGAAAGAGAAATATATTAGTTGCAAGGGCAGTGCCCAATTTCAGTATAAACACAGATCATAAAGCAGTTGTTGTCACAATAAGAACCATCAGAAGAAGAAAACAAAGAGCAGGAAAATACATGCCATGCGAATCAGTAAACTTAAAAAAAACCTTAAAGACGGGGCAGTAAGGGAAAATTATGAGAAAGAACTAACTGAACTCTTTGTAAAATTACCTACAGAAAGAAAAACAATGGAAGAAGAATGGGAGATGTTCAAATCAAGCATTTTAAATACTTCAAAAATAACACGTGGAACCACGAAAAAACGCAAACCACGGATAAAGAAAATAACAAGTTGGTGGAACGCAGAAGTAAAGAAAGCGGTAAAAGACAAAAAGGAAAAATATAAAAAGTGATTGAAGAGCAAACAGGAATGTGATTACATAGAATATAGAATAGCGAGAAGACATGTGAGTAGAATAGTAAAGAGGGAAAAACAAAAAGACTAGGAAGAGTATGGAGAAACACTAAATAAAAACTACAAGGAGGCAACTAGAAAATTCTACAAAAAGATAGGTGCAATGCGAACCAGAGGAGAACCCCTTGACCCAACTGAAATAATTAACAGCGAAAATGGAGAACCAATAAGTGAACACAAACAAGAAGAACTAGAACCAGACATACTAAAAGAAGAAATTATAGAAGCCATCAGATTAGCCCCATTGAACAAATCACCGGGACAGGATGAAATACCAAATGAACTAATTAAAGCAGTAAGAGAAGTAGGAACAGCTTGGCTACATAGACTATTCAACCATGTTTGGGTAGAACAACAGACCCACGAGACTGGGAAACGCCATAATTATCACAATATGGAAAAAAAACAAAGGCAGCAAAAGATACTTTTTTTGGTATTGGAATGAAGATAGCTCTATTCCAATCTTTTAGCCATACACCACATTTCTATATCTTTTTACATATTGCGTCGTAGATTTTTATGCTCTCTTCTCCTTCTGCTTTAATTAGTTCAGCTAGCATCTCACCACATCCTGGTGGGTTTTTTTATTGCCCATGCAATTTCATCCAGTGAGGGTTCAGGTTCTGCCTCTGCTGACATTGGTTCATGTATATCATTCATATCCTCACAGTCATTCATATCATACATTCCACTGCAGTATTCCCGCCATCTTTCTAGAATTTGTCTAGATTCTGTTAAGGTATTTCCCAATTTGTCACAGATAACATTTAATTGAGGTTGAACATTTCTTGTCAATAACTTCATTTCTTTGAACATTTCGTAATCTCTTCCATTCTTATGATGTTGCTTTATTTTAGTACAGCAATCTTGTATGTGTTGGTTTTTGTCCTTTTAGTGTTCTTTCTTAGTTCTCGTGTTAAAGATTTATACTTCATCCTACTGTCATCGGTTTCTCCTTTCTTTTTTTTTTCCCCAGTTCCCTTCGTTGTTTAATTAATTTTAACGTGCATGGTGTAATCCTTGGCTTATGTTGCTTAGTCTTGGTCGGAATTAAATCTTTGTCTGCAGTTATCAAGATATCTCTAGCTTGTACTGCAAGTTCATCAGGTGTCATTTTCCTCTTGTACAGACATCAAGACTCCAAAACGATTCCTCACTTCTACGTCGTATGCATCTGGTATGTTTGTGAGAACAAAACGAAGAGGTCTTGGGCCTCGGATAAGCTTTTTGAGTTTTAATTTCAGATTTGCTTCTAATAACTGATGATCTGTATCACAGTCTGCACTTCGTAGGGTTTTTGCAGATGTAATGCTTGATCTCCATCTTCTTTGTAATAAAATATAATCTATCTGGTTTTTGGTAATACTGTGCGGGGACTTGCATGTGAAGAGTCTTCTTGGGTGTTGTTTAAAAAGTGTGTTGGTAATCGTTAACTCAATTTCTGTGCAAAATGCAATTAATTTGTCACCTGCATCATTTCTATTTTCCACCCCAAATTTTCCTAAAACGTGTCTCTCATTTTCAGCTCTTCCTGTACCTACTTTTGCATTAAAATCTCCCAATATTATTGTTCTATCATTATGACAAATCTTTTAAATGTATCTTGCAGTGTGCTGTAAAAAGGTTCAATTGCGTCCTCCTCTTCTGATGAAATGGGTGCATACATCTGCATATATCTGTATGAGTTATTTGGACGGCCTTTAAAGTCTGATATTGAGAATTGTATCACTTAATGTGTCATATTACATTAACGCTTTTGCAGTTGTCTTATCTAAACAAAATGCCACTCCGCGCTGGCCTCCGACGTCCCTGCCAGAATACATGAAAAGACTTCCATTTTCATTTGTAAAATGTCCCTTTCCTCTCCAGCGATGTTCACTAATTCCTAAAATTTGAATATTTAACCTGTCAATCGCATCACATACTACTTTATGCTTTCCCTCATTCTCTTCTCACATTCCAAGTTCCTATTCTCACTCTGTTTCTTAGTCTGACACAGAGGATTTCCTTGGTAACACAGCCGGTATTAACTCCGTCATCTAGATTACTAGTACTGGCTCCTGTGCCACACTCAACCCAAGTTTTATCTGATCTGCCTGGCCTGGAGGTCTCGCCACCAGATCTCTTTCTTATTATATTTTCTTTCATGGTTGTTATGGTTTCTTGGCAAGTTTTTCAGAAGGTAATTTACCATTGCTTTCCTTCTGGAAAATACAACCTGATATAAAAGAAGAACAATGTGGGTTTGTAGAAGGCAAAAGTACAATAAATGCTTTGTTTATGCTGAAAACATTAACTGAACTTTCTATAGTAAACAAAGACCTACATCTTTGCTTTATTGACTTCACAAATGCTTTCAATAAAGTAAGACATGTCAACATGATGAAGATGCTTGCAGATCTAAAAATTGATGGAACAGTCCTTAGACTTGTAAAACAACATATATTTGAAAGAACAAGCTGCCATAAAGATTGATTATGAAGTAAGTCAATATCAGTATATTAAGAGAGGTATGAGACAAGGATGTGTAATGTCTCCAGATCTTTTTTCCCTGTACAGTGAAAATATTTTCATAAATGTAGAAGATATGTAAGGAATCATCATTGGAGGACGTAACATCAATAACATTAGATATGCAGATGATACAGTCTTGATTGCAGACACTAAGCAGGGTCTACAACATTTAGTGGATGCGGTTGTTGCACACAGTGAACACCTGGGGTTAGAATTAAATTGTAAGAACACACAGATTATGGTCGTCACTGGGAAGAAGGAAATACCACAATGTAATATACAAGTAAATGGGCATATTACTAAACAAGTGAATCGGTACAGTTATCTTGGAACAGTCATACCATCTGATGGGAGATGCCTTGAAGAGAGAAGAGATTAGAACAAGAATCCCTATGTCGAAGGTAGCCTTTTGCAAGATGAAAAACATTCCGACCAATAACAAGATGTCATTTGCAAAGAGAAAAAGAGTGCTGAATGTTACAAAGAACCTGTGCTCTTGTATGGATGTGAAGCGTGGACAATGAGTAGATAAGCTGAAAAACATCTGATGGCTGTGGAAATGTGGCTTCTGAGGAAGATGCAAAGAATACCACGGACAGACAGAAAAACCAATGAACAAGTCTCACAAGAAACAAATGAAAACCGTAAACTGATTAGAGAAATTTGACGTAGACAGTCAACATTTTTTGGACACATTATGAGAAGAAATACATTGGAGAACTTGGTGACAAATGGAACGATTGAGGGTGAAAATAACAAGGGAAAGCAGAGAGGTAAATACCTGGATGGCTCAGGAACACTGAGCGGATCCACGACTCTGGTGTTCGTGTGAGATGACGAAACATGACCGCCCACGCTTATCGGCATGGCACATGATGAATGAATGAGCTAGATTACTATAAAAGTATATGCTTGACGGCAGAAGTGGAAGATGATGATGATGATGATGATGATGATATATATATATAACCAGTCATCTGGGACCTATGCGTGATTGATATATATTTACATACCCTGTCAATTACGCATAGGTCCCAGATGACTGGTGTGACGGGTGAGTGACAGGTGTGTGACGGCTGTGTGACAGGTGTGTGACGGGCTGATTTAATGTTATTCCTTTGGTCTGTTTTGTTTCCCATTAGAATGTGTCTGTCGTGAACCCACCCAGCGTATTGGCAATAAACATATCCCGACGAGACATCTGTCGTGTCTTTGTTTTTGTCTTGTATAAAACTGTCACCAACCTACTCATCATGACAATCATCATCGTCATCTTCCACTTTTACCGTCAAGCCTCGTGGAGAGGCACATTTGACGTTCTAGAGTCCGATAGATTGCAGTGGATAATATCATTCCGTGTGATTGTACAATGTCTTTGTGAGGTGTGAAATTGTAGACGAGGAGATACCTAATGGGATCCCTATTGGGAGAGGATATCATCCTCATATGCCTTCATTAGAACCTTTTACTGGCTTGTTGTCCCCTCACGTGAAGTTCCCTGATATAAAGCAAGTTCCCTTCACGAAAAACTAATGATAATAAAGTTAATAATTGTAAGTTCCTATGGAAAGGCGTGGGGATCAAGGAACTTTACTACTGACCCCAGGGAAGGAAGTACCCTATGCACTCTAGATAAAGTTGGGTCAGTATGTAGATCTCCCCCTCACAAATAATCCCCACAGTCTCTCAGTAGATCATGTATGCCAAGACTTCTAGGGATTGACAGGACATACATGAACATTACTGGACATCCAATGTATGCACATACAACAAAGTTAGCACATAACCTGGTGTACTGTGTATACATAACAACCAGATTTGTCACGTAACAAGGTATACGTTACATATATGACAAACATTAGGTCATCCGAACAAGATGTAAACCAAGAATTACCTAAGTTTTTGAATATTTATTAAAGTTAATACAACAACAAGAAATAATGCATGAAACATAGCAGGTAGTATTCCCAATCACTCCAACCATCCCACAACATGATCAATTACAATCAGTGACTAATTTAACAAAATCCTGATGGCACACACATAAATAGATAGAATAACATCTTCTACTATGAGTAGCTGTGGAGGAAAATATTTGTCACTTTGTACTGTTCATGATGATGATTAGTTTCTGGAAGTGTTTTCAGGTTGAGGAATAGTTTGATGGAAGGAACTCAAATAGGGTAGTTTTCCAGTGGTACTGCTTCTGTCCAGAATTTACAAGTACATATAGGATGTGGAGGTATAGGTGGTTAGGTATAAATTTCTGCTGGAGTTAAGAGTGGCCAGGAAGTTCTCCAGGGATCATAACAAAGTGATATCATTCTCCTGATGCCAAACGGGCTTTTACAAAAGGTAAGAGTATACCGTCATTTAGGCTAAGGGCTGGCATCTCTGCACGGACAGAATTCACCTTCACCAGAATGTGTGGGAGCATCAGCTCCTCTCGACCGGCCAACACATACCCTTCTGGAATAATGCAAACAAACCGACCTGTCTAAGTATCTCATACATAGTCAATATTCACAAAACATTATCTATAAACATACATGGAATGAAAGAAAGAAAAAACAAAGGGGGGGGGGGGTTGTATTGGGAGAAGGCTGGGAGGTGGTTCCACTCACAGGTGATATCCTCACTCTCCTCTCCTTGGATGTAAGGTATTAAAACATATGTTGGAGCAAGATCAGTATTTATTGATAATACAGCATTTGTTCTCCAGTAATGTTTTAGTTTCCTAATGAGATAAACTCAGAATGATACAATGATATCAAGATAAGGAAAAATCATCCAGATGAGATCAAGTCCAGCTGAGAAGAAGGAATGGTCAGATTAAGATAAGTGGAACAAAGCATGTTATGACAGATGTCTGTTAGAACACTGCCTTTCGGAATTCTGCATATTAAGATTGAATGCAGTGGGTGACATTTGCAGGTTAAAGCAAAGCATGATGAAATGTATGTAGATTAAGACAAGACATGAGGCATGGCCTCTTCTACAACCTTTCAGCATCCTACTTCTGTCATATAAAATCTGGCCTTCATTTCTCAGGAGTTAAACCTGACTCTCAAGTTCCCCTTTCATCTTTTAACATCATCCTTATTACTATTACAAATGCCTGTATGACAGGGGATGGTTAACTCCACCAACTCTTTCATCAGGAAAAGTAACAGTTATAAACTAACATTACATATAAAATTCTCATAATGAAAATACAGATTATCTTTCATGAACAATGCACAAGCCCTAAAATAGATATGCATCTAATATATTCAGTACTTCAAATACAATGACATGTCTCTCCCCTCTATTATCTCCTGGGCAAAAGAGGCTACAGGTGATGGTATTTAACCCATCCCTTGTCGTAAGTTAGTATCGTGCACACCTGTCAGTTAAAATATGCTGTATGGCCCTTTATCTGAACGCATTTTGGCAGGTACTGAACATAACATTAAATATCATCCTTAATGTGATTGATGCTGTCATTGAATGCACTTCTCACATCTGAGTATCAGGTGCATCTATTTTCTTTGATCATTGAACATTAATTTTCATGCAAAGAACATGGCGATTTTACATGAAAGAGAGGTACAAAGAAGTCACATGATATATTAAGAATTATGTGGATCTTTGCACAGAAAGTTTAAGAGATAGACTGATAGAATCATCTACATACAAAACATGCAGTCCTTTACTACTTTAAACAGTGTGTAAGGGCCTTGCTTGGGTTTAAGTGAGCGAACAAAATTAAGAAGATTTATTCGTGTAGAATCATCAATGCATAGAATGTTCATTTGAAATGGACAGTAGCCTATACATACACTGAGAAAAGCCAACTGAACGCATTTAAGACGGAATAGCCTATATTTGCATAAAGAGACTTTGCATTCGTAGAAAAAAGATTCTAACCTGGTGAGTGCAAAAATGAACCCCAACATGGCGTTGTACCAGAATTTACTTTCGAACAGGAACATTATTATGGTGCATAAATAACATGGTTACACCACTACAGACATAAACACTGCATTACCTTTCTGGTTAGGCTTGTCAGTTAAGGACTTCGGGTGTGTGAACCCATCCTGGGAATAGCCAGAACACTGGTCACTTCACCTCCCAACTAATGCATTGTTGTCACCTCACCATCTTGACCCGGACTGAGCTAGAAGGCTAGAAGGTTCCGCCAATACTTAATCTTGACGATATGCGTGGGCCTTTCAAATCCAGCCAATCGCAGTTCTCCGCTTAACGCCTAAGCAGTCTCCAGCTTCGTCCAAAATATTATGGTGTTTCACAGTGGTAATTTATTTTATAAAGGTCGGCGAATTGTCTATGACTGTACAGTATGTGACAGTCTTTGATGTCGTCAATCCATTTTCTAATCGAGCGTCCTCTTGCTCTCGTAGCAGATTTTCATTGACATAAAGCCAGTGCTGGTATTTGATGGTGTAAAATTCTAACGAGATGGCCAAACCACTTGCATTTTGCCCTTCAATAAATGTGTCACAAGGTGTTGATCCTACTGTCTGTCCGATATAATCAATTCTGTCTCGATCTATGATTGTTTATGTTGGCAGTTCTCCTCAAGCATCTCATCTCACTGGTGATGATTTTACTGACGTGTAGTATGGATAATGTTAAACTCTGACATTGGTAGCAAATGGCTATACCAATCTGGTCACCTCACTTAATGCACATACATCTTCTCTCTCTTCCCCCCCCCCCCACCACCCTGCCAGGAACTGCCCAAGTGCTACTGTAATCAGTTAAGAGTCATTTACTGGACCTGGCAATCAATCTCGACATGTTTGGCTGTTTATGATTTACGAGGGGCTGTCAATAAGTAATGCCTTCTATTTTTCATCTGTGTATTAATTTAGCGGGGAACCCCAAATATTCTTCTGTACCGTGTATCACTACCAACCTGTTTCAGTCACACGTTGCGCAACAGTGACGGTTTCAAAATGGCCACCAAAGAAGTTCAATTAAAGCAACGTAATGTTATCAAATTCTGCAATGCTGAAGGCAAGACCCCGACTCTCTTCCACGTACTTTTGAGTATTGTTTATGGAGATTCAACAGTGGATGTTAGCACTGTCCGACGTTGGGTACGTCGTTGTGATGAAGCTAAAGTAGGTCAATCCTTATTGGCTGACGCAAAGCGGACTGGTCGTCCGTCAACCGCATTGTCTCCACACAACATTCATCGAGTTGATGACATCATCCTGATGACCGTTCGATAATACTAGATGAACTGTTGTTTATTAGTAAAGGCAGTGCCCTGACCATCATTAGAGACCTGGGTTATTCAAAGGTTTGTGCATCGTCGGTACCCTGAATGTTGTTGACAGACAGACATAAAGAAGCAAGGAAAACCATAGCCATTAACCTCCTGCACCATTACGAAACTGAAGGAAAAGGATTGTTATCGAATATTGTGACAGGTGATGAGACTTGGTTTCATTCACGTGAACCAGAATCCAAGAGGCAGTCAAGTGGAATGACATCACGCAACATCACCGACAAGAAAGAAATTCAAAATGTCACCATCTGTAGGGAGAGTTATGACCTCTGTGTTTTGGGATGAGAAAGGTGTGATTTTTCTCGACTTCTTGAAACAAGGAAACACTGTGAATGCTGACCGGTACATTGAAACTTTGAAGAAGCTTAGAGGAGGTCTTCGACTACTTTACTCATTGAAAGATCCGGGAACTGCACTACTGTTGCACACCAATACCAAGCCACTTACCGCTAAACGCACCATTGATACGATTGCAGAATGTGGCTGGACATTATAGCCATATCCCCCTTACAGTCCCGATGTAGCATCTTCAGACTTCCATCTGTTTGAACCACTGAAAGAAGATCTTCCCGGACATCACTTTGATGGCACCGAGACCCTTAAATACGCCGAACGCCGGTGGTTTACGAAAAAGGACATGAATTGTTACCGTACGGGAGTACATCACCTTGTTAGGAGATGGCCAAAAACTATAACGAATAAAGGAGACTACACTGAGAAATACATTTTTAAAGTACAGGCTTAATGTGAATTTTGTTTTTTTGCCCACAGAATGAAATGAAAAATTACGAGGCATTACTTATTGACCGCCCTTCGTACTAGGCAATTTTTACGTTCAGTAATTTGCCTTTTCTTCATGAACGACCGACGACTCATTCTATCTAAATCAACGCAAAGATCTGCATCCAAATTTCCCGCAGATGATGTCAAAATCTGGACTCGGTGTGTCGGGGAGTTGTGAGACTGCGCGTCCTACTACACTACCCCCCCCCCCCCCCCCCCTTTTTTTTTCAAGCTAGCCACAAGGCCGGCTGTATGGTTGCTAGATGACACATTATTTCCGTGTTCGTTCCTGCCACATGACCCACGATCTCTCCATTCCCTTTTCTTAGCTCGCTACTCCCCCAGCATTCTCACCTCACTCTCTATTCTCATGTCTTGCTTCGTCAATTTCAGGTTTCCCACGATCTCTCTGTTCTCATTTCTACTCCCGTCACTCAAAACTGATCCCATTTCTCTTTATTCATACTATTTCTTACTTCGTAACTCGCACGTTTTCTTTGATCTTCTAATTCTCATTATTTTGTCCTTGATCATTATTCCCAAGTGTTCGGATCTCTTGCTTTTCTCATGATTTCTTGGTTCGTTTTCCCCAGATGTCTTATCCTCCCTCTTCCTTGTTTTCCCTCTCTGTGGTCTATACATTGCTAAGTATAGTCACAATTTTAAAGTGTGTAACTTGTATTCAAATAAAATCCGTCAATGTATTGTTGTTGTTGTTGTTGCCCACTTATGACGTGAGGCCTCGTGGGCAGAGGTTATTAGAGTTCCAGCGCCTGTGATTAGCACCGTTACTCAAATTTTCTCCATCATTCACGAATCACCAAAATACGAGATGTAGATTGTGAGCTTTACTGAAACACGATTACAAGAAACAAATTGGACGTCAGCACAGAACAAACAAACACAAATCGACACAAAACTACATGAAACACACTACATGACAATATTAAGGGTACTGATCTGAATCGGTATCCTAGCTGGGAGCGACTGACGCGCGTTAGAGGACTATCAGTGGATTGCATGAACCGGATGTATGGTCAATGGGTTAAAGGTCAATACCATCAGAAGCTCAGGTATTGGATACGCTACTGGGCGGGAGAATAAGAGGGAAGGGGATGGGGGTAGAGAGACGCCCATGTGAGCGGAAGAGTTAAAATTGGGTTTGGCGAAAATGTCACGGACGCAGTTCGCATTTAGCGATGTCTCGTTCAGCGCTCGAAACACAGCTGCGGAAGATTTCATTGCGAGTTTTTTTTCTTTCTATCGGGGACACACACAAACACCTCTAGCCTGCACAGTTCGTGGCGACTGCACTAGCCAAGCGGCCTAAATTCTTCAGGCTCAAGACCCGCCGGCCATACACCGCAAAGGTACTATATTGGCAGTAATTGACAGTAAATTCCCTGCTGGTTTGCTGGACATGTCATAGGTTCCTGACCTACTTAATCCCTTTTATGTTTGCTAGTACCACCACGCCACAAATTCCTCTTTAAAGAGTGTAAAGTATTCTCATTCCAATTAAGGGGTGTCTACCACTTTTCTGTATATAGCTGAGGCACATCTAGTGGCAGTGAAATTGTGGTTTTTGAGGAACATGTAAAAATACAACAGACAGACAGAAAAACCAATGAGCAAGTCCTACAAGAAGCAAATGAAAACAGTAAACTGATTAGAGAAATTTGACGTAGACACACTTATTTACACTTACATTATAAGACGAAATAAGCTAGAGAATTGGTGAGAACAGAAAATATTGAGAGGAAAAAGAACAAGGGGAAGGCAGAGAAGTAAATAACTGGATGGCTTGACAACATGGCATGGTCGAGATAAGAACACAGAGCTGATCCACGACTCTGGTTATCGTGTGGGATGGCGAAACATGACTGCCCACGTTATCGGCATGGCACATGATACCAATTGTATTTACATCCGTAAGAAGAGATTACTGCTGCTTCATCCACATTGGGAGAGGTCAGGATCGCTGCTAGTTGCCTGTCATAAATACAAACCCATTAAACACACGCATAAACATAAAACAAACACAAGCAGCCAACAGCTGAAACACGGAAAATATATAACACTTGCATTTTATGACTAGACAAACGTCGTGTGATGGCTGAAGCAATACAGCTGGCACAGAACAGGAAGTTGACTCTCCCCAATACGCTTACCTACTGGCATCAACTAGACGACATCCTGCGGAATTGTCTTCATTGTGTTAGTGAACAGACATGGCTAGAGGAGACCAGAAGTTATAATAACCAACCAACCACTCACAGTGCCGATCATGGCATAGAGTAACAACGGCAGGTGAGTGGTGTGTGTTGTATCACTGTTCTGAAATGCGCTCCAGGTAATATTGTGCAAAGTAAATGTAATAGGTGGGATATTGAACAATCGAGAGCTTTTTTGACTATATATAAATTATGGAGCTAGCTGCCGTTGATTCCAGCATAATGATAATAATAGTAATAATAATAATAATAATAATAATAATAATAATAATAATAATAAGAAGAAGAAGAAGAAGAAGAAGAAGAAGAAGGAGGAGGAGGAGGAGGAGGAAGAGGCGGAGGAGGAGGAGGAGAAGAAGAAGAAGAAGAAGAAGAAGAAGAAGAAGAAGAAGAAGAAGAAGAAGAAGAAGAAGAAGAAGAAGAAGAAGAAGAAGAAGAAGAAGAAGAGGAGAACGAACGAACGAACGAACGAACGAACGAACAGACTATTTTCAAAGGGTAACAAATTGGGCACGCATTTACATTCGGCCCTTCCAATCACTTATCTTTCTTTCATCAACAGTGCATAGGAAAAAACATTGTTTGAAGAAGAAGAAGAAGAAGAAGAAGAAGAAGAAGAAGAAGAAGAAGAAGAAGAAGAAGAAGAAGAAGAAGAAGAAGAAGGGAGAAGAGAGAAGGGAGAAGAAGAAGAAGAAGAAGAAGAAGAAGAAGAAGAAGAAGAAGAAGAAGAAGAAGAAGAAGAAGAAGAAGAAGAAGAAGAAGAAGAAGAAGAAGAATGAAGAAGGAAGAAGAAGAAGAAGAGGAAGAAGAAGAAGAAGAAGAAGAAGAAGAAGAAGAAGAAGAAGAAGAAGAAGAAGAAGAAGAAGAAGAAGAAGAAGAAGAAGAAGAAGAAGAAGAAGAAGAAGAAGAAGAAGGGAGAAGGGAGAAGAAGAAGAAGGGAGAAGGGAGAAGAAGAAGAAGAAGAAGAAGAAGAAGAAGAAGAAGAAGAAGAAGAAGAAGAAGAAGAAGAAGAAGAAGAAGAAGAAGAAGAAGAAGAAGAAGAAGAAGAAGGGGAGGAGGACGACAACGAGAAAGAGGAGGAGGCCGCAGTTATAATTCTCTGTGGTAATTTCAGTGTCAAGCAACATGCAGGGAATCATCGTGATCCTCTTGGTACTTGGCGTTATGATAATGGCGGCCAGGGAGAGACGCCAGCAAGATGTTGGTGACAATTTATTGGCTGAATCAAATTCTTTCTTTCTGAATCTCACCAAATCTATGGGAGTGAGCACGAGAAGTATGGTCATCTCACCTTACAGGTACGTTTAGAGACGCAATATGCAGACCTAGGGAAGACGTAGTAGATTAGATATTCGCATTCTCTCGTGCTGTGATATCACGTTTGTGTAAAGTTCTTAGACCTCTATTGACAAGGGTGAAGACAGAGATGCTTCATGCATTCCCTTGCATCAATTCTAAAGTCAAAGATACAGGGCAAACTGGTGTTGAGATACCAACAGACGGACGAATTGGCTGGGTTTGCATCGCTGGGTGGTGTATTGGTGCATGATAAGGCAGATGTGGTCGGGGCATTTTGGAATCGTGTGTATAATGTGGAAGAACGGATAATTCATCAACGCCTGGAGAGAATCTTGCGATAAGGAGTGGCCAGAGGCTTGGTGACAAACAATACACAGAGGAAAGGCCAGTCAGACACATAATCACGCTGCAACTGGTAATGTTAGTGCTGAGACTCTTTGCTGATTGTTGCAGATGGGGAGGAGGAGGAGGAATCCGCATTTAGGGTGTTCCGGTGTGTCGGCCTGCCTAGGCTACCATTTTCTGTGTGTAGTATCTTGTCCACCCAATTCTGAATGTGTTCAGAAACCCTGCAATGTAACTTTACTGAGCGACAGTTACATTGCAGGGTTTCGGAACACATTCCAAATTGGGTGGACAAGATACTACACACAGAAGATGGTAGCCTAGGCAGGCCGACACACCGGAACACCCTAAATGCAAATTCAGCTCCGGAATATTTCCTTCTGTAGCCCTATGTGACGTCACAGCAATCTGGTGAAAATTACTCCGATTGAGAATCCAGATGCAAAAGGCTATAACTCGTTTCTGGCACTATTACATCCCTTTTTATTTTAATATGACGGCTATTATAAGTTGTAGTAGGGTGGTGGTGGTTGGGAAGATTACAGATGTGTGTTAAGTAGTGAGGTGACGGTGGAGTCTTGGTGGTCGAACTGTCTATAGTGATTGAGGTGGGCGGTGTGGGAGTATTATTAGTTGTAGTAGCGGGTGCGTGTGTGCTGGCGGGGCGAACGCGAGGGGCACGGGTTGGCGGGTTCCAACCCAATAAAATATGTGACGTGGCTGGGTAGGTGTTTATTATTAGTCATGGATCCGAGGTGGAAACATCCTTTTACGGCTTTGATTGCGGGACCAACGGGGAGTGGAAAATCCGTCTTTGTGCAAAGATTTTTAGCCCATCTTCCAGACATGATAGACCCACTTCCAGAGAAAGTTATATGGTGCTACGGAGTATGGCAACCCATGTATGAGACTATGAAGGGTGTCCAGAACCTCTTTGGTAAGATTAAAGAACAAATAACCATCATCTTGAATTCGCATTACCTAGTGGTTTTAAGAACCCTCGAGACGGATCGCAGATTAACAATCTGGCCAAACAGATGTACCCAGGCCGCGTCTCATATGTCCATGAGAGTTTTAAAGACGCGGCAGCGGCTCCACACGTGTATTTGCTCTTTGACCTTCGACAGGAAACACCGGATCAGCTCCGCTTACGAAGCAGTATTTTCCCCGATCAACGTCCCTAAATAATATGTATAACCGAGTGAAACGTCACATAGCCATGCTGCTGTTTCTGCGCGAGGCGAATCCGATTGTCGTAAAAGCCGTAATTAAAACATTGTCCCCAGACCTCGTCCAATAAATTTGCGAATGCTGCCACAATGTATTAAAAGGTAATGCTCCACTGACATCGGCTAAGAAGAGGCGACTGCAGCGGCACAGAAACAGTCTGGGAGCGCTTACGGGTAAGAAATTGTCTATCAAGAAACGGAAACAAATATTGAAACAAGGTCGATTCGTAGGCGCTTAATTAGGTCCCATTCTACACCTGTTGAAATGCGTCGTGGGTTTGTAATGAAGAAAATGATCTGACCGACCCCCGGCTGCTGGAAAGACCCTATGTACCACCCGACATACTAACTGATAATCTGCGTGACATGGATCAGCACATGCAACAAGTCCTGGAAACCAAAGATCTACCACCAAGAGAAAAAGCCCGGGTGTATCAGCAAATCTTGCAGCGGTATCTGAATCGACTTGAGCAATACAGACATAAGGCGTTAGGTACAGTGGATACAAAGGAACACAAACCCGAAATCAGCATTTTACCAGCACCAGTAGTCGAGACACCCAGTCAACCAACACCTATTCAAGTAACACCAAGTAGTCAAATCAAATCAAATCAAAGCAACTTTATTAGGGTCACAAATTGGACGCGCAGGCCCGTCTTACATTCGGCCCTTCCAATCACTCGTCTTTCGTTCATCAAGAGCATTATACATTTACATAGGAAGAAAAGTAAACATTGTGAAATGAATGTTGTAAACATAAACAAGGCTAATTACCATGTTATGAAGCACATCTCCCACCTATCCATACATCACCCCACCCACACAACACCCCCACCTACCCACACACACGCGCACCAAGGGACACATACACACCCCCACCTACCGACACACACGCACACCAAGGGACACATACATACCCCACCAACCGACCCATCCCCCTCCCGCACATCCCCCACCCACACACACTGCCCTCACCTGATCCCCCAACCAAAACACACTCGCCACCCACAAACATTCCCCCACCAACCCACACATCCCACGCCCATCCACATCCTACCCCACACATCCTCTCCCCACCCACACCTCAAACCACCCATCCCCCAGCCACATCTCCATCGACAACATATTTCCCACCCACACACACAATCCCCCACCAACCCACACATCACACATCCACTCACACATCCTCAAACCATACACACACATCCCCACCAACTGACATGTCCCTACCCCCCCCCCCCACACACACACACATCTCCCTAACCACCCATACATCCCCAATCCACTCACACACACCCCACCACCCACAAATACAACTTCCACCCACCCACACATGCCTTAACCTAATCCCCCACCACACAATCCCCCACCCGCACATCACATATACCCCCTACCACGCACTATTCCCAACCCACGCACCACACACACACATATCAATCACCAACACATCCCTACTTACACACCACACACATATCCCCCACCCAGATACCACACAATATTCCCACCCACACCCACACAGATACCCTTACCCATCCACCCCACATACCCCCACTCACACACCACAAAAATCCCCCACCCACACATACATACCTCACCCACACAATATCACCAACTAACACACCACACACCTCTCCCCACCCACACACGCATTCCCTACCCGTCCACCAACACACACTCACTCACGCATACATCCTCCACTACGCACCCACACACCCCCACCCACCCACTCCCAACCAAACATCTCTCGATCACAATACCCCTACCCCCACACACATCCTCCACCCACTCACACATCCCACCCCGACACATACAACTCCCTCACCCACCTACACATCCCTAAGCCACTCACACACCCCCACCCACACATTCCCCATCCACACACACATCACCCACCCACACTCCCCCACATACTTCCCCCAAACACCACAATCCCCTGCTCACCCACACATATACCCCACCCATACGCACATTCGCCACACCCATCACACACATCCCCCACACCACAAACTATCCTCCACCCATACCACCACAAACATACCCTCCACCCACACATCATTCACACATCCCCCACCAACACACCGCACACATATCTCAAACCCACACACCATACACTTCTCCCCACCCGCCCTTCCATCCCAAATCCACCCAACACAATCCCCTACCCACACAACCCCGCCTCCCACACATACTTCCTCAAACCATCCACACATCTCCACCCACATAAACACACATCCCCTGCATCCGTCCCATACACATATCCTCCACCCATACACACATCCCCCACACCCATTCAAACACCCCTACTTTCACCCCCACACATCCATCCACACATCCCACCAACACCCACAAATACCACTACCCACCAAAACCCACACACCCCAACCCATCCAAATGCATACCCCCACCCACACCCCCCCCCACCCACACATATCCCCACACTCACACACATCCTCCACATACACTCACACTTCCTCACATCTAGACACATACAAAATGTCTCACGTTAGTATTGAAACTAGTATGAACAAACTCCCACACTTTACTCACACACATACACTGACACTTGTCATGAGCAGTCTCATAAAAATGTTAAACATGGAGAAAAATGTGTACATAAAATGTATGTGACGTAAAAATAGTGATGCTCTCTCTCTCTCTCTCTCTCTCTCTCTCTCTCTCTCTCTCTCTCTCTCTCTCTCTCTCTCTCTCTCTCTCTCTCTCACACACACACACACACACACACACACATTCACTCTCACGCTCACACATTCACTCTTCCACTCATTCATTCACTCTCACGCATTCACTCTCCCGCTCATTCACTCTCACGCTCACTCATTCACTCTCCCGCTCACTCATTCACTTTCCTGTTCACTCATTCACTCTCCCGCTCACTCATTCACTCTCCCGCTCACTCATTCACTCTCACGCTCACTCGTTCTGTCTCTCATTCACACTCACTGACTCACTCACTCAAACTACAGTAATGAACATGAGTTTATATTATGAATGATAAAATCAAATGGTATTTAACTGATAATATGACAGATGAGAATACACAAACATATGGATTCGCGTGTTACATAACATGCGTGTTACATGACATGCATCTGCTCAGCTCTCTCTCTCTCTCTCTCTCTCTCTCTCTCTCTCTCTCTCTCTGTATTCTTTCATATACACACACTCACACGCATGCGCGCGCTCACACACACACACTAACACATCAACTCTCCCACTGTCTCACTCTCTAACACACAATCCTTCACACACACACAAACTCACTCTCTCAATCACACTCTCTCACACATACACATACACATGAACGCATGCACGCACGCATGCACTCCCTCACTCACTCTCACACATACACGTACGAATGCATGCACTGACACATTCCCCCACCATTTCTCGCTCAATCACTCTCTCCACACACACGCATGCACGTGCACACACACGCATTCACTCTCTCCCTCTCACTGACACCCACTTTCTCTCTCTCTCTCTCTCTCTCTCTCTCTCTCTCTCTCTCTCTCTCTCTCTCTCTCTCGCTCGTTCCGACACGCACACACATATATAGTGAACAATTATAGTTAAAAATTATAATGAACAATTATACTGAACAATTATACCAGTAAATGAATTATGGTGGCATATAGTCGGTATGGATTAAGTATTGAAAGAGTTTTCGGTTAAATGTGTAGGGACTCATTGGAGTTTTCAGATCTGGAGGCAGGTCATTCCATAAGTGAGCACCAGAATAGGCGAAACATGTTTTGTATAGGTCCAATCTAGGCTTTGAGACATGTAACAAATTTAGGCGCTTGCTGTTCATTGCATTAGATTGAATCAGCGGCAGAAGATACTCTGGGGTATTTTGAGATATAATTTTATTCACTAATTTGGCTTTGTTGAAAAGGAAGCGCTTTTGTAGTGGTAGAAGTCTTAGATGACTGTACAAATTATTACTTTCAACGTGCTTTATGTCATAAACCAGACGAATAGCGCGGTTTTGTAGAGAACATAGTCGTTTTAAATTAGATTTAGGGCAACCATCCCAAACTGTGGAACAGTAATCGAGATTTGATTGGATATAGCATGTATAGAATATTTTTCGTGTGCTTTCGTCCAGGAAGTGCTGAATTTTAGCAAGTTGGTAAACTTTTTGTGCTATTTTCTTGGTAAGAGCGTGAACATGAGAGCTCCAGTTCAAATGGCTGTCTATTAAAAGCCCTAGTGTTTTATGTTCAATCACATTAACTATAGGTAACGTGCCCATGCGGAGTTCGAGCAGTGATCCAGTTATGGCTAGTGTCTGTAGTTTTTGTCTGGTCGTTATTAGCATGGATTTGGTTTTGTCGATGTTAATTTGCATGCGGTTTTCATTGCTCCATCTAGTAAGATTATCAAGTTCCTTTTGTAAAGAATTCTCTAATTCACTACGGTTTTCATGACTCGTATATATAGTACAGTCGTCTGCGAATAGATCACAAGTTGTATTGATATATAAAGGAAGATCATTAATATAAACTGCAAAAAGCAGCGGACCTAGTATTGAGCCCTGAGGCACACCAATATTAAGCTGTGTGGGTCTTGATAGACAGTTGTTGAAGGACACGACTTGTTGCCTGTCGGATAGAAATGACGTAATTATGTTCACCATGTTGGTACTTGTCTTCATTTGCTTTAGTTTTTAATTAAAATATCGTGATCTACCATATCAAAAGCTTTATTAAAGTCTACAAACACCAGCTCCACAAATTCTAATGTTGTTGATGTTTAAGTGCCAGTTATCGGTCATTTTTGTTAGAGCACTATGGCAAGAATATTTAGGTCGAAACCCAGATTGACTGTTAATTATTAGATCATCGTCAAATTGTCGAGCCCAAGATAATCGAGACAACACCGCCGTACAGACTCAGACTTCAAAAGAAGAGTAAGATACCCACACCCAAGTGGGAGAAATGGCCGCGCACATAAGAAAGTATTACTACGAGCCTCAGAAACCCGGAGCCAAATGTGGGGCCACCGCCTTAAAAAGAAACACTAAACTGAATGCTAAAAATATAGAGACTTAGTTACGAAATCAGGACACGTATACTCTACATAAACCAATCTGTCGTCGTTTTCAGAGACGTCAGACAATAACCGGTGGTATAAATCAACAGTTTCAAGCCGACTTGATAGATGTGCGACTACTACAAAGATACAACAATGGGATGTCGTACCTAGTGACGTGCCTCGATGTGTTTAGTAAATATTCTTGTTCCATCCCGACCAAGAAGAAGACGGACAAAGAGCTAGTCGAGGCGGTGAGTAAAATCTTTGCCGATAGACAACCGATAAATTTTCAGACCGACAAAGGGTCAGAATATGTCAACCGGTCATTTTAAAATTTCTGAAAGACCAAGGTGTGCATTTCTTTACGACTGAGAATGAAGGCGTTAAAGCCGCGATAGTGGAAAGATATCGAACCCTTAAAGAAAACATGTTGCGTTATTTCACCAAGACCAATACACTACGCTAAGTTGACGTGATAAGTAAGCTGATCAGAAGACAGTAGCATCACGAAAAGTCCATTTTACAGAAGGGGACCGAGTCAGACTGGCTCAACCCAAATAGCCTTTTGAAAAGGGATATATGCCCGCGTGGACAGAAGAAATTTTTTCCGTCATCGTATAAACTAGACCAGTCCTGTGACATATGTGTTAAAAGACGATTCGGAACTTCAAGGTTCATTCTACCGAGAAGAGATTCAAGCAGTCTGAGATAAACAAGTGTATCAGATCGAATCAATCTCACAAGAAAGACTCAGGAGAGGTGGTGGTAAAGAGTATTTAGTAAAGTGGTTCGAGTATAATTCGTCATTCAACAGTTGGGTTTCAAACCTAACCAGATACCGAAACTAATGGAAGAAACCATGAAATCTAGCTCACAAAATAACTCACCCAGCGAAATAACTTCGATCTGGTGGCTGTTTGGACAGCGAATACCGCGGCTAGAGATTGTCTTCTTCTGTCAGATGATAGTTATATACATTGTCATTGGCTAATCACTATTCACTCTGTCTCGAGGCGGCGTCGAAGCACCCGAGGGCAAACTTTGGATTGCTCTAATAAGTAGTTGTCTGGGTTACCTATTACCGAACCCTAATTATCTACGAGTTTCTACGTGACATTACCGAGCAATGCTTCACCGAAAATGTTTCCCAATGATACTCCAGGTCACTATTTCGTCAAGTTACCGCAGACTATTGAGGTGAATCAACGCTACGCGGTTTGTCTGGCCGAAATTCAATTTCCCAACTACTACTGCAATGTGATAGTGAATGAAGTGTGGATAAGATACATCCAACCCAAAGGAGAAGTAATAAAATGGCCGTGTCCCCCGGGGCTGTACAGTTCACCAGACGCGTTTATAGCGGAGCTGAATGACTAATGAAAGACCCGGAGTCGGGTGACAAGATGCATGTTAGATTCCATTTCAACAAAACACCAAAGAAAGTCATCGTGAAAATAATTGAACCGGGGGCCACTGTTACTTTTAGCGACAAATTGCAAGAGCTATTACATATAATTGAAGGTGACGGGTCATTAGACTCAAATAACGACCTGAAAAATGTCTACGTCTACTGCGACCTCATAGCCTCCAGACCAGTTGGAGACGCCATGGTTCCATTACTAAGGGCTGTTACTGTTATGAACCAACTCTCAATCTCGGTGTTTCGCATCTACGTCAAACCACACTATGTGCCATTGAGTCGGTATTCCTTCGACATGGTGGAGATCCTTTTAACCACTGACACGGGGACAACGATCTCATTTGCCAGCGGAACTTCAGTGCTGACGTTAGATTGTCGCACGCGGAAACATTCAGACCTAGAATAATGGTGAAATATGTGGCGTAACGGCGAAATCCCAAACTTTACGAAGACTTTTACTGCAACCAAACTGGTCATGGCATGCCGGTGCTTGTAGGTGGTCGGAGTCAGAGAGGACGTGGTATCGGGAGTTTCGTCAGTGGACTCGGTCGCACGATTCTACCCTGGTTAAAGACAGGAGGTAAGGCTTTACTTCGTAAAGGTGTCGGCACGGGTCTGCGAGTTGTCCAAAACGCTCTAGCTGGCAGGAATGTTGGAGAAGCCTTTAGAAATCACGCCAAACAAGCCGGTCAACGTTTACTGCAAGGAGCTGTCGAGCATGTTAGCCAATCAGGTAGTGGTATTAGAAGAAAGAGACGACCAGCATCACCTGATGAACCCATCTATCCATCATGTGCCATGCCGGCGGTCATGTTCAGGCATCTCACTCGTCACCAGAATCGTCTTTCTGTCTCGACCATGCCAGGTGGCTAAGCCATCCAGGTATTTACTTCTCCGTCTTCCCCTTGGTCTCTTCCCTTCGATCTTACCAATCGTCACCAAGTTCTCCAAGTCATTTTTTATCATAACATGCCCAACAAAGTGTGACTGTCCACGTGTAATGACTCTAATAAGTTTACGATCTTCATTTTCTTCTTGAAGGACTTGCTCATTGGTTTTTATGTCTGTCCATGGTATTCTTTGGTGAACCCAGTAAACGTATAAAACTGACCACCGCACCTCGTCGAGCTCATAAGAAGAAGAAGTATTCGGATATTTTCGCATAATGGCTCACATTCACCCTCATTCTTGCGAGCGTCTTCATTCTGGTTTGGATCTGTTTAGCGTATCACCCACGTAAACGGCGGTAGAAGAGGAGCAGTGTGTGGAGATACATCATCTCGCGTTTTTAGCTCCATGCGCACCTATAGAATTTGTTATATCTGGTACCAATGAAGAGTATCTGGATCTGCTTAACACGTTTTTACACTTCAGAGCAAAAGTCACACTACCCAACGGTGACAAACTACCACCCACGGCTGACGTCGTCCCGGTCAACTATTACCTGCACGGTCTGTTTTCTCAAGTGGATGTCTCACTCAACGACACGCTAATCACCCCTAGTGAAAACACACATCCGTATAGAGCCTACCTGGATGCCACTCTGAATCATGGATAGGAAGCCAAGAGAAGTCATCTCTATTAGTATGATACAGCCAAATTTCTCGATGACGCGCAAGGCGATAACAACAACGGACTAAAAACACTACGCCAACTAGACAATGAGAGTCAAGAAATAGATATGATGGGTCGGCTACACGCCGATATTTTCGTGCAAGATCGCTACATGATAAACGGGGTGGATTTGAAAATTAAGCTGACTCCATCGTAATCTACCTTTAAACTCTTGGCCCCCGACGGTGCAGTTGGTTACTCATCTATTATAACATATGCCACGTTTGTGGTTCGTAAAGCCAGACTAAACCTTGCCATCGCTCTTGCCCATGAGAAGCCTTGATGAGAACCAACGCCAAATTCCCAGTCAAGAGTGTGGCGCTAAACACATTAGCTATCCCTCGGGTGTTGTTATCTCATACTCAAGACAATCTGTTTATGAGTAAAACACCCACTCGCATCGTGATTGGACTTATTACATCAACCGCCTTTAAAGGCACCTTCAACGCCAATCTTTATAATTTTCAAACCTTTGGACTAACGTATCTGAACATAACTGTCGATGGCCGATCTGCCATCAGCAAACCCTTAACCATGGACTTTGACAGTAATCAATACGTACGAGCCTTTTTTGGTATTAATCTAGCGATGGGTCTGGTGGGAAAGGACGCCGGTAATTCTATTGACTATAAAAAATATAAACATGGCTATACACTTTATGCCTTTGATCTGAGTCCCAGTTTACTGGACGGATAATCAGTTTGAGATGCCGAGAACTGGACCTTTAACACTGGAATTTAAGTTCAACTCACCCACACCAGAACCATTACAAGTCGTCGTCTACGCCGAGCACGACGGGATAATTGAAATATCCAAGACCAGACAAGTGCTAACAGATTACGCCTAGTCATGGACACAGACCAGATTACCAGAATACTACTAGCTGATACGTATGTGAGCCGGTTACAGGTCAGAGTGTGCGCTCGAGGTGAGTTACCTAGACACCTAGATAGAACCAGACCAGCGGCGTTTGTCGTAAACAGTGACCCCAGCAATAAACCGGGTTCCCACTGGATCGCCATGTATTATCGCAGACTGCGCAGAAGAAATCATTCCTGATTCAACGGGCAAGACGGCATTTACCTGCAAAGCGTTGTGGAACGTAATGAGCACGGCAAGGCACGTAGAGCGCCCTGGTCATCCACTGCACCTGTATTCGTCTCCAGTCGTCTCGACTTGTCTTGCCACTGGACTCAGATGGACTCAGGCGAGAGAGTGAGGTCGACGAATTGAGCAACTCTTCCTCACTTAAATCCAAATCATCGCGCAAGTCATTCTTCATAAAGAAAAAAAAAAAAAACATAGAGCTTATGATAGGTGGTTCCCCTCTGAGACCCGTGATACACATAAACAGCACTTTATTAGTAGTAGAGGTAGTGTACCTGACTGTGACCAGATCTGTGTCTACATCCATGATCTATACTTGCAGTTAATCTGTATATGTAATCTATATCTGTGTCCACATCCATGATCTATACTTGCAGTCAATCTGTATATGTAATCTATATCTGTGTCTACTTCCATGATCTATACTTGCAGTCAATCTGTATATGTAATCTATATCTGTGTCTACATCCATGATCTATAATTGCAGTCTGTATATGTAATCTATATCTGTGTCCACATCCACGATCTATAATTGCAGTCTGTATATGTAATCTATATATGTGTCTACTTCCATGATCTATACTTGTAGTCAATCTGTATATGTAATCTATATCTGTGTCTACTTCCATGATCTATACTTGCAGTCTGTATATGTAATCTATATCTGTGTCTACTTCCATGATCTATACTTGCAGTCTGTATATGTAATCTATATATGTGTCTACATCCATGATCTATACTTGCAGTCTGTATATGTAATCTATATATGTGTCTACATCCATGATCTATACATGCAGTCTGTATATGTTAATCTATATCTGTGTCTACATCCATGATCTATACATGCAGTCTGTATATGTAATCTATATCTGTGTCTACATCAATGTTCTAAACTTGTAGTCAATCTGTATATGTAGTCTATATCCTTTGTCTAAGCCGGCCTACCTGTCCTAGGTGTTAACGTCTTTATCCGTAATCCCGTATATTCTCGTGCGTAACGTAACCTGTACGAGAATCGGTAGAGGTTCACGTCGCGTTCGTAACTGACGGGGTATGTGAGCCGGTCGCAAAGAAAGCAATGGCAAACTACTGAGCATAATCTTGCCTAGTACATCAATAGCAGTGGAAAAATGCTGATGTCACTGCAAGGTCTTGTAAGGGATATGTGACAAAAAAGAATATGTGTCTAAATACATGATCCATACTCGCAGTCAGTCTGTATATGTAGACTATACATGTGTCTGCATCCATGATCTATACTTGCAGTCTGTATATGTAGTCTATATCTGTGTCTACATCCATGATCTATACTTGCAGTTTGTATATGTAATCTATATCTGTGTCTACATCCATGATCTATACATGCAGTCTGTATATGTAATCTATATCTGTGTCTACATCCATCATCTATACTTGCAGTCTGTATATGTAATCTATATATGTGCCTACATCCATGATCTATACTTGGAGTCAATCTGTATATATAATCTATATCTGTGTCTACATCCATGATCTATACTTGCAGTCTGTATATGTAATCCATATCTGTGTCTACATCTGTGATCTATACTTGCAGTCTGTATATCTAATCTATATCTGTGTCTTCATCCATGATCTATACTTGCAGTCTGTATATCTAATCTATATCTGTGTCTTCATCCATGATCTATACTTTTAGTCAGTCTGTATTTGTAGTCTATACCGGTGTCATCATCTATGATCTATACTTGCAGTCTGTATATCTAATCTATACCTGTGTCAGAATCTCGAATGTCTCCAACCGAGATGCAGGAACATCGTTACGACCCTGACATGTGTGAACGTGGTGGCATCGTCCGGCTTTAAATTAATTAAGATTTGAACCTAGATTTGTAAACGTGAGGACTTTTGTCCAGCTTTAATGTACATTTAAATGTGAACGTAAAGGCTCATCCTTATATATTATTAGATTTTTTGAATATGGAGGCTAGATGTGAACGTAAAGTACATACATTTGTTTGATCTTGTAAACGTGTAAAACATCAGTGATTGTGTAACTTGTCGCCATTTTGACCTTGTCGACATTGTGAAATCGTCGCCATTGTAACCTTGTCGCCATCTTGTAAACTTGATGTCTATGTCCTTACTGAATGTCATCTTGATGTAAGTGATGTGTCATCAGTGTTGTAGAGTGTTGAGATATATTTAGATTGTCTTTGTGAAGTTAGTTGTGGAAAGCAGAAAGTTTCGGAAAGAAAGTGACTTGTGGTTTTGAAAAAAATTGTTGACTGACGACATTACGACCTACAATTACACTCAACGCCATACAAACCTAATCAAAACTTAGTGACAAGCATACACACCACATCAGATAGACGCTAATTTATTTCCTCCAAAAACAAAGCAGGTTTTCTGTGCCATCTGAAACCCTTGCCCGTAGAGGTCATTTGTGTTTTGAAGTAGCGACCCTACGGTTCCTAGCCCTGATGTGAACCGTTCTCCACCGCATCCAGTACACTTGAGTATATATTTCTTTTCTATATACTTTCGGATGCAAATTTGGGCACAAATTGTAAGTTGAACACAATTGTAAATTTTTCACTTTACTAACACCTTGTAACAAAGTGTGTGTGTCTGACAACTCATTTGCATTTAAATTTTCCATCATGCCTTCATTAAATGATTTCATCGAGATGGGTTTAAAGCTAAAGTTAACTGGTGACGAGTTGACAAAGTGGAGTGAGCTAAGTATTCTGAACACCTGCGAGAGAAAGCGAGCGAACGCGACGAAAGAGCGGCTGAAAGAGCTGCCAAACAGGCAGAGTTAGATAATGAATTGAGGAAGGCTGAAATCTCAGCTCAGAGTAAAAGAGAAGAGTTGGAGTTGCAACTAAAAATTAAACAGCTTGAAGCCAATACCGCCATAGACAAAGAGTCTAAGAAAGCTGAAAGACTGGAGAAAGAAAACCAGTACAAAAAGTATCAAGGTATTGTGAGAAATTATACCTCAGGTGACTGCATTGCAGCCTTCACCCAGAATTTTGAAACCTTAATGGACCATTTCCAGGTCCCACTTTCTGAATGGAATATTATTTATATGAGGAGTTTGTCAGGGGAGCCTCTGAAAGTCATAGAGACTATCCCCAAAGACCTCAGAAAAGATTACCATTATCTAAAATCAAAGATTATGGCACAATTTATGCTAGATGAGGCAGGTTACAGAGAACAATTCAGCAAGTTGAGTCCAAAACCGACTCAAACGTTCTCTGACTACCTCTGCTTAGTCCGAGACATATTTACCAAATGGACTTCAGCAGCTAAAATAGATAAAGATTATCAGAAATTAGAAGATCTCATCATCAGGGATAAAGTCATCTCATCCCTTCCATCAGCATTTTCAAAATTTTTGCAAGAGAATGAATGTACGAGTGTAGATCAGATTGAGAGACGTGGTTCGGCTTACTATACAGCCAATAAACATTGTTTTGCTAGTGAAGCTACTGATACAAACTTTGTAGCAGCGGCTAACTATGAAAAACCCCGATCAGAACCTTATAATAGGCAAAAACCATATAAGCCTACTTCTGAGAAATACAATCATTGTAGATATTGTAACTTTTCACACCACCAAGGTGAGATGTGTGACAAAAACCCAGCATATCTTACATATCTACAGAACATCATAAATAGCCAAGATAAGGAACGTAAATCCTTCAAAAAGGCACGTAAATGTTTCCTCTGTAAGGCGTACGGGAACTGGCGTCATGCTTGTAAAGGAAGGCAAATGACCAAGAAAGCAAATGCCGCCTTATTTGATAGTTCATCGTCAGATGAAGAACAATCAGAGAAACACCCTGTGAACTCAGCACAGGCTTTTGACATGTTTAACGCAAATAAATGTACTGTTTGTAATACCTTATATGAAGATGGCATTTTGACATGCGGCCACTCCATTCCTATTGCCAATGAAGAAGCTAATTTGGTAATAGATTCCAAAGGCAGAATAAACATCCACCAGGGATATGTGAATGGCAAGCCTGCTACAGTCCTTCGGGACACCGGCAGTTCACTTATTGGACTAAAGAGAAAGTTCATAATGCCTACAGACTATACAGGCAGGCATGTAACATGCAGAACATTCTCTGGAAATATTGAAAAGTACCCATTAGCATGGGCATATATTCAGACACCTTTCCTCACTGGGAAAGTAAAATGCGCAGCATTAACTAACCCTGTGTGTGATATTATCATTGGAAATTTACCAGAGGTGAATGATATGCCTCATGATATAACATCTGTTTGCATTGATGAGAACATAACATCACCACCATCACATGTCATCATTGATAATGTTGTACCACCAAATGAATGTATGGTAGCTAATGTAGCACTAAGATCTCATGACATCATTGATCAAACTGTTTCATCACCATCTGATATCATTGAATGTGTGAACGCAGTAACTAGATCTACTGCTAGAGTTCAAGATGAAATTAACCAAACTGAGGCTATAGAAATGATTAGCCCAGTGGTACTACCTCCTAAAACCACGAAGGAGACTTTTGTAACAGCCCAAAAGGCTGATCCTTTATTGTCCAAATATTTTAATCTGATCGGCCAAAAGCCAAAGGTAACCAAAAATGCAAGATGGCATTTTGCTTTGAGAAATTGCATCCTCACCAGGTACTATACCAGAGGTGACAGCACAACAGAGCAAACTGTTTTGCCGATTGAGTACCGTAAGCAAGCCTTACATCTTGCCCATGATATACCTCTTGCAGGGCATATGGCATACTCTAAGACCAGATCAAGATTACTTACAGTTTTATTGGCCCAAATTCTGCAATGACATTAAGCAATATTGTAGAAGTTGTGACATCTGCCAAAAACTAGTGAAGAAAGGTAAACACCCACAGGCAAAATTACAGATTACTGACTTAGCCAGTCGACCTTTTGAGAAAATATCTGTCGACATAGTGGGCCCTCTTAATCAAATAACAACCAGAGGGAATAAATATATTATTACCATCATTGATTTATGTAGCCGCTGGCCGGAAGCGATTCCGTTAAAGAACATAACTGCCAATGATATAATGGAAGTTTTCTTCCATACATTTTCACGGATAGGATTTCCAGACACTATCCTATCAGATAGGGGAAGCCAGTTCATTGCCGCATCTACTCAAGCTTTCACCAAAATGTTAGGGGTGAAACAATGTTTCAATTCTCCATATCACCCTCACTCAACTGGAATCATAGAAAAGTTTAACGGTGATTTAAAGCATATGCTTGCTAAAGTCACGCAAGAACATCCCAACAACTGGGACATATATTTGTCTGCTATACTTTTTGCTTATCGCGAAGTGCCACATTCTAGTACTGGATTCTCTCCTTTTGAACTTATCTATGGTGCCAAACCACGTGACCCATTGAGTATCTATCATCAAATGTTAACTGAAGCCACTCCTTTACTTAAACCCATATCATCATACGTATACGTTACATCATTGCGTGAAAGAATCATCAAATCTTGTATAATTGCAAATGAAGCACTAAAATTATCTGGGGCTACATATAGACAATATGCAGACAAAGGTAACAGGACAATAACGTTGACACCTGGACAGGACGTACTTCTTCTCTTACCTAGTGACAGACACTTATTGACTGAGTCTTGGCAAGGACCATTTAAAGTAATAAGACAGATTTCAGCTGTAGACTATGAGATTCAAATAAAAGACAAACATAAAATATTCCACATTAATATGCTAAGACCATATTACAACAGAGACAACGAACAAGACGATACAACAGCTTGTACAGTGATAATAGACCATGAAGATGACGAAGATAGTGACGAAATTCCAACACCTGCATTAGACACGACAAACTGCTTGAAAGAAATCAAAATAAACCCAAACTTAACTCAAGCAGAAACAGACAGCTGCAAACATCTCATACAACAGTACAACACCATCTTTTCCAACAACCCAGGACAAACAGAATTAGTACAGCATCACATCACACTCACTTCAAACACACCCATACAATGACAGACCACATAAAGACATTACAGCAGACATTTGAACGTATCAGACAGCACGGACTGACGGTAAAGCCTACAAAAGTAGACATAGCCTATCAGGAAATATCCTTCTTGGGGTACAAATATCTAATGGCTTTGTCACGACAGACGATAACATCGTGTCCAAAATACTGAAACTCTCACTTCCGACTACGAAAAAGCAAGTCAGAAGTGTGTTAGGATTATTAAATTATTATAGACAGTTCATACCAGATTTTGCTGAACTGACTGAAAAATTTACTAACCTACTAACGAAAGATCAACCTGAAAAGATTGTAAACAATGAATGCCTAAAATTTGCATTCCAGAAAGTGTTATCTTATTTTTCTGAGAATAGTTTAAAGAATCCCATTCTCAAATTGCCAAAATTACATATTCCTTTCAGATTACGCACAGACGCGAGCTCCGTGGCGATTGGGGTAGTTCTGTTACAGGAACATGATAACATTCTACATCCTGTATACTACGTCTCCAGAAAATTGAAACCAAGAGAACGCGCTTGGTCGACACCACAGTTGGAAGCCCTTGCTCTAGTGGTGGGTATAACTAAATTGTCCAGATTCCTCCTGGGACGTCATTTTATTGTAGAGTCCGACAATAGCCCATTAAAATTTATCACTTCAGGAGTACCTACCAACCATATGATAGCGCGCTGGTCTCTTAAGCTTCAAGATTACAGCTTTGAAGTTCGACATATCGCTGGCAGAACCAACACGATTGCCGATCTTTTGTCCCGTTGTCCGACCGACCCAGTAAGCACTAATGTCTGAGTGCAGTGTGTTAAATACACTCAGACCAACACAGCCATCAGTGAAGTTTTTTTTCCACGAAAGCTGTGTATGTCTACTATGTGATGTGATAGGGTTCATTCCCACTATATATAGTTTTTCTTATTTTATTATTACTGTAATAAGTGTCGTGAATAATTGTGTAGCGTGTGGTAGAAAACGAACAATATTAATTGTATATATATTACGAAACAAGAACAGTGCCACATTCGCTCTGAACTTACCTCAAGCGAATCTATCCAATTTATCAGTGGTAATCTGCGATTGGAACATATCCAGTGATATTTTAATCCGTGTATGAAAGAGTGAACTGAACTTTGACATTTACACCACTGCAGTCAATCGAAATCCAGAAGTTTTCCAGCGAAACAACGAACACATGAACTATCAGAACAGTTACATTCCGAATTGCTACATCAGACCGGAACAAGTGTGTTATAGAAGTTTCAACATCAGCTTTTCGTGTGTACTTCCGGATAATTTATAAATTTAGTCCAAAATTAGCAGACGACAAACAAAACCTTAAAAAGCTTATGACGCTTCTAAAATATTTATGAATCACCAATTTCGAATACACGAATTGTGTATTAAGATCTTTTTCAACTAGTGTAATCTTAGAATCATATCTTGATTAACTTATTTCATACTATCGACATTTTTTCGCTAGTATGGAAAAACATCAAGCTATGACGCTGAGAAATAGAAGAATAATTGTAATATATTAGATTTGATAGTTTTTGAAATTATGTACCTTTCATTTAATTGTTATTACATTATTACACCAAGGGCGGTAAATTGAAATGTATTCGAATATGTGTTGTATATAAATAGCCATGGTGTTGCCAGATTGTTAACACTCCAAGAAGTCATCAACTGGGCATGGTATAGGGTTACCGACGTTGTAGACCGACGGAAAAGCTCCCGGCCAAATGAGGTCAGAGCTCGAGCGTTGAATGCGGCTTATATAAAAGCCGTATTACAGTCTTACCCGATGTTTTTTGTTACAAAGAGCATATTATTACTTTTTTTTTTAAAGAGGTTGCGAGGTAGTTGCTTTGAAAGCTGGTGCTACCGATCTGACTGGGTCAATATTGCAACTCAGGTAATCATCCATCGAGAGGATGAAACTTGGCAAGTGGTAAAGATTGAACACCACATGTCTTAAAATACAACTTGCATTTCTTATGTATTTCTATGCCAATGTATGTATTCTTATGTATTTCTATACCAATGTATATAACAACAGAAAGGTCGATTCTGACATGGTTAAAATATTAACCCGGTATGTATATAGAGAGTATACATGAAAGATGAGATCTTTCATGAAGAAGCCCCGGGGGAGCGTGTCAGAATCTCGAATGTCTCCAACCGAGATGCAGGAACATCGTTACGCCCGCCAGGCGAATAGTCCCCAACCGGGATGCAGTAACATCGTTACGCCAGCCAGGCGAGTATTAGTTACCTGCCCGCAGGTTGCTGGCTGACGCGATAGCCAGCGGTCAGGCAAGGACAAAGCAAGACGCACGCAGTCCTCGTGACGTCAATCCACAGAGGGCAAGCGCTTTGCGAGAAACAGACAGACAGCTTCGGGTACTCGGACCAGACAGGACGTGTCGGTAGAGAAAGGCTTTGTGTAGTTCTGTGCCCGAAAGTCGAGTGCTTGTACATCTTGTGAGATAGACTGTAAAGCTGTGGGTTGTCTGTAAGTGTATTGATGCATTGTATATGTATTGTAATGATCATCACATGCCAAACTAGATCGTATTGCATGTGACTTGTAAATAAATCCATTGAACTTCGTGTCGTTGTGTCTCAAGTCCAATCATGTTGTACTTGTACTTGTCTCACATGTGTTAGGTATAACGAGCCAGGTTTAAGACCCTGACACCTGTGTCTTAATCCATGATCTATACTTGCAGTCTGTATATCTAATCTATATCTGTGTCTTCATCCATGATCTATACTTTTAGTCAGTCTGTATATGTAGTCTATACCGGTGTCATCATCCATGATCTATACTTGCAGCCAGTCTGTATATGTAGTCTGTATCTGTGTCTAAATCCATGATCTATACTTGCAGTCAATCTGCATATGTAGTCTATATCTGTGTCTATACAACAAATTAGTTACCAAATATCTGAGACTGATACGAATTTACTTTTGTCTATAGTTAAAAAACAAATTAGTTACCAAATATCTGAGACAAACAACAGTTTACTTTGGTCTATAGTGTAGTTCACCAACAAAGTAGTTCCAAAATATGAGATAGGCAACAATTTAGTTTGGTCTACAGTTCACCAGTTAGTCCCCGAATGTCTGAGAGCGGTGGAAGCTGACGGCGTGGCATCTCTATGCTCCTCAGCCTACATTCGGCCCTGACCCAGACCATCATGTATGCAAAAGGCCTCACGGCCGTGGAGATGCAAGTGGGACTGGGTCTCAAAAATGTCCCATTAAGCAAATTCTCAAGTCTGTATAATAAACTCAACCGTCAGGTAAGCTTCATTGTACCAGTCTCAACACTGTAATATGTTTACTATAACATTGCCTCAACACTGTGATATGCATACTATACCATTGTCTCAACATTGTGATAGATTTAGGTTTACTATATCACTGCCTCAACATTGTGATACGTTTACTATATCATTGTCTCTACATTGTGGTAGGTTTAGTTTATCACTGTCTCAACATTGTGAACGCTATACAATAAGACAAAGTATTGCAGCTTTCATTGGAACATTGCCGTCATGACAGACGATAGTTTGTGCTTCAAAAAGGCATAATAACTTTTACTCATGGCGGTAGCGAATGTGACTGATGAGGCCAATTTGTGCTGTAAATGTTCGTTTACTGTGGGTGCATGTGAACACGTGGTCATTTCCACCATCATGCATCAAACGCTCAGTGTGTGACTTATCTGCAATAATTTTCTCCTTTGTCTTTATTCCATTTCTGATGTTTGCCCTCCATGCAACACGTTCAGCGGCGACTTGCTCCCAATGTGCATTATCAATGCCTGTATCAATCATGTCCCGCTTACACACATCTTTGTATCGTAGTAGAGCAGGCCCTGAGATCGCTTACCCATCTGTAGTTCACCAAAAAAGATGTCCTTTGGTATTCTACCATCATCCATCCTCCTAAGATGTCTTATCCATCTAAGTCTACGAAGACTGAGCATGGAATAAACCGTCACACAACCTGATCTTTCCAATACTTCAGTATTTGTGATTTTGTCTTGCCACTTATTACCAAGAATTCTTCGCAGACACCGCATATGAAAGCTGTTTAAACGTTTCTCTTGGTGTGAGTAAGTTGTCCATGTTTCACTGCCATAAAGAAGAGTACTAAGGACACAGGCTTGATAGACAATGACTTTTGTTTTGACAGTAAGCTTCCTGTTCTCCCAGACTCTTTTTCTTAACCTGTTCATTGTTGCTGCTGCCTTACCAATCCGAATGTTGATTTCCTGATCTAGGGATAATTTGCTATTACTACTGATCCTAGATATGTAAAATGGTCTACCATCTCTAGTTCAGAGTCGTCAATAAAGATTGATGGTACCCCATGTGCACCTTGTGACATAATCTGTGTCTTCTTTTTGCTAATTGTTAAACCAAATTCAGAACAAGCACTGGAGAATGCAGACAGTAGACATTGTAATTCTTCCTCAGAGTGGGTTGTAACTGCAGCATCATCTGCAAAAAAGCAACTTTCTAGTCAGTACCCTCCTAATTTTGGTCTTAGCCGTCAATCTCTGCGCATTGTAGAGGCCGCCATCTGAGCGTGAGTGAATGTATATTCTACCATCCTGATCACGAAAGGCATAATTCAGTAGAAGTGAAAAGTATACTCCAAAGAGGGTGGGAGCTAGTACACAACGTTGCATAACTCCACTCTTGATTTCAAACTCTTCAGAAGTTGCACCATCAAAATTTATTGTACCCTTCATGCCTGTGTGGAACGATTCCATAATGGACAGAAGAGTTGGTGGGCAGCCAATCTTCTTTAGTGCCTTGAACAGACCCTCACGACTGACCAAATCAAATGCCTTTGTGAGGACGATGAAGGCAATAAATAGTGGTTGATTCTGTTCACGGCATTTCTATTGCATTTGTCGCAATGAGAATATCATATCAATGGTAGACCGGTTCTGTCGAAAGCCACACTGTGATTCGGGGCAGACCTGATCTCCTAGGACTTGAAGTCTGCGCAGAACAATTTTGGCAAATACTTTTCCAACAATACACAGAAGTGAGATACCCCTATTGTTGTTACAGTCGCTCCGATCGCCCTTGTTCTTGTACAATGTTTTGATGCTTGAATCTTTGAAATCCCGTGGGCCTTGTCCTTCTCGCCAGCATAGCTCTATTAGCTGGTGGATCTGTAGAGAGTGTGTCTTGCCCACTCCTGATAACCTCTATTGGAATCCCATTCTTACCTGGAGCCTTGCCAGATGCAAGTTCATTTATAGCACACTTAACTTCTGTTATGGTGGGAAGTGTCTCCAGGTGGTCAAGAGTTGGTATAGCCTCTATGGCGTTGAGGGCATCATCCGCTAGTTTGGTCTCACTTGAGTAAAGCTCCAATTAGTGCTCTACCCATCTGTCCATCTGCTGTTTCCTATCAGTTATGATTTCTCCAGTTAAGGTTTTCAATGGTGCACTTCTTTTCATCATTGGACCACAGGCTTTCTTTATTACTTCATACATGCTTCTGATGTTTCCCTTATCACTTGCGATGTGAATTGGCTCACATAACGTGATCCAATAATCATTTGCACACTGCCTAGCAGCCTTTTGCACATCCTTCCTAGCTTGCGTTAGCTCACTCAGAGTGTTACGCGTTGGTCTTTCCTTGCTTCTTAAGAGAGCTATCTTCTTCTTATCAATTAAGGGCTGCAGATTCTGGCTGTTTTTCCGCAAACCAGTCCTGCCTCTTATGATCCACAGTGCCGTAAACTCCTACGGCAGTTTTATAAAAAGTTTTTTTAAGTTGACCCACTTTTCATTTACTGTACAATTTTCTGGGAGCGTGCAAGCCTTAGAGGTTTCTATTTTTCTTTTTATAAGTACCTGGTGCATTGGTTCTACAGCCTGCGATTCAGATTTTGTCCTAGCCCCAAGCACCCATTGAAGCAGGCAGGCTTTGGCGAATCAGCACCCAATTGGCAGGGGGCTGCCCAGCTTGATGCGGGCGGTAGCTGATCAGTGACACCTGTAGGTGTCTCCCACTGTCAGAGGCAACGTGTGGCTCTCCATGTCTACGCCAATTGACAGGGACTTATAACCCGTAACAGTTGCCTCTCGCTTTGATTCCGAGACCAGTTAAGACCAGAGATGGAGT
Organism: Cepaea nemoralis; assembly: GCA_014155875.1. Lineage (NCBI taxonomy): Eukaryota > Metazoa > Mollusca > Gastropoda > Stylommatophora > Helicidae > Cepaea > Cepaea nemoralis. The sequence goes on from JACEFZ010011063.1 coordinate 536,363, forward strand.
TATTGCCTCTCCATAGCACAAAACCTGGGCTAAAATATAGAAATCATGTGTTGCCCATGCAGCATGATCCCTCTCTCGGCCTGCCTAGTTCACCCCAGAGGAAAGGTAACACCTCTACATCTGGAACAAGACCAGCTGCAGAAGCTGCTGGATCAGCAAAGCAGTGCTCTAACTGTCCGCCTGTCGGAGCTTCGATCCTAGACCAGCTGCCAACCAAGGCTTAGAGCCTGGTCTGCCCTGCCATGACATTTTGTCTTTAGATTGCATTTCCTCGCACCAGGGTAAGGCTTGTACCCTCCCAATTGCGCTCTTCCGCCAGAAGCCGTTGGCACAATGTGGGGTGTCGGGTTTGCTAAGCGCCGCCCAACGTTCGGCGCTAACAGAAAGCAGGTAGTACCGTCTTCTGTTATACGGTAGCTCAGTCATATCTGACTAAGACCTGACTAAGAATGCAGCTTTACAGAACAGAATTATAACATATACAAGACGTTGCGGCGACTAGCCTTCATCGGCTAACAAATAAATGCACGAAACACAACATATAATACAGGAGAAGGTCCTCCTGTGACTACATTAAGGCATAAGGACGGGATGAGAAGAATATAAAGATGAACAAATGAGAGCAATGAAGAGAAAATTAAAAGAAAAAACAACAACACACATTCATATGTGATGACAAGAGTGAAGGTGGATAGATGGAGGGAATGAAATATTGTGGTAGGTTTAGTTTGACATTATCTCAACAATGTGATAGGTTTAGTTTATCGTTGTCTGATAATTTTGGTAGGTTTAGTTTATCATTGTCTTAAAATTGTTGTAGGTTTATAATATCATTTTCTCAACATTGTGGTTGATTTAGTTTCTCATTGTCTTAACCTTGTGGGGGTTTAGTTTATCATTGTCTTAGCATTGTGTTAGGTTTAGTTTATCATTGTCTTAACCTTGTGGAAGTTAAGTTTATCATTGTCTTAACATTGTGGTAGGTTTAGTTTATCATTGTCTTCGCATTGTGGTAGGTTTAGTTTATCATTGTCTTCGCATTGTGGTAGGTTTGGTTTATCATTGTCTTAGCATTGTGGAAGGTTTAGTTTATCATTGTCTCAACATTGTGGTAGGTTTACAATATAATTTTCTCAACATTGTGGAAGATTTAGTTTATCATTGTATCAACATTGTGGTAGGTTTAGTTTATCATTGTCTCAACATTGTGGTAGGTTTAGTTTATCATTGTCTCAGCATTGTGGTATGTTTTCTTTTTCATTGTCTCAACATTGTTGTAGGTGTAGTTTAGCATTGTCTCAACATTGTGGTAGGTTTAGATTTTCATTGTCTCAACATTGTGGTAGGTTTAGATTTTCATTGTCTCAACATTGTGGTAGGTTTAGATTTTCATTGTCTCAACATTGTTGTAGTTTTATTTTATAATTGTCTCAACATTGTGGTAGGTTTAGTTTTTCAGTTTTTTTTTTTAGTTTATCACTTCTCAACACTGTTATAGTTGCACAATAAAATTTGCCTTAACACTGTTGTTAGTCCATTGTTATAGATACACTTATAGACTGATACACTGTACGACAACTTCGCCATTTTGATACACTGTATGACAAGTTGACACCGTGTTTGTTTGATCGTCACAAACTTGAGTTCAACTGTTTGTGAGATATTCTAAATATTGTGAATGACAGACAGACAGACAGACAGACAGACAGACAGACAGACAGACAGACAGACAGACAGACAGACAGACAGACAGACAGATAGATAGATCAAGATAGATAGATAGATAGATAGATAGATAGATAGATAGATAGATAGATAGATAGATGGTAGGTAGGTAAGGTAGGTAGGTATGTATGTAGATAGGTAGATAGATAGGTAGGTAGGTAGGTATGTTGGTAGGTAGTAGTTAGTAGACAGGCAGGCAGGCAGTCAGGCAGTCAGACAGACAGACAGACAGACAGACAGACAGACAGACAGACAGACAGACAGACAGACAGACAGAACGAACGAACGAACGAACGAACGAACGAACGAACGAACGAACAGACTTTATTTTCAAAGGGTAACAAATTGGGCACGCAGGCCCGTCTTACATTCGGCCCTTCCAATCACTCATCTTTCTTTCATCAACAGTGCATAGGAAAAAAACATTGTCACGTGAATTTTGTAAACATAAACAATGCATATTACTATGTTATGAGACACATCCACCACCCACACACACATCCCCCATTCACTCCAAATCCCCCACCCAACCACACACACATACAATACATTTCCCCACCCATCCACCACATCCCTACACCTACACATCTCCCCGACCACACACACCTCTCACCCACCACACATCCCATCCACCCACACCCCAAGCACACATACATTCATTAACCCACACATCCCCAACCTACACACATCTCCCCACCCACTCACATATCCTCTACCCGTCCCATTTCCCACCAACAATCACTCATCCAATATCCTCCTCCACCCACACACCTCCAACCACTCAACCAAACACATATTCCTCAGCCACACACACATCTCCCCATCAACTCACATATTCCGCACCTACCCACACACAAATTCCGCACTCACCCACATAATCTCCCATCTCCCCCAGCCCACTCACAGATCCCGAGCCCACACCTGCAAACATCCCCCACCATCTCCTAACCTGCACACACTCACCCACCCACATATCCTCTACCCACCCACACATCCTCTACCCACCCATCCCCCAACCAACATCCCTTAACCACACACCCTTACTCATATACAATCACCCACCCACACATCCTCTACCCAACCACACATCCTCCACCCAACCACACATCCTCCATCCACCCATTCCCCCAGCCACACATCCCTTAACCACACACCCCTACCCATATACACACACATCCCCACCCACGCACAATCTCCCCACCCATACAAACATCCCTCACACACATCCCCACCCACCAACACATTCCCCATTCACAAACACACACCTCCCATCCACGCACACACAACCCATACATTCATCCCCTCACACATCCCTAGACACACGTACTTATCCCTCAACCACTAACACCCACACATCCCTTACCCACTCATCAACACATACATCTCCTATCTACCCACCCACACTCACACATCCTAACCACCCATCCCCCACCCTCACACACATCCTTCACCCACCCACAAACCCAACCACACCTGCACCCACCCACACAAACATCATTTATCCACACCCAGCTCCCCTCCCACACAATACCACACCCACACACATCCCAAAGACACATCCCTCACCCACACACACATCTATCCACACATCTCTTACCCATCCACACATCCCCCAACTACAATCACCCTCACTACCCACACATACATCCTCCATCCAGCCACACACCCTCACCCAGCCAGACATATCCCCCACCCACACAAGCATCTCCAAATCCATCACTCACACCCATCACGCACCCTCCCCCAACCCACACACATCCCCCACACACATTCACCCACACATCTCTCACCCACACACACTCCCCACCCATCCTCCCAAACATCCCACACCCATACACATCCCTCACCCACACACACATCCCCAAACCCACAACCACCCCCACCTGCACACATCTGCCACCCACCACATATCTCCCCACCCACACATATACCCCCACCCATCCCATAACCCACCATCAATCATCCACCAACATAACCTCCTCCACCCACTCACCCACAACCACCTAGACAAACACACATCCCCACCCAAAAACACATATCCCCATATACCCATACATCTCGCACGCACCCACACACAAAACCCACACCTACCCACACACAAATCCCCCACCCACACAAACCCACCCCGCCCACCCACACATCCTGAGCCCACCCACACACATCACGAATCCACCCACACACACATCCCCCGATCCCCCCAACCTACTATTATGATCAAACTCCCACACTTTACGCACACATACAGTGACGATTGTCGTGAGCATTGTCGTAAGATTGTAAAGAAAATGGAGAAAAATTGTACATTACACATTTTGTAACTTAAAAATTAGTGATGCAATTTAACTCTCTCTCTCTCTCTCTCTCTCTCTCTCTCTCTCTCTCTCTCTCTCTCTCTCTCTCTCTCACACACACACACACACACACTCACTAACGCTCTCACTCACATTACAGTAATGTTATATTATACATGATAAAATCAAGTGTCATACATACAAAATGATAATGTGAAAGATGAAAATACACAAAAAATATGAAATGGCATGTTACTGGACATGCGAGCACTGAATTCTCTCTCTCTCTCTCTCTCTCTCTCTCTCTCTCTCTCTCTCTCTCTCTCTCTCTCTCTCTCTCTCTCTCTCTCTCTTACACAGGCACACACACATCCCCCCTCCCCACACATACATACATATCCCTCACATACACACCCATACATACATCCTCACATCTAGACAAATACATGATGCCTCACATGATAACTGAAACTAATAAGAACAAACTCCCACACTTGACACACAATTGAGACACTGGCGATTGTCGTGAGAATTCTCGCAATTGCAAGAAATGGAGGAAAAATTGTACATATACATTATGTAGCGTAAAAATTAGTGATGTAATTCAACTCTCTTTTTTTTTTCTCCCCCTCTCTCTCTCTCTCTCTCTTGCGCTCTCTCTCTCTCTCTCTCTCTCTCTCTCTCTCTCTCTCTCTCTCTTGCGCTCTCTCTCTTGCACGCTCTCTCTCTCTCTCTCTCTCTCTCTCTCTCTCTCTCTCTCTCACTAACTCTCTCACTCACATCACAGTAATGTTGTATTATACATGATAAAATCAAGTGGCATACAAAATGATAAGATGAGAATCAAAAAAAAAAATGGAATGGCATGTTACAGGACAATCAGGTGGCATTAAACGATACCTCGCAATATGAAAGATGAGAATACATAAAAAATATGGAATAGCATGTTAAATGACATGCGTGGGCTCAACTCTCTCTCTCTCTCACTCTCTCTCTCTCTCTCTCTCTCTCTCTCTCTCTCTTTACGTACACACACTCTCACACTCATTCACTCTCTCTCTCTCTCTCTCTCTCTCTCTCTCTCTCTCTCTCTCTCTCTCTCTCTCTCTCTCTCTCACTTACGCTCACTAACTCTCTCACTTGCTTTACAGTAATTTACATGAATTCATTTTATGCATGTTAAAATCAAGTGCATCAAATTGATAATATAAAAAAAAAATGAGAATACACAAAACATATGGATCAGCATGACAGACAGACAGACAGACAGACAGGCAGACAGACAGACAGACAGACAGACAGACAGACAGACAGACAGACAGACAGACAGACAGATAGACAGATAGATAGATAGATAGATAAATAGATAGATAGATAGATAGATAGATAGATAGATAGATAGATAGATAGATAGATAGATAGATAGATAGATAGATAGATAGATAGATATCGCACTCTCTTTATGCAGATCCAGAAAGAGGACTACAGCTCTGGCACGCAGATCATGGACCCCACTCTCCTGGTTATCTGCGATTATTTGCATACTATCTTACATATGAGCGCAGTGAATGGACCCGACCCGACACAGGCACCCCCGATTATGGGTAACGATGGGTCATGTGTCCACCCAGAGGCCATCCGGAGTTATCTGTTATCTCAAACAAATGATAACATTGAGTTATATTTGCCAGGTATTGCCAGTTGTTAGTCTGTCTGCATGTCTGTCTGTCAGTTTGTTCAGCTTGTCCATTGCCTTAATCTGTCTCTCTGCAATTTGTGACTAGAAACAACTAGAATGTTGAACAGAGGCCCCGGAGATGTGGACATACAGACGAATACATCGTATTTCATGGAAACAAAAACAATCAAATACAGACAGTGTAGAAAACCCGCGAATAGAGGCAACTGAATTATTTTGGTCATGTTAAAAAACATAGTACTTTTATAAAAACCATACTGGAGGGCAAGGTTGCGGGCAAGCGAGCAAGAGGAAGACAAAGATGCAAGTGGGAAGATAACATCAAGAGAAGGACGAACACCAATCTGACAGAATGTACAGTCAGGGCGAGAGACAGAAAGTGTTGGAGACCATTGCAGCCCACCTTCATTGTGGAGACGGCACCTGATTGATTGATTTTGTGACAGTGATAGATACTCAGCCGCAGAGCAAGCACGAGAGGAGGATTCTGATCGTCAGAAGTAGTCCCCCTTCCTGGAATGTTTTGGTCTTGATACTCCCTGCGAAAGGGCCCGCCGAGTGTCTTTCTCCTGCAGTGCGATTGAACCATGTTTCGAGACGTTGCGATGTCATCGTTCTTGTGCTGTTTCCGTGCCTGTCCCATACCTGCGAACTTTGCCTGCCCTCAGGCCACACCTCCCTCGGGGATGAGAGCCTCTTGCATCCACTGCTTTGTCCACTCACACCACTGCCTCGGGAGGAGAGCCTAATGCACCCTGTGCTTCGTGCCCTCACGCAACTCTAGAAATGTCAAGAAAGACATGGTGGAGGTCTTCAAGCGCTGTGCTGCAGAGGCCAATAACGCAAAATGGGAATCATGAAGGAGATTGGAGGTGATAAAACACTGCGAAAATTCTGGAAACTGCACAGACAAATGCAAAGAAAAGATCGGTCTACGACAGTGGGAACAATTTATAGAGATGATGGGGTGCGCGTGACAAAAGACAAAGAGAAAGGGGAGGCGTTTCTCCAGAGATTTTTAGAGCAGACCAATCATAATGATGCGGACACCAGGGATGCAGTTAGACAGTAATTATCTGGCACCATGAAGAATATGCATTATGAAGACATCATACGGGTTGAAGATGTTAAATATATTTTGAAAAAGGCAAAAGACTCGGCACCAGGGCCCGATGGGGTTAGGTATGGCCACATAAAGGCTTTGAGCGATGCAAACCTGAAGGAGATGACCGACTGCTTTAACCAGAGCATTCGGACAGCATCAGTACCGCAAGATTGGGTGTACAGCTGTCTCATCCCTCTCCCAAAACCATTCAAGGATCGTTCAAAGCTTAGCGGCATTTGATCATCACTCTTCAAAATACATTTGGGAAGGTTCTAGAGAAGATAGTCGCTGTCAAGCTGCAAGAGTTTTTGGAAAGGGGGAAGCTTCTTCCAAGAGGCCTGGGAAGCTACAGGCCAGGAAAAGATACCTGGTCAAATGCAGCCACTTTTGCCTTTGATGTTTATGATGGGTTCCAGAGCAGACAGGAAACGGTGGCGGCAGCGCTTGATCTCGAGGATGCATACAACAGAGTTCGATATGATATTTTGATGACCGCACTGGTGGAGAAGGAAGTCAATCCCTGTTTGGTGAACTGGATAACAACCGTCCTGCATTCTCGTCGGGTTGCTCTCCGTCTGGGTGCATGGACCTCAGAGCCACATATTTTAACGCCGGGACTGCCACAGGGATCTGCAATATACGAGCAAGACTGCAAACCTAGACTCCCCAGTAGTGTGTATGCGTTACATCCTTGGTCTGCCGACTGTTGCTGGTAGGCTCAAGGTGATGCAGGCGAAGGCATACCTCAGAGTAGCTGCAGACACAGACCACCCACTGCATGAGTCGCTGGACGCAGTTAAGGGTCAGCGACTGATAAGAGGGAAATCATGGATGGCTCAGGCGGAGGATACGATCAGACAGGTGTGCCCCTTGGAGAACATTAGGCGAGGAGAGGAGTGGGTCAAAGTGCCAGCGGAGCAGTCAGACTTGTGCAGAGTTATAATCACATTAAGCCGGGAGTGCAGGGAGTGGCCAGCAGGGACCACGGAAGTGGAAATCCAGCAGCTAATTCAGGATAATGCTCACTCGTGTGATGTGATTATCTACACAGATGGGTCGGTATTGAGAGGTAGGAGAAGTGCCTGGGGGTTCTTAGCAAAATCTAATGGTCGACGTTTGGTGCAGGAGAGCCTGGCATATGATACCACACCATCTAGCTTAAAAATGGAGATGGAGGCTGTCAGTGCAGTTTTCCGCTGGATGGAGAATACGACACACACACACGCACACACACACACACACACACACACACACACACACTTCGTGATTGTAACTGGCTCAGAAAGCATGCCGAGGAAGGTGAGGACAGGCAAGTTTCGGGCAGAGTGGCTTGCTTCGCTTCGGAGGTCACGAGTGGCAAGCATCGCCTGGATCTTTTATCCGGGGCATGTCGGTGTGCTGGGGTATGAACAGGCGGACAGATTGGCTGGCTCTGCAAAACTTGGTGGAGTATTGATGCATGTCAAGGCAGACGTGGTTGCGGCATTGTGGGAGCAGGTGTACACCTCGGAGGAGCAAATGGATCACCATGGTCTGGCAAGAATGAGACAGCGAGGAGTGACGGGGGGATCTGGCAAACGCTCGACGCTTCAGAGGTATGGGGAGACGGACATATAATCAGATTGCTACTGGTACTATCAGTGTTGGACCACTTCTCTGGCTGCTGGGGATGGGGGCGGAGCGATTATGGGAATGCCCCGAAATCTGTGATGTCGGTTCTTAAATCAACCAATCAATCAGTCAATCAAAACACAATTCTAGCACATGTGGTCGTGGGAAGCCAGCTTCTTCCCTGGCCACTGCCTCTGTTGCCTCCGAGCCGGCGAGTCCTCATACGCCGGCGTTCGCCTTCGCTGAAAGGTTCCTTTCTTCGTACCCTGTTCTTGCGCATGAAACTGCACTTTGGTAAACCGGCGCTTCCTCTGGGCTACTTAGCTGTGGATTGGGTTCCTCGACCCCTTTCCTGGTCTCTGCGTACAAAAGTGTCAGATAAGTATATCGTAATATAAAGGAATAAACTGTTTTGAAAACTAGAGTGTCCAACAGTTATACAATAAAACCGGGTTTTAGTAAACAGCGAGAACAGACAATACATCCGGGTTATTGTAAAGTAAACAACGAGAACAGACAATAAAGCCGGATTATTGTAAAGTAAACAGCGAGAACAGACAATAAAGCCGGGTTATTGTAAAGTAAACAGCGAGAACAGACAATAAAACCAGGTTATTGTAAAGTAAACAGCGAGAACAGATAATAATAACGGGTTATTGTAAAATAAACAGCGAGAACAGACAATAAAACCGGGTTATTATAAAATAAACAGCGAGAACAGACAATAAAGCCGGATTATTGTAAAGTAAACAGCGAGAACAGACAATAAAGCCGGGTTATTGTAAAGTAAACAGCGAGAACAGACAATAAAGCCGGGTTATTGTAAAGTAAACAGCGAGAACAGACAATAAATCAGGGTTATTGTAAAGTAAACAACGAGAACAAACAATAAAGTTGGGTTATCGTAAAGTAAACAGCGAGAACAGACAATAAAACCGGGTTATTGTAAAGTAAACAGCGAGAACAGACAATAAAGCCGGGTTATCGTAAAGTAAACAGCGAGAACAGACAATAAAGCCGGGTTATTGTAAAGTAAACAGCGAGAACAGACAATAAAGCCGGGTTATTGTAAAGTAAACAGCGAGAACAGACAATAAAGCCGGGTTATCGTAAAGTAAACAGCGAGAACAGACAATAAAGCCGGATTATTGTAAAGTAAACAGCGAGAACAGACAATAAAGCCGGGTTATTGTAAAGTAAACAGCGAGAACAGACAATAAAGAGTGGTTATTGTAAAGTAAACAGCGAAAACAGACAATAAAGCCGGGTTATCGTAAAGTAAACAGCCAGAACAGACAAGAAAGCCGGGTTATCGTAAAGTAAACAACGAGAACAGACAATAAAGCCGGGTTATTGTAAAGTAAACAGCGAGAACAGACAATAAAGCCGGGTTATTGTAAAGTAAACAGCGAGAACAGACAATAAGCCGGTTTATAGTAAAGTAAACAGCGAGAACAGACAATAAAGCCGGGTTATCGTAAAGTAAACAACGAGAACAGACAATAAAGCCGTGTTATCGTAAAGTAAACAACGAGAACAGACAATAAAGCCGGGTTATCGTAAGGTAAACAGCGAGAACAGACAATAAAGCCGGGTTATCGTAAAGTAAACAACGAGAACAGACAATAAAGCCGGGTTATCGTAAGGTAAACAGCGAGAACAGACAATAAAGCCGGGTTATCGTAAGGTAAACAGCGAGAACAGACAATAAAGCCGGGTTATCGTAAAGTAAACAACGAGAACAGACAATAAAGCCGGGTTATTGTAAAGTAAACAGCGAAAACAGAAAATGTTCACGTCTTAGACATCCTGGTGACATGACGCTAGAGTGACTTTCTTATAGACACATCAGGGCTGATGTTTCCTTGGTTGATGGGGACAAAATCACACTCTGTGTACCCAGCAGCTTACAAATATATGCAGTCTGTCTCCAGAAATCAGAAACCCTGAAATCTTTTTCATTATTCATTTCCCTTTTCTCATGAAAGGTTTTCTCTCCTTTTACTCTTATTCTCCTCTTTGGCCATAACGTGTCAGAGCTGCGCACTCTTCCTCATATCACCGTAAAGATTATTTCTGTCGGGGGGCAAAACGAAAAACGCTAACCTGCACATTTCACGGCGACTGCACTAGCCAGGCGGCCATAAATCCTCTGCCTCAATCCCATCCCCACCTTCTCCTCCTGCCCCACGCCGAAAGATATTATAGGCAGTAGATGACTGTTGTCCACCCAGGCCAGATTATACACGTGTGCTATTGTTGTTCACATAACCACCCAGGCCAGGCTATACACGTGTGCTATTGTTGTTCAACAACCACCCAGACCAGGTTATACACGTGTGCTATTGTTGTTCAACAACCACCCAGGCCAGGGTATACACGTGTGCTATTGTTATTCACATAACCACCCAGGCCAGGTTATACACGTGTGCTATTGTTATTCACATAACCACCCAGGCCAGGTTATACACGTGTGCTATTGTTATTCACATAACCACCCAGGCCAGGTTATACACGTGTGCTATTGTTATTCACATAACCACCCAGGCCAGGTTATACACGTGTGCTATTGTTGTTCACATAACCACCCAGGCCAGGCTATACACGTGTGCTATTGTTATTCAACAACCACCCAGGCCAGGCTATACACGTGTGCTATTGTTATTCAACAACCACCCAGGCCAGGCTATACACGTGTGCTATTGTTGTTCACATAACCACCCAGACCAGGTTATACACGTGTGCTATTGTTGTTCACATAACCACCCAGGCCAGGGTATACACGTGTGCTATTGTTGTTCACATAACCACCCAGGCCAGGCTATACACGTGTGCTATTGTTGTTCAACAACAACCCAGGCCAGGCTATACACGTGTGCTATTGTTGTTCACATAACCACCCAGGCCAGGTTATACACGTGTGCTATTGTTATTCAACAACCACCCAGGCCAGGCTATACACGTGTGCTATTGTTGTTCACATAACCACCCAGGCCAGGCTATACACGTGTGCTATTGTTATTCAACAACCACCCAGGCCAGGCTATACACGTGTGCTATTGTTGTTCACATAACCACCCAGGCCAGGCTATACACGTGTGCTATTTTTGTTCAACAACCACCCAGGCCAGGCTATACACGTGTGCTATTGTAGTTCACATAACCACCCAGGCCAGGCTATACACGTGTGCTATTGTTGTTCACATAACCACCCAGGCCAGGTTATACACGTGTGCTATTGTTGTTCACATAACCACCCAGGCCAGGTTATTATACACGTGAGCTATTGTTGTTCACACAACCAGCATGGCCAGGTCTTATACGTGTGTTATTGTTGTTCACATAACCACTCAGGCCAGGGTAGAAACATTTGTAATTCTTTGTCACACATAAGCGCATGTCCACATGATGACTGGCATGTCAGTTTTGATGATTGCAGCATGTTTCCAAATTCTGTCAAACACATAACACTCTTGCTAGTAACAGTATGTTACTAAACTATCTTATACATACAGTAATGTTGATGATGATATCATGTTGCTAATTCCTCTTATACAATCAACAATAGTGCTGGCGATTGTCTGTTAATAACCATGTTAAGCGTTTATTGCACACACTCATCTCGGAAACATATCCTTGCTTTAAAAAAATTGTTTGCATATCCTTTACAGGACATCGCTGTCAACATCAGCATCTTTAAGCTGATTGTTGATTTCTTGGCAAGATTACTCTCAGTAGTTTGCCATTGCTTTCTGAGCGGTCGGCTCACATTACCCCGTAAGTTCCCGACGAGATTCGAACTGATTATCACCGTCGTCACGTTACTTACGAGAGTATACGAGATTACGGAGAAAAGTCGCTAACCTCTAGGCCAGGAAGCCGGCCTATCCTTGCTTACAATCCTATTAAAAAACCTTCCTTGCATACAATCATCCCAGACAACAATCCGTGTATACATTGACGCCAGACAACCGTTCTTGACAGCAAGCCAAACATGATACAAACAAATTTCATGAACACATCCACAGTCCAACAACTGTTTCCTTGACCACCACAGACCAGCTGACCAAGTGGACCTTACTCCTCATCAGCACAATGGTGGTGCGTGCAGAGTGGCAGGACATGTTTGACCCAGAGAAAACTTACAAACATCGTTTTCTAATCTTGGACCCCGTCACGCACAGGAGCATCATGGTGAGTTGTTTGTCTGTATCCCACTGACTAACTGGAGTTGAGCATATGAACACAGTTCATGTATGCATGTAGGCAAATAGGTAGGCAGGTACGCACGTACGCACGCACGTGTTCAAGTATGTGCGTGCGTCTGTGTGCGTGTATGTATGTATGTAAATATTATGTAAGTATTACGTATGCATGTGTGTGCGTGCGTGCGTGCGTGCGCGTGCGTGCGCGTGCGTGCGCGTGCGTGCGTGTGTGTGTGTTCAATTCAATTCACTTCAACTTTATATTAAAAGGGTTACAAATTGGACACGCAGTCCGTCTTACATTCGGCCCTTCCAATCGCTAATCTTTCATTCATCAATAGTGCATGATACATTCACATAGGAAAATACATTGTCAAATGAATGTTGTAAACATAAACAATGCATATTACAATGTTATGAGACACATCCCTAACCCATCCACACATCCCCCTCCGACCCATATAACCCCCATCCACCCACACACACCCCCATCCACCCACACACCCACCCATCCACCCACACACATACCCCACCCACATATACTCCCACCCACCCCCACCTCCCACATACCCACCCCACCCACCCACACACACACACAGACACACACATGCATACGTAATATAATACTTACATAATACATATTGTATCACATTACCATTACATAGCATTATTATTAGATATGTATACCTGTCTGTCTATCTGTCTGTCTGTCTGTCTGTCTGTCTGTCCGTCCGTCCGTCCGTCTTTCGGTCCGTCCGTCTGTCTGTCTGTCTGTCTGCATGCCTGTCTGTCTACGTACCTGTCTGGCCTGACGTTACAATTAACTTCAGCAAGTTTTACTGTTTGCAGTTGGCTGGGTAACTTTTACGTTCAGTAGTTTACCACAGACAAGTCAGAATATTATGTAAGGAGGCAAAAGAATCATGGCTTGAGGAAAAGTGCTTAGAAATTGAAAACCAACACAAGTCAAAATACTAAATTAGTGCACAAAAGAATTCAGGAACTTACTAATAAAAGAACAAGTACATCAACAGGGTGTCTAAAAACTAAAGATGGCAAAATCATAATAGAAAAAGACCACATTCTACATGTATAGACAGATTATGTGAAACACCTTTATGATGATAACAGAGACGAACAGTATGATATTAGATTTAATAATGAAGGACCGCCAATTTTGGAGATGAAGGTTCGAAATGTTCTTAAGCATATGAAAGCTGGCAAGGCCCCACGGTGCAGATAACATCACAACAGAAATGATTAAAGCTTTAGAAGAATTTGGACTAGAGCAAGTCACCAGACTGATGAACACATTATATGATACTGGAGATATACCTCCTGAATTATGTAACTCTGTATTTATTGCAATCCCAAAGAAATCAGGAACCTTGGAATGTGATCAACATAGAACAATTAGTATAATGAGTCACATCACAAAGATTTTGCTAAGAATTATCATGCAAAGAGTGAGGAAGAAGATACAACCTGAAATAGGGGAAGAACAATGTGGGTTTGTAGAAGGAAAGGGTACAGTAAATGCTGTGTATATGCTGCGAACAGTTATTGAACGTGCTATAGAAGTGTCACAAAATGAAACCGTGTGTTTATCCGGTTGATTATTACGGAGGATTTTCTGATTACGCGGACGATCAGCCAGCGACATCTATTTTTACTAACTGGAAAAACACAGCGGATGTCAAAATCTCAGGACAATATTTGTAGCTGCACGTGTAAATCTCTAACGGATTTTGAAACATTTGGTGGTGATGGAGACAGCGCCGTGACAGTTTGTCAACATTTGAATACAAATGGAAGCAGTGGGGTCAGCCCATATACAAAATTGGTGGTGAGTGAGGAGGAAGTGAGTGCGCTGAATCATATATCACCTTGACAAGTCATAAAACATATCAGAGGGACAACGGAAGTACTTAGCACGGAAGTGACAGTACATATGTCAATTCTTGGTTTCCGGAGCACCGAGAAGATTGACGGGGTTATTTGCAACTGTTGTTGGGGGTATACAGAAACTTGCTGGCTTGTTTTGAGAATCTAAACTATTGATGACAACTTTGACTGGACTAAAGCCAGGAAAATAGTTCTTGACTGGGGTAGTTTGCCATATAAACTCGAGTTGAGATCAACTAGGGTGGACTTGAATAATGCTCTAGACAGAGTGCAGGGCACTGCAGTGCCAGTGGAAATAATATCTACCGTGTGTTAATTAGTGACTTAATTTTACACGTGCCTATATGGCAGATGTAGATATGATTTATAGGACTGCAGTAGTGCCATTTAAGGTATAACTTATTATAATATATTCGTTATAATTACTTTAGGCAGTAGCCTTGTTAAACTATAGTGTGATGATTAGCACTGTTAGTGGAAACTAGCTAGAGTAGGTAAGTGATACTTGGCTCGGTTAGCTAGAATAGATTAGTGAAGTGTAGATAAGCTTTACTAGTTGAGAATTGAGGGATAATAGGGATCTTTCCGTAGGTGTCCCTGGTGGGCGGGGTTCCGCATTCTGTTTGTTGATATTTTTTCCTTGTCATAGCCTGATTCGACTCTAGGTGGGTAGCTAATCTGCTCTGTGACTAAGTCTAGTTAGCTAAAGATCATTAAGCAAGGTGATAGGCTTACACTCAGCCGAAAGGATCAGTGACTAGTACTATCACCAGATGTGTTGTTTCTATCTTAGGTTCCCTACCAGATCCAAGGAAACTCTACAAGTTTTGGGAAAGAATTAAAAAACCCATTCTGAAGAACACCAGTTCAACAATCAATAAAGTTGCATACAGAAACGTAACTTACGCTAGAAGGAAGTTGATTCACCAAACATAGTGATGATTACAGATGCACCATACAGCATCAGACAGTAGTAACTAAATGAGAACAGTCTAATAGTTACCTAGTGTTATATAATCTCGTGTAATAGAACCCATGACATTATATGTGAGGCTGGATAGACACGAGTGAGGATCAATCCAGTACAGTAACAATTAACATTAGTAAGTAGCCCTTATGAACTGAGTGGTTCGATGTGCAGCGAGGATGATCTGTCGACTAACTAACTAACTAACTAACTGCGTACACACTGCAAAAGACTTGTGCAGTTTGTTTAGGAACATTAGGAACGGACATTGTGTAGAGTGCAACCGGTCCCTGATTAACTCTTAATACCACCGGTGTCTATTTCGGATGTTCATGAAATTGGATTACCAGAGGTCTACAGAGGCAAAGCAGTATCCGGCAAGATGGTTTCGGCAACGGGTGAGACGTACTTGTTCTGACGTAACGTGCTGTGGTCTATCTTTGCTGTGATCAGCTGACTGAGTTGATGTCTGAGAGACAGAGTCTACACACTTTATAGAACACGTCACACATTTTCTTCACATACACGTCTCATATACGTTACATTTTTATTTTAATAAATTACTCTTTATTAATTTCTAGAAGCAAGAGTTGTTGAGTATGTTGCGTTGGGGAAGTATGAGAAGGGGGCATAGTACGACAGTGTGAGAGTGATAGGAAAAGGTGTCCATAGGCTGATGGAGTGTGTTGGACGGAAGCTGGTGGATTCTCCAGAATATTGAGGGGAAAAAAAATAATATTATAATGTGGGTGTCGGATCTCCTCACTCCAGGGACGACACTTTAAAGGAGGACACGACAAGAAGTAAACAAGGATATACATCTTTGTTTTATTGACTATACAAAGGCTTTTGATAGAGCTAGACATGTCAACATGGTGGATATGCTTGCAGATCTACAAATTGATGGGAAAGACATTAGACTTATGAAGAACATATATTGGAAACAACAAGCTGCAATAAGGATTGATAATGAAGTGGGACAGTATCAGCCAATTAAGAGAGGTGCTAGGCAAGGATGTGTGATGTCTCCAGATCTTGTTTCCCTATACAGTGAAAATATTTTCAGAAATGTAGAGGATATAAATGGAATCAGCATTGGAGGACGAAACATCAATAACATTAGATATGCAGATGATACAGTATTAATTGCAGACAATGCGCAGGACCTGCAACAATTAGTAGATGCGGTTGTTGTACACAGTGAGCAGCTGGGGTTAGAATTAAATTGTAAAAAAACTCAGGTTATGGTCGTCACTAGGAAGGAAGATGTGCCACAATGTAATATACAAGTAAATGGAAATATTCTTCAACAAGTGAATCGGTACAATTATCTTGGAACAGTCATAACATCTGATGGGAGATGCCTTGAAGAGATTAGAACAAGCCTTTAGCAAGATGAAAAACATTCTGACCAATAAAAAGATGTCAATTGAAACGAGAAAAAGAGTGTTGAGGGGACACATAGAGCCTGTTCTTTTGTATGGATGTGAAACTTGGACAATGGGCAGTCAAGCTGAAAAACATCTGATGGCTGCAGAAATGTGGTTTCTGAGCAAAATGCAAAGAATACCATGGACAGACAGAAAAACCAATGACCAAGTACTACAGGAGACAAATGAACATCGTAAACTGATTAGAGAAATTAGACGTAGACAGTCAAAAAATTTTGGACATGTTATGAGAAGAAATGGATTGGAGAACATGGTGACAATTGGCAAGATCGAAGGAAACAGACCAAGAGGCAGACCGAGATGAAAATACCTGGATGGCTTGGCGACATGGCATGGACGAGACGGGAACACTGAGCTGATCCACGACACTGGTGATCGAGTGAAATGGCGAGTCATGACCGCCCACGCTTTCCGGCATGGCTGTCACGGGATACTGCGAGTTTAGTGATTCCTCGATAACTTACATATAAAATTAATTGCAATATATGAGAATGGGAAAATTATTGACAGTTAGTCAGAATAACAATGGAGTACTTCAGTCTTTTAGAACATTTATAGTAGATCTAGACAGTGTTAGACAGTGGTGATGTGTTTTTCAGTGATGGATTTTACTAACTAAGTGAAGGTTATTGACCGACTGGTATAGACGACAGATACCGTTGTTATAAGGGGTCATTGACTGCCGATCCTATCGGACAAACAACACGGAGACGGGAGGTTGAGGAAAACACGAAGACGTGGATCAAAGCGTTAAAACTGATTGATGTACGTGAGTTTGGGAAAGCGGGGAGTAGCGGATAAAAACGGGACGGAACGGCAACGAACGAATACGTGACTTCACAAACCTTTGATGGGGGAATCACGGTAAATGTGATTGTTGATCAAACGAAACGGAGAATTGGAAACTGAGTATAAATAGTTACAAACTTGTTTTTGTGGGGAGTGTGCTACCAAACTGGACGGAGAAGGGATCTATGCGTTCTTAATTAGGAAAGAAATATAGGTCCCTTATTGTTTAAAGGCGATGGGACATTGGTGCTTATGTGCTGGTGTATTTCGATTCATGGACTAACATAGATTATATAAGGTAATCTAGCTTTAGCTTAATAGTCTAGCATAGGGAACTAGGGGTCTGTGCTTTGCTGTTAATATTTCCTTCTTTTAGCTAATCATGTAGACTTTAGTGAACTCATCTGTCTTATGTCAGAGTATCTTTCGGAAGCGTCTAAGTACGGCTGGAAACATGCTCACACATAAGAATTAGTCTGAAGCAGATTAATATCACATGGTTAAATATATCACCCACAGGTTCCACGAAAACTCCTGACAGGTTCAGAGAAGATTAAAGAAATTAACTTCACTTGTGCGGAGATAAAGTACCTCACTAGAACCACTAAGAACATAGACATGTTCTAATCGTGAGAAGAGATACCCAATAGCCCATAAAGGAACTCTGTATAAATAAAAGAATATCCAAGAAAAGAAAGTACATGGAAAAGACGTTAAACTGCTGAAGGCAGAGCGACATAAAACTGCATACATTTGCACTGTGGACTAATATAAAACTTTACTAACTGGAGACAGTGTGTAGAACATTTATAGTAGATCTAGACAGTGTTAGACAGTGGTGATGTGTTTTTCAGTGATGGATTTTACTAACTTCTAAAAAGGGAAATCTGTTAAAGTAAGAGACTTACCTTAATCACATTTTTTATGGTGATCAGACGGTGAAAATCTTTTTCAATATTGGAATACGTCCAGACTCAAGCGGAGCGGGGCATCCAGAGTGAGAGCTGTCCATATATGTGTGATATCTTGTTGCATGGCCGTATGCAGATGAGAGATGTGATACGGAGCATAGACATTCAGAGTCCTATCTCGCACTCACAATAGAAGACACTACAAATTGCATATACACATTCAATCCATACAACTGACATAGTTTTCCGCATTAAATATTTTATTAATTGTTGGAGGAAACTGTTGTCTGGGTATGTTATGAAGGAATAAGAGAGAGAGAGAGAGAGAGAGAGAGAGAGAGAGAGAGAGAGAGAGAGAGAGAGAGAGAGAGAGATAGTGAGTAGAAGACAGAATGGAGGAGTGTAGACAAAAGTCTGTCAATAATTCCCAAGTATAAGGATCTTAAAGGTGTGCTTGTTGATTCCACTGTCCTCCAGGGACGACAAGCGACAATGGCACATGATTGATTGATTGAGTTTACCATTGCTATCTGAACCACCGGCGCTCCTACCATCACAATTAAGGCAAGACGTACTTCTCCGGCATTGTCTGCTGCTCATCTCGAATCATCGACTCCTTATATCGGGGACTTGTATAAATGTGATCACTTAACCTAACTCACAGAGGCTGGCATTTGTTATGGTAGAAACAACATACATAACAATAGGTACTTAGCAGAGGGGACACAAATAAGAGATAAGATAGTTTATAAAATATTCTTCTTCATCACGGTGATGTGAGGTAGAGCACACCTCTGACTGCGTTCGTCCCAAAGAGGAGAAAAAGAGTAAAACCAGAGAAAACCTCTCACTTCCCCCAACGCATATAAATAGGGAAAGTAATAAAGAAGAAGATTTCAGGGGACTGAATTATTATTTATTTTCAATCCCAGACAATGCATTGAATGCGCTGAATTAGGCTGTGGTATCAATAGTAAATGTACAGATTAAATTTACAGACTAAACAAACTGTCATTTACTGCCAATATAGTACCTTTCGGTGTATGGCAGAGGGGTCTTTGAGCCTGAGGAATAAAGGCCGCCTGGCTAGTGCAGTCGCCGCGAACTGTGCAGGTTAGGAGTTTCTTTTTGCCCCCGACAGAAAAAAAATCCGACACCTTACCGAGGGATCGAACCCGGGCCTCCCGAATGACTAAACAAACAAATCATGAATATCACAACATTTATCTATTTATCAAATTCTGCAGCTTCAGTGGCAACTGATGTCCATACAAACATTGAAGTTCAGTATCAGATACAACAGACAACTGGGGTCTAATATCAAACAACAGCAATGGATAGTTCCCTGCCAATCACCAGTCCTCTGCCCCCTAGGCAAAGTCTATAGGGTACACCAAGTACAATAAATGCTCAAATATCTAAGCTGAGTAGAGTGTAACATTTAACAAAAGCGAGACACCTTAACACAAGATGTTACACTTCCACAACAAGAACTTTGACATTGACAACATGAATACAACGGAATAATTGTAACACCTACAAAAATATAAGTGGCAACACTAATAGGAATAAGTTGCGACTCTAACGGAAACCCAGGAGAGCGCTGACATGACAGTCATATGCCACTCGAATCTCATCTAATACATAGACTGCCTACAGATCAGCTCTACAAAACAGGCCAAGCTCAGGATGTTGGCTTCGTGATCCAGGTTATCCGTCAATACACACGGCACTGACATGTTCTTTGTTCTGGCTGTGTTTTCCGGTTGTTGCCAGGAGTTTTCCGCTTTAACAGGCCAAAACTGACGAGTCGGTACGGTACTGTTACAGATATAACAACAGATATCTTCTTCTTCGTTCATCCGGAGTTTTTTTTCGGATGTGATTGCGTTGTGCCTGTTTACAGCAGAGCTGCATTCTTGCGCCGTTAGGCCGACACATCCGACTTCTGCGGGCATTTGTTGACCGGGTTAACCTTCCCGGGGGTTTCTTAGGACATTTGACTCTCACTGTTGTGGTGTTATCCCCCATCCCAGCTGGTCCATATAGAACAGCCAAAGATCCTGGTCAGCCCTCAAGGGAAGGCAGGGGCAGACCGTGGGCATTCCCCGCCATCCAAGGAGGCTTCCATATTTGCAGAGCCGATACATAGCGCTCTGGTACTGGGCTCACCCAAGGAATCGTCACGTCCTGCACATGGCTGCTTAGCCTCACTTCCGTATATTGGGCCTTCCGTTCACCATAGGCTGTTCTTCCGGAAACCAGAAGTATGCAGTCTGCAGATGACATCCACACAGTGAGCTTTCGATTCGGACTTTCCATGTAATGGATTTGCTATCCAAGCAATATTCCATTTCGTGCCACTAGGACACTTTTCCACCTTTTATGAAGCCCACACAGTGGGCTTTTGATTCAGACTTTCCACGTAATGGATTTGCTATCCAAGCAATATTCCATTTCATGCCACTAGGACACTTTTCCACCTTTTATGAAGCCCACACAATGGGCTTTTGATTCAGACTTTCCACGTAATGGATTTGCTATCCAAGCAATATTCCATTTCGTGCCACTAGAACACTTTTCCACCTTTTATGAAGCCCACACAGCAAGCTTTCGATTTGGACTTTCCACATAATGGATTTGCTATCCAAGCAATATTCCATTTCATGCCTCTGGGTCTTCATGCACCTTTAAATGTCAACCTGTATGTAGTTAAAGTAAGCTGCGGTCAACTTTAGCTTGTTGATATCCCCATAGAGCTTGTCCTCAAATGAAGCAGGTGTGGGCCAACATATCTTTCTCTGTTCTGCATACGTTGGGCAATCCTGCAGCAAATGTTTTGCTGTCATTTTACCAGTTCTACAATTACATTCATCGGTATCTCCTATCTTTAGTTTATTGAACAAGTGGTATTTCAGCCTGTTATGTCCTGTGCGGAGTCTGAAGATTGCTACTTGTTCTCTTCGGTCGAGTTTGTAATATGCATCATCCTTCTGATGGCCTGGATGCTCTGATTCCCATTTGGTTCTATAAGTGCTTTTTATCAACCTCTTTGCCTCATTATAGGTTATGTCTATGTCAGGCTGTGGTAGTCGTCCGCCCTCTTTTGCCAGTCTGTCAGCCTCTTCGTTTCCAGGTATACTGCAATGTGATGGGATCCACTGTATTACAACTTTTTTGGATTTCTGGCATAGACCATGGAGTGCTGCTCTTAGGTCAGTTAGTTCTGTGCTGTTATTGCTCTTCAGTATTGAGACAGCTGACTTTGCATCTGTGAAGATAGCTATTTGCTTCTCTTTAGTTTCCTCCATCAGGAGCATTTCTGCTGCAGTTTTCAGAGCCTCTACCTCCGCTTTGAAGTTACTTGAAAATTTTCCAGTTGCCATTGAATGTGTTTTTTTCGCTCCATTTTTTAAATTTAGGAGAATTCCTCCTCCTCCATTCTCTATTGAATTTTTGGCTGATCCATCTGTATATGCATGGGTCCAATTCCTGCTTGGGTAATGTTCTTTTATGTAGTTTAGGGTTATTTCTCTTCTTTCGGTTTCATGCT
Source organism: Cepaea nemoralis (assembly GCA_014155875.1). Classification (NCBI taxonomy): domain Eukaryota; kingdom Metazoa; phylum Mollusca; class Gastropoda; order Stylommatophora; family Helicidae; genus Cepaea; species Cepaea nemoralis. The sequence goes on from JACEFZ010011063.1 coordinate 558,575, forward strand.
GAGTGTTCTTTTTCTCAATACCAGGAATGTTTTCTATCATCTCAGGCAGTTGCTGCTGTCTCCAAGCTGGGAACTTGTGTGCATTGTATATGGGCTTGACTGTTGATATGTTAAGTATAGGATGTGCCCTAATCCTTCGTTTTGCAGTTTCTACAAAGTTGCTACGCTTCAGTTTTCCCTTTCCAAAACCATTAAATCTGTTATACATAGGGTGGTCTGTCAATCTTCTAAATTTTTCTAGCTTGTTGCTGGGCTCTGCTATCTCTTCTATTCCTGCATTGGTTGTAAACAAGTGATCTTTTCTAGTTCATTAATAGGCGTTGTCTTCAGGCTTCCAGTTATGATTCGCATTCCTTGGTTTTGGACTCTACTTATTTTGTTAAAGTTTGACTTAGCTGCTGTTGCCCAAGCTGCAATGCCATATTCCAGTACTGGCCTCACCCGTCCAGTATATAACTTCTTGAGAACTTTCTCATCTGCTCCCCACGTTGTACCAGCAAGCTTTTTCATGATTGCCATTCTCTGCCTTGCTCTTGTTCGATTTTTCTCAACCTGTGTCTTCCATGTCAGGCGACGATCAAAGGTGACTCCTAGATAGTTTGGATTTTCTTCATGGCGCAATATTTTTCCATTCAATACCAGCTTAGGTTGCTGAGTTTTCTTTGAGAGGGAGAACACTGTGCATGTTGTTTTCTCCTCACTTATCTTCACTAGCCATGATTTTGACCAGTCCTCTAGCGCTAATAAAGCTTGCTGTATTCTGCTGTTAGCTGTACTAATATATTCTTCAGATGTCCATATGGCTAGGTCATCTGCAAAGGAGGATGTGTGTACTCTGGCTGGAAAATTTTCTGTGATGTCATTTATATATGCTAGGAATAATGTTGGTGAAAGAACTCCTCCTTGGGGGACACCTTGCTCCAGCAGCATCATTTTGCTTGTTTGTCCTTGTACTTTTGTCCTGGCAGTTCTGTTCTCAAGGTAGTGGCTGATCCATTTATACATTCTTCCACAAACATGCATGTTTTGCAGTTTTACTTTCAGTCCTTCCTTCCATACTTTATCAAATGCTTTTTCTAAATCTATCCAGACTGCTAGTGTGTGCTTTTTCTCTTGGAAGGCATCCTCTATTTCCTGAGCTATATAGGGTATTTGATCTTCAGTGGATCTGTACTTTCTGAATCCTGCTTGGTGTGGTGTTAAGAGTTTGTTTTCTTCCAGATGCCATGTTAGCCTGCCATTGATAATGCGTTCCATTAATTTTCCTACACAGCTAAGTAGACTGATAGGTCGATAGCCATTTGGTTCTTCCAGGTCTTTTCCTTTCTTTGGGACTGGTATTAGTATAGCTTCTTTCCATGCCTGTGGGACTATTCCTCTCTTCCAGCTGTTATTTAGGACTGCTAGTAGTTTCTTCTTTGCCTTGGTGCCTAGTCCTATAAGCATTTCATTTGTGATTCCATCCTTTCCTGGTGATTTCTTCTTTTTTAGGGTATTCATTGCCTGTTCCATTTCTTCCATTGTTAGATTTGCCATCATATATTCTGCTGCTGTCTCTGTATTTCTATGATGCATCTGTTTGTCTTTGATTGCTTTCTTCTGTTCAGTTGTAATATCAATGTGGTTTGCATTTGCATAGTGTTCCATTAGTGCATTTGCAGCCTTTTTTCCTGTAAGCAAGGCATTTCCTTGTTTAATTGTTATTTGTTTGTTTCTAGGTCCTTCATTGTTCATGGCTTTCACTAGTTTCCATAGTTTGTTTCCATCCCTGTCAAAATTCAGGTTTTCTGTTTTTTCCCTCCAACAATCTCTTGTTGTTTGATTTACTGTTCTTTTATATTTTGCTGAGATGGCTTTGAGAGAGATATTCGCTTCAATTGTTTGTTCTCTCTCTGCTGTCTTCCTGGCATCTTCAACTTTGTCCTCCAAACTTTGTAGTTCTTCAGTCCAGTATGGTTTGTAATTTTTCCTCGCTCCTCTAGGAATGGACTCAGTGGCTGCCTGTATTATCGCTCTGTTTAGACTTTCCACCATTTGCTTTATGTTGCCATATCGTGTATTTATGTTTTCACAATATTTGTCTGTTAGTATGGCAAATCTGTCCCAATCTGCTCGTTTGTAATTACAGCGGGGCAAGGGCTTTTGCTCCTGTGGAACATACTCAATGTTCATTACAAGCTTTATTGGTCTGTGGTCACTACCTGCTAATTGGTCCAGCACATGGCGATCGATTTTGTGGAGGATGTCTCCTGTGCAGAAAGCTAAGTCTGGAGTAGAAGTGGTAAGCCATCTTCTGGAGTAGAAGCTCGGTGTGTCATCCGCTTTGTTGAGTAGATGGAGATTTGAGTCTATTTCCCAGTCCTCCAATTGATCTCCTCTTTTGACTGACGACTGACGACTCGACTGACGAGTCGGTACGGTACTGTTACAGATATAACAACAGATATAACAACATATATAATAACTCATATAATAACATATATAACTGCATCATCACGAAGACCAGCAAGGACACGTGAGATGATGATGTTACTGATCACAAACCACCGTTGATGGACGCTGGGTGGACATGGTGACGGATGTAAGCGCTGTTGAGTGAAAGATGGATGCATCCATCAAACATGAGATGATGATGTTACTGATCACAAACCACCGTTGATGGACGCTGGGTAGACATGGTGACGGATGTAAGTGCTGTTGAGTGAAAGATGGATGCATCCATGAAACATGAGATGATGATGTTACTGATCACAAACCACCGTTGATGGACGCTGGGTGGACATGGTGACGGATGTAAGTGCTGTTGAGTGAAAGATGGATGCATCCATCAAACATGAGATGATGATGTTACTGATCACAAACAACCGTTGATGGACGCTGGGTGGACATGGTGACGGATGTAAGTGCTGTTGAGTGAAAGATGGATGCATCCATCAAACATGAGATGATGATGTTACTGATCACAAACCACCGTTGATAGACGCTGGTTGGACATGGTGACGGATGTAAGCGCTGTTGAGTGAAAGAGGGATGCATCCATGAAACATGAGATGATGATGTTACTGATAACAAACCACCGTTGATGGACGCTGGGTGGACATGGTGACGGATGTAAGTGCTGTTGAGTGAAAGATGGATGCATCCATCAAACATGAGATGATTATGTTACTGATCACAAACCACCGTTGATAGACGCTGGGTGGACATGGTGACGGATGTAAGTGCTGTTGAGTGAAAGATGGATGCATCCATCAAACATGAGATGATGATGTTACTGATCACAAACCACCGTTGATGGGACGCTGGGTGGACATGGTGACGGATGTAAGCGCTGTTGAGTGAAAGAGGGATGCATCCATCAAACATGAGATGATGATGTTACTGATCACAAACCACCGTTGATGGACGCTGGGTGGACATGGTGACGGATGTAATTGCTGTTGAGTGAAAGATGGATGCATCCATCAAACATGAGATGATGATGTTACTGATCACAAACCACCGTTGATGGACGCTGGGTGGACATGGTGACGGATGTAAGTGCTGTTGAGTGAAAGAGGGATGCATCCATCAAACATGAGATGATGATGTTACTGATATCAAACCACCGTTGATGGACGCTGGTTGGACATGGTGACGGATGTAAGCGCTGTTGAGTGAAAGAGGGATGCATCCATGAAACATGAGATGATGATGTTACTGATAACAAACCACCGTTGATGGACGCTGGGTGGACATGGTGACGGATGTAAGTGCTGTTGAGTGAAAGATGGATGCATCCATCAAACATGAGATGATTATGTTACTGATCACAAACCACCGTTGATAGACGCTGGGTGGACATGGTGACGGATGTAAGTGCTGTTGAGTGAAAGATGGATGCATCCATCAAACATGAGATGATGATGTTACTGATCACAAACCACCGTTGATGGACGCTGGGTGGACATGGTGACGGATGTAAGCGCTGTTGAGTGAAAGAGGGATGCATCCATCAAACATGAGATGATGATGTTACTGATCACAAACCACCGTTGATGGACGCTGGGTGGACATGGTGACGGATGTAATTGCTGTTGAGTGAAAGATGGATGCATCCATCAAACATGAGATGATGATGTTACTGATCACAAACCACCGTTGATGGACGCTGGGTGGACATGGTGACGGATGTAAGTGCTGTTGAGTGAAAGATGGATGCATCCATCAAACATGAGATGATGATGTTACTGATCACAAACCACCGTTGATGGACGCTGGGTGGACATGGTGACGGATGTAAGTGCTGTTGAGTGAAAGAGGGATGCATCCATCAAACATGAGATGATGATGTTACTGATATCAAACCACCGTTGATGGACGCTGGGTGGACATGATGACGGATGTATGTGCTGTTGAGTGAAAGATGGATGTATCCATCAAACATGAGATGATGATGTTACTGATCACAAACCACCGTTGATGGATGCTGGGTGGACATGGTAACGGATGTAAGCGCTGTTGAGTGAAAGAGGGATGCATCCATGAAACATGAGATGATGATGTTACTGATCACAAACCACCATTGATGGACGCTGGGTGGACATGGTGACGGATGTAAGCGCTTTTGAGTGAAAGAGGGATGCATCCATCAAACATGAGATGATGATGTTACTGATCACAAACCACCGTTGATGGACGCTGGGTGGACATGGTGACGGATGTAAGCGCTGTTGAGTGAAAGAGGGATGCATCCATCAAACATGAGATGATGATGTTACTCATCACAAACCACCGTTGATGGACGCTGGGTGGACATGGTGACGGATGTAATCGCTGTTGAGTGAAAGAGGGATGCATCCATGAAACATGAGATGATGATGTTACTGATCACAAACCACCGTTGATGGACGCTGGGTGGACATGGTGACGGATGTAATCGCTGTTGAGTGAAAGAGGGATGCATCCATGAAACATGAGATGATGATGTTACTGATCACAAACCACCGTTGATGGACGCTGGGTGGACATGGTGACGGATGTAAGCGCTGTTGAGTGAAAGAGGGATGCATCCATGAAACATGAAGATGATGATGTTACTGATCACAAACCACCGTTGATGGACGCTGGGTGGACATGGTGACGGATGTAAGCGCTGTTGAGTGAAAGAGGGATGCATCCATGAAACATGAGATGATGATGTTACTGATCACAAACCACCGTTGATGGACGCTGGGTGGACATGGTGACGGATGTAAGCGCTGTTGAGTGAAAGATGGATGCATCCATCAAACATGAGATGATGATGTTACTGATCACAAACCACCGTTGATGGACGCTGGGTGGACATGGTGACGGACGTAAGCGCTGTTGAGTGAAAGAGGGATGCATCTGTCGTGTCCTCCTTTACAGTGTCGTCCCTGGAGTGAAGAGAGTCGACCCTCACATTATAATATTTTTTTTCCCTCTCAATATTCTGGAGAATCCACCAGCTTCCGTCCAACACACTCCATCAGCCTATGGACACCTTTTCCTATCACTCTCTCACTGTCGTACTATGCCCCCTCTCATACTTCCCAACGCAACATACTCAACAACTCTTGCTTCTAGAAATTAATAAAGATTAATTTATTAAAAGAAAAGTGTAACGTGTATGAGACGTGTATGCGAAGAAAATGTGTGACGTGTTCTATAAAGTGTGTAGAATCGGACTCTCAGACCACAATCCAGTCAGCTAATCCCAGCAAGGATAGACCACAGCACGTTACGTCAGAACATGTACATCTCACCCAGTGCCGAAACCATCTTGCCGGATACTGCTTTGCCTCTGTAGACCTCTGGTAATCCAATTTCATGATCATCCGAAATAGACACCGGTGGTATTAACAGTTAATCATGGACCGGTTGCACCCTACACAATGTCCGTTCCTATCGTTCCTTAAAAAAAACTGCACAAGTCCTTTGTAGTGTGTACACAGTCATTAATGTTAATTGTTAATGTGATTGATCCTCACTCGTGTCTATCTAGCCTCACGTATCATGTCTTGTGTTCTATTACACGAGATTATATCACACTAGGTAACTATTATAATTAATGTTCTCAGTTAGTTACTACTGTCTGATGCTGTGTGGTGCATCAGTAATCATCACTCTCTTTGGTGAATCAACTTCCTTCTAGCTTTAGTTACGTTCTGTATGCAACTTTATTGATTGTTGAACTGGTGTTCTTCCGAATGGGATTTGATTCTTTCCCAAAAACTTGTTGAGTTTCCTTGGATCTGGTAGGGAACCTTACAGCACTGCAGTTTACACTAAATTACATCTAATGGTGGCCATACAGGCTCGTGTAAACTAAATCAAATATCTCCTTCACACGTTAGATGTTCTAACTGCTGCAGTGACAAGCATGTCTGCCTAAATCCACATTTTCAAGTTCCCCTAGTTGGTCCCAACTCGGGTTTATATGGCAAACTACCAAAGTTGGCCACGTGACGTTATCCTTTATGCCCCCACACAGGTGGCACATTGGCAGATCATCCCCTGTCAGGGATCCATCCCCCCTCTGGCTCCCTCAATGTTAGATTTGTCATCACTGGTTTAGACATCCAAAACAATCTAGAGAGTTACTGTCGAGTTCCAACAAAGAGTTTCGATACCAAGCTGCCAATCATGGTTTTCCAAACAAGCTTACATTGTGCACGTGACGTTGTTCATGTCCGGCAGGTGTTCCACTGTTTTCAATAACAAGCCCTCAACTTTCTGCCATGTGGTGACAGTCAAATCCTCCATTCCGTCTGATGTCCGGAACTATAGATGACAAACGGAACCATTCCATATCCTGAGCGGGCAATTATATGTGATTTTAACTGTTATGAACTGCCAACGCGTTGTATCCCTTCCTTCTCACTCACCACCAAATGTGTATATGGGCTGACCCGATGTAACCCGTGCAGCTGTGTTTACTCTGTTAGTACGACTGTTGTGGCCTAGAAAATATACGCCAAGCAAACGTCGGTATTATTATCTGGTTAACTCATGGCGATCTCGTGACATAGGCCCCCTCTTAAGAGAGTAGTCCATCTCACTCTTTTCCACCATGAGTTTAATCCAGATGATTCATTCTTCTTCTTCAGGAGCTGGGTGTCTTGACAAGAAATCCGCTCCAACATTTTCCTTCCCAGGAATGTACTCTACTGTGAAATTATAAGGTTGAAGTAACAACGACCACCGCATCAAACGTGCGTTGAGCTTCTGAGAAGTAGCCAGGAACATCAGGGGCTGATGATCCGACTGGACCCGAAACTTAACTCCATACAAATAGGGCTGGAATTTTTGCACTGCCCATACGAGAGGACAAGCACTCTCTCTCGACGGTTGAATAATTCCTCTCCGCCTGTAGAAGTTTCTTACTTGCGTATGCCACAGGTTTCAAAACCGAAGCATGGTCTTTTCCTTCCTGTAACAAAGCGGCTCCAATTCCAATCGCACTCGCATCTGTTCTCAACACAAATTGTTTGGAAAGGTCAGGGAGCTGTAATACAGGTTTGCTGACCAAGGCCTCCTTTAACTGACTATAGGCATTCTCACATTCTGGTGTCCAAATGATTTGGTCCGGGAATCCCTTTTTCAAGGTTTCCGTCAACGGAGCTCCCAGTTCAGTGAAATGTGGGATAAATTTGTGGTAGAACCCACACAACGAGAGAAAAGATCGCACATCCTTCTTCGTTTTTGGTCCTAGGTGCATTTCTGATTTTCTCCAGGTTCTTCTCTTCTGGAACAATGTGTCCTGGAGTGATGGTGTGACCTAGAAATTCCAGAGTCTGGTAACCAATCATGCACTTGGTTGGACGAGCAGTAAGCCCTGCTTCCTTGAGCCTATTAAACACTCTCTCCAAGGATTGTAAGTGGTCATCCAAGCTGTCACTGGAAATCAGAATATCATCCATGAATGAGATGATTGATGGATCCTGTAACGGATCTAGTAAAGTCCTCATCATGCGTGTAAACACACTAGGTGCATTGCTGAGTCCAAAGGGCATGACCTTGAATTCGTAGTGTCCACTGGGTGTACTGAAAGCTAACAGTGGTCGAATCTCCGGTTTGACTGGTATCTGATAGTACCCCCGACTCAGATCCACCTTTGAAAAGTACCGAGCCTTATGGAGCCTAGCGAATAACTGAGTTGGATTCGGCAAAGGTTCCACCTGAAACTGTGTATGACTGTTCAGAAGTCGGTAATCTATACACAACCTGTGTTCTCCACTTGGTTTGCGTAACAAAACTACCCCCGCATTGTATGGGGATGTGGATGGTGCAATCACGTCATCCTCCAGCAGTTTTTGTATTTCCTCCTCCAGGGCCTTTTCTTTAGAGAATGGCACTGGGTAAACCTTTTGGCGAACAGGCTCCTGTGTGGTCAAAGTCATCTCGAACTCAACCAACCTCGTTTGTCCTGGTTTATCAGTCAGTATCTCCTTATGAGACTTGAGAACCTGGGTTATCCTTTCCCTCTCCTGGGAGGTCAGATCAGGGTTCACTTGCACATCCCTATAGGTTTCCTGGTGTTCCAAGGGATATTCCCTGCCCTCGCTGGTTCCCACTTCTGTCTCCACTGCAACTGCCATTGCCATGAGGTGAGCTGCCTTGTCTCCGGGTCTCTCTTCGTATTTCCGCAAGAGATTGATATGGAAAATCTTCGACTTTCCCCGGATCCGGATCTGATAGTTGGTTCTGGATATCACCCTTTCCACGGGAAATGGTCCTTGCCAACCTATCTCCAGTTTGTTGTTTCCCGTTGGGAGTAGCAACAAGACTTTGTCTCCCACCTCTAGAGATCTTTCTTTAGACCTACGGTTGTAGTAAGCCGCATGTCTTTTCCTGGCCTTTTTCAAGTTTTGATTTGCCAGAGTCCATCCCTTGTGGAGTTTTTCTTTCAGTTCCTCCACGTATTTATAGGATGAGATCACTTCTTCTGACGTCCCCTCTTCAGTCCAACTCCTCAACATGGCTTCCAACGGTCCTTTGATTGGACGACCAAACAGCAACGTAGCGGGTGGTAGTCCTGTTGAGCCATGAGGAACTTCCCGATAGGCAAAGAGTGCTGCTGGGATATATTCATCCCACCTATCAGGTTTTTCCTGCGCTAGTTTCCTGAGCATTGTCATCAACGTGCCGTTGAAACGCTCCACTTGTCCATTGGCTTGAGGGTGGTAAGGGCTGGTATGTATGTGATTAGAGTGAAACACCCTAAATACCTCCTCCATGAGTTTTCCACAAAACTGAGATCCATTGTCCGTCAGAATTTGATCCGGAAAGCCTAATCTGGTAAAGGCCTCCATCAGTGCGTCCGCCACTCTTTTCGAGTCAATCGTGGTCAACGGTATAGCCTCACCCCACATTGTACAGCAATCCACCATTGTGAGTATATACATGTTCCTCTTCCTAGTCCTGGGAAGTGGACCCACGATATCGATGGCTACCCTCTCGAAAGGAGAGTTCATGATGGGCATCTCACCCAACACCACCGGTGCTGTCCAGTGTTTTGGTGCCACCCTCTGGCACTCAGGGCATGACTTCACATACCGACGCACATCATCTGTCATTCCCGGCCAATAGTAGTGGCAGGAAATCCGCTGCATGGTGGCGGCAATACCCATGTGTCCACTAAAGGAGATGGTATGCCCCATATGAAGAATCTGGGACCGGTGAGCTTTCGGGACGACCAACTGACCGTATAGGTTGTCTCCCCTTCCTGCTCTCCTGTAGAGTATCCTATTCTTCATGTAGTACTGCCCCCGTCCTGGTGGATCAGCACTTTTCTGCAGCTTTTTGTAGCAAGGACGTAAAGTATCATCCTCACTCTGGGCAGTTCGTAACTCCCCCGGCATTGGGTTAGTCACAATTGCATCTGCCTCTTCCGTTTTCGTCTGAGAGCGAGTCTGCATTGCTCCCATATGAATTGGCTCCCTGGGCATTCCCAGAAAGACATACCGGCAACCTAGGATGACTGGAAAAATGGGATCGGTCAATACAGCGGCCTTGATGGTGCCGGTGACGTACCTTGACCGAATCTCCACATTAGCAATAGGCAACTTCATGGTTACAGCACTCTTCTGTGCAGGCTGTATATCCAATGTCTCACCTGTGAATTGTTCTGGATGTACCAGATCCGCAGAAATCACGGCCTCCCCGTCCAGTCCTGTGTCGTATAAACACTCCACTTGACGACCGTTAACCTCTACCAATTCCACTACAGGTGGTTTTTCCTGGTCTGGAGTCTCTTCCTCGGCCTCGACCTGTTCGGTGGGCTCCACCTTAGGTTTCCCTGAGCACACGACGAATTGAGTGTCTCCTGACTTTCCCCTGCAGTCAATAGCATTGTGCGTGTTTGACTTGCATTGGTTGCACCATTTCCCTGTCCTAGATTTTCTATTGTCGGACTTGAGTGAGCTCTCCTGGTGGCGAGCTTCCTTGTTGACCTTGGCATTTTCCGTGACAACCTCCTTGGAAGTCACTTGACATGCTGCAAAGTGAGGGTTCTTAGCCTTCGATTTGCAGTCCCTCGTATTGTGAGAGGGTGACTTACAAATTGAACACCACTTCTCCGACCACGGTCGTTTAGGTGTAGAGCTTGAAGTGCTCTTGCTTCCCTCCTTCTTCTTCTCTGAACTATCCTCTGATTTTTGCACATAAGGTTCCCACTTTTTTGTTCCTGAGTTTTTGGCTTTCTTCTTTTCGTGTTTCTCTTGACTTTTGGTGTTGGTGGAAAGGTTTTCCCCTGCCTCCCCATGTACCTCGACGAACCGTTCTGCTAATTTAGTCACGAGGTCAATACGTTCCGCTCCTTGTTCTCCCAGGAACGTCCTGAGAGGTTTAGACATTTGCTTCTTCAGCTGGTCGACCACCATGAGCTCTTCCAGACTCTCATAGTCATGTGCGAACCCAGCCAAATCCATCCACTTATGGAGATAAGATTTTAGACGCAAACTGTAGGCTGCAAACAACTCCCCCGGTTCTCGTTTCGCTGCTCGAAATTTTTTCCGGTAGGTATGTGACGTAACCTCGAATCGTTTCAGCAGAGCCGTCTTTAACTCGTCATAATTGTTCTCATGTCCTGGTGGCAGGCGAGTATAAACCTCGTATCCGGTCCCGCGTAATCCCTGGGATAGCTTAAGATTCCATTTGTTACGCTCCAGACCCATAGCAACTGACATAGCCTCGAAGCGTTGAAGGTACTGGTCAATCTTCTCTTTGTCCTCCTCGTAGACCGCCTAAAGGAAACTTCATAGCATGGTACCCATGTCCACCTACTGGTGTTGATCCTGGGATGGAGGAACCTCCAACTGCTCCCTCAGTTTCTCCATTAGATTGACTCTTGAGCTCGAGTTCCCGCATCCGGTACTCGTGCTCCCTCTTCTGTGCTTCCTGTTCAGTTTCCAGTTTCCTAGCTGTTTGCTCAGCTTCAAATTTCCTAGCTGCCTTGCTCAGCTTCCAATTTCTTAGCTGCTTGTTCCAACTCCATCCTTCTCAATTCCAGCTCGGCCTTTCGATCTTCCCGTTCTGCTTGACGATACTCTCTCTCCACTTCCTGTATGTAATCCGTTAGAGCAGAACCCCCAATCCCATTTCTTCCCCCTTTGCCTTTAATTCTAACGTGGTTAGTTTAGGGGTGGCCATTATACAGAGAGGTAAGCTAGCAGGTCTAGTACAATATAACTGCAAATTACTATACCGATATATGAACAAGTACTATAAATCTAGATATTACCATGCACAGCACATTCACTCAGTGACAAGAGTAGAATCAGGACCACAGACCTATGCAGACGTGTGAAGTGTGAACAGGTAAGATATTAGTCCTAACCCCTATCCACATTCACTCTAGCTGGATTCTCCAAAATGATATCTCCCTCTTATAACTAAGGATCCCGTGTCAAAAGACCCCGTTGTCAGAAGATCCCACTGTCAAAGGTTCCTGCTTGCAGGAGATCTCGCTGTCCAAGGATTCCGTTTACGGGAGATCCCGCTGTCCAAAGATCCCGTTTACGAGAGATCCCGCTGTCCAAGGATTCCGTTTACGAGAGATCCCGCTGTCCAAGGATTCCGTTTACGAGCCCCCAATAATGTCGTGTCCTCCTTTACAGTGTCGTCCCTGGAGTGAAGAGAGTCGACCCCTCACATTATAATATTTTTTTCCCTCTCAATATTCTGGAGAATCCACCAGCTTCCGTCCAACACACTCCATCAGCCTATGGACACCTTTTCCTATCACTCTCTCACTGTCGTACTATGCCCCCTCTCATACTTCCCAACGCAACATACTCAACAACTCTTGCTTCTAGAAATTAATAAAGATTAATTTATTAAAAGAAAAGTGTAACGTGTATGAGACGTGTATGCGAAGAAAATGTGTGACGTGTTCTATAAAGTGTGTAGAATCGGACTCTCAGACCACAACCCAGTCAGCTAATCCCAGCAAGGATAGACCACAGCACGTTACGTCAGAACATGTACATCTCACCCAGTGCCGAAACCATCTTGCCGGATACTGCTTTGCCTCTGTAGACCTCTGGTAATCCAATTTCATGATCATCCGAAATAGACACCGGTGGTATTAACAGTTAATCATGGACCGGTTGCACCCTACACAATGTCCGTTCCTATCGTTCCTTAAAAAAACTACACAAGTCCTTTGTAGTGTGTACACAGTCATTAATGTTAATTGTTAATGTGATTGATCCTCACTCGTGTCTATCTAGCCTCACGTATCATGTCTTGTGTTCTATTACACGAGATTATATCACACTAGGTAACTATTATAATTAATGTTCTCAGTTAGTTACTACTGTCTGATGCTGTGTGGTACATCAGTAATCATCACTCTCTTTGGTGAATCAACTTCCTTCTAGCTTTAGTTACGTTCTGTATGCAACTTTATTGATTGTTGAACTGGTGTTCTTCCGAATGGGATTTGATTCTTTCCCAAAAACTTGTTGAGTTTCCTTGGATCTGGTAGGGAACCTTACAGCACTGCAGTTTACACTAAATTACATCTAATGGTAGCCATACAGGCTCGTGTAAACTAAATCAAATATCTCCTTCACACGTTAGATGTTCTAACTGCTGCAGTGACAAGCATGTCTGCCTAAATCCACATTTTCAAGTTCCCCTAGTTGGTCCCAACTCGGGTTTATATGGCAAACTACCAAAGTTGGCCACGTGACGTTATCCTTTATGCCCCCACACAGGTGGCACATTGGCAGATCATCCCCTGTCAGGGATCCATCCCCCCTCTGGCTCCCTCAATGTTAGATTTGTCATCACTGGTTTAGACATCCAAAACAATCTAGAGAGTTACTGTCGAGTTCCAACAAAGAGTTTCGATACCAAGCTGCCAATCATGGTTTTCCAAACAAGCTTACATTGTGCACGTGACGTTGTTCATGTCCGGCAGGTGTTCCACTGTTTTCAATAACAAGCCCTCAACTTTCTGTCATGTGGTGACAGTCAAACCTCCATTCCGTCTGATGTCCGGAACTATAGATGACAAACGGAACCATTCCATATCCTGAGCGGGCAATTATATGTGATTTTAACTGTTATGAACTGCCAACGCGTTGTATCCCTTCCTTCTCACTCACCACCAAATGTGTATATGGGCTGACCCGATGTAACCCGTGCAGCTGTGTTTACTCTGTTAGTACGACTGTTGTGGCCTAGAAAATATACGCCAAGCAAACGTCGGTATTATTATCTGGTTAACTCATGGCGATCTCGTGACAGCATCCATGAAACATGAGATGATGATGTTACTGATCACAAACCACCGTTGATGGACGCTGGGTGGACATGGTGACGGATGTAAGCGCTGTTGAGTGAAAGATGGATGCATCCATCAAACATGAGGTGATGATGTTACTCATCACAAACCACCGTTGATGGACGCTGGGTGGACATGGTGACGGATGTAAGCGCTGTTGAGTGAAAGAGGGATGCATCCATGAAACATAAGATGTTGATGTTACTGATCACAAACCACCGTTGATTGACGCTGGGTGGACATGGTGACGGATGTAAGCGCTGTTGAGTGAAAGAGGGATGCATCCATCAAACATGAGATGATGATGTTACTGATCTCAAACCACGGTTGATAGACGCTGGGTGGACATGGTGACGGATGTAAGCGCTGTTGAGTGAAAGATGGATGCATCCATCAAACATGAGATGATGATGTTACTGATCACAAACCACCGTAGATGGACGCTGGGTGGACATGGTGACGGATGTAAGCGCTTTTGAGTGAAAGAGGGATGCATCCATGAAACATGAGATGATGATGTTACTGATCACAAACCACTCCGTTGATGGACGCTGGGTGGACATGGTGACGGATGTAAGCGCTTTTGAGTGAAAGAGGGATGCATCCATGAAACATGAGATGATGATGTTACTGATCACAAACCACCGTTGATGGACGCTGGGTGGACATGGTGACGGATGTAAGCGCTTTTGAGTGAAAGAGGGATGCATCCATGAAACATGAGATGATGATGTTACTAATCACAAACCACCGTTGATGGACTCTGGGTGGACATGGTGACGGATGTAAGCGCTGTTGAGTGAAAGAGGGATGCATCCATCAAACATGAGATGATGATGTTACTGATCACAAACCACCGTTGATAGACGCTGGGTGGACATGGTGACGGATGTCAGCGCTGTTGAGTGAAAGAGGGATGCATCCATCAAACATGAGATGATGATGTTACTGATCACAAACCACCGTTGATGGACGCTGGGTAGACATGGTGACGGATGTAAGCCCTGTTGAATGAAAGAGGGATGCATCCATCAAACATGAGACGCGGGTCAGCATGATCGAATGGGTAAGAACGCGTGTTCTTAAACAACCGGTGTGCTGATGCCGAGGTAAAGGGTTCAACCGGTACACCGGACAGCTGTCAACTAAAGTGTTGACCTGTGGTCCTTGACGTGGGTACGTTAATTACAAGTGCCTCTGAAGTCGGAGCGGCTTCGCCTGATGGCGAGGGACACTGTTAATAGGGAAAGCTAATCCACACGCAAAATTCAGTCCATTACTATTATAAATAGTGTGTATGGACTACGCTTGAGTTCAAAATGAGCGGGAGCAAACAAAAAACAAACATGAGACGATGATGTTACTGATCACAATCCACCGTTAATGTCCGCCAGGTGGACATGATGATGTTGTTGATCACAATCCACCGTTAATGTCCGCCAGGTGGACATGATGTTGTTACTGATCACAATCCACCGTTAATGTCCGCCAGGTGGACATGATGATGTTGTTGATCACAATCCACCGTTAATGTCCGCTAGGTGGACATGATGATGTTACTGATCACAATCCACCGTTAATGTCCGCTAGGTGGACATGATGTTGTTACTGATCACAATCCACCGTTAATGTCCGCCAGGTGGACATGATGTTGTTACTGATCACAATCCACCGTTAATGTCCGCCAGGTGGACATGATGTTGTTACTGATCACAATCCACCGTTAATGTCCGCCAGGTGGACATGATGATGTTACTGATCACAATCCACCGTTAATGTCCGCTAGGTGGACATGATGACAGACGTGAGACTTGTCATGTGGAAGAGGGATGACAAGCTCAAAGTGGATGTGGTGGAGGTTGCACTCAAAGGCAGAAATCTGGGGTTCTACGTGGTTCTCCCACACAAGGATCGTGGACTGATGGATGTGGGTAAGTCTCACCTGAGTATTGTCCCGTAACTAATGGATGTGGGTTAGTCTCACCTGTATATTGTCTCATAACAGCACAATGTGAATTATATCCATATGAGTGCTTTCCCAAGACGCTTTCATGAACCCGGAGTCCTTCTTCAGGTGTCCATGTATCCACACAGAGAATTGGAAAACAGTTACAAGTAATTTGCAAACATTCACTAAATGCTGCATGCGCAAAGCAGAAGGAATAAAATGGCAATGTGGAGCTCATGGAGGGAACTAGACAAATACCAGTGAACCAATGTGGAGCTCATGGAGGGAACTAGACAAATAAAAGCGAACCAATGTGGAACTCATGGAGGGAAATAGACAAATACCAGTGAACCAAGAGGTGAAGACCAGGTGCTGGTGCGGGATGGGACATGCATTGTGAAAATCCGAGAATTGTATAACTAGACAAACCTAGCTTTGGAACCTACATGGCAAAATAAATAGATATGGAATAGAGAGGAAAAGCAGCGGCTGCAGCAGGATATAACAATATGAAATGGAAACAAATAGGTATTTTAAATTCCTGCGAGAAAAAACGAACTAAACATTAACAAACGTTGCACATACCTTACAAGGAGATCCACGTGTCGCGAAATACAGGTGAAAAATCCGAAATCAGAAGCACTCAATAAATATAAAAAAATGAATAATAAAATAAGATAAAATACACACGAACGTATACAATACGACACACAGACGTTTCGATTCTAAGAATCTTTGTCAATGACAACACAGATAGCTGACGACAAAAACACAAACACACGACCTATCACTTATAGTGCACAAACTGATAATTCCACGTGGGGCAGAAAATGTGACTATGGCCAGCTGCGAAAACGCGTGGCGCAGAATTGAAAATGGGTTGCCAAAAAGGATTTGAGTAGCCAAAAATATGTGAACAGTCTGCTATGGAAACATAGAAATGTGGGGACATTTAAGTCTAGATATCGCGGGGGGGGGGGGGGGGGACAGCACGGTAATAGGTAGTGTAAACAATTGAGGAAGATGCCACAGTTATACTGTAGCGTCCACGACAGTATTAATTCCTGTCGGGTGGATGCATCCCAGATTGTTGATTAGCTGGCATTCAATTCTAAGTCTGACACAGCTATTTGAGAAGCAGGGTTTTAATGCGGTGACACATGCATCGTCGGCTCCATTGTGGTTGGAGGAATTGAAATGGTTGGGGACAGGTTTGTCAGCGCCCTGATTGATGTCTCTGAGGTGTTCTCTAAAACGATCCGCAAGACGTCTGCCCGTTTGGCCAATGTATTTCATGTCACATCGTTTGCAGATGATAACATAAATCAGATTGCGGGATGTGCAGGTGAAAGAATCTTTCAAGGTGAAGGTGCCTCGGGGAAATGCAATTTCTGGTGTCTGAACAACGTATGGGCATGTCAGACAGTTCCTACGATGGCATTCGAAGGTGCCCACGGATGAAGTAACCGTGGGGAGGCGACTGTGCACAAGGTGGTCTCTGAGGCTCTGGTTACGGCGGAAAATTACCCTGGGGCCATTTGAGAATACCTCACGAGTGGTAGGATCCGATTCCAAGATGGACCAGTGTCTCAGGAAAATGTGCTTGATGGCATAGGCATGTGGATGGAAGGTGAGGATAAGCTTGGGCTCATTGTTCTGAGGTCGCGTATGCTTGGCGAGGGACATTTCCCGCGAGACCTGGGTTATGCGACAGAGAGCTGTCGACAAGACGTCCTCTGGGTAGGACCGTCTGCGGAAAAAGTCCAGCATTTCGTGGGCTCTCTCGAGGAAGTCATTATCATCCTGACAGATGCGACGAAGGCGGAGTAGCTGGGAATATGGGATGGAATCTTTGCAGCTTTTGGGGTGGGATGAGCTGTACAGGAGGAAACCGTGAGCATCAGTAGGTTTATAGTACACGGAGGTCGTGAGGCCTGTAGAGTTTAACTTAATGGTGGTGTCAAGAAAATTGACAGAGGTGGTGGAAATTTCTGAGGTGAATTGGATCGATGGATGGAAGTTCTTGACATAATTAATGAACCGGTTCAGTTTCTGCCTGCTCGTGCCCGACTGAACTGATCTCAGCGTTTCTTGACAGGATTTTCCAACCTCTAGTTGCGAATCTCCCGTCATACATCAAGGATACAACGCATGCGTTACTTTCATTCAACTCTCTCCAACTGACTCCTGGGAACACATACAGACTATTCCTAATAGATGTATGTTCCCTCTATACCTCCATTCCTCACGCTGATGGCCTCAGGGCGCTACAGTTCTTTCTGGATCAACGCACAGATCAAGCCATCCCTACACGCACACTTGTGAGACTCGCTGAATTGGTCCTCACCAACAATTCCTTTGAGTTCAATGGCCACTACTTTGAACAAATCAGCGGTGTCGCCATGGGCACTAAAATGGGACCCAGCTACGCATGTGTATTTATGGGACATCTGGAACACCAGATTGAACTCAGCTATGATGGTCTTCTCCCTTCTTTTTACCGACGCTACATCGATGACGGCATAGGTCTCACTGACATGTCGGAGGCGGAACTGAACCGGTTCATTAATTATGTCAAGAACTTCCATCCATCGATCCAATTCACCTCAGAAATTTCCACCACCTCTGTCAATTTTCTTGACACCACCATTAAGTTAAACTCTACAGGCCTCACGACCTCCGTGTACTATAAACCTACTGATGCTCACGGTTTCCTCCTGTACAGCTCATCCCACCCCAAAAGCTGCAAAGATTCCATCCCATATTCCCAGCTACTCCGCCTTCGTCGCATCTGTCAGGATGATAATGACTTCCTCGAGAGAGCCCACGAAATGCTGGACTTTTTCCGCAGACGGTCCTACCCAGAGGACGTCTTGTCGACAGCTCTCTGTCGCATAACCCAGGTCTCGCGGGAAATGTCCCTCGCCAAGCATACGCGACCTCAGAACAATGAGCCCAAGCTTATCCTCACCTTCCATCCACATGCCTATGCCATCAAGCACATTTTCCTGAGACACTGGTCCATCTTGGAATCGGATCCTACCACTCGTGAGGTATTCTCAAATGGCCCCAGGGTAATTTTCCGCCGTAACCAGAGCCTCAGAGACCACCTTGTGCACAGTCGCCTCCCCACGGTTACTTCATCCGTGGGCACCTTCGAATGCCATCGTAGGAACTGTCTGACATGCCCATACGTTGTTCAGACACCAGAAATTGCATTTCCCCGAGGCACCTTCACCTTGAAAGATTCTTTCACCTGCACATCCCGCAATCTGATTTATGTTATCATCTGCAAACGATGTGACATGAAATACATTGGCCAAACGGGCAGACGTTTTGCGGATCGTTTTAGAGAACACCTCAGAGACATCAATCAGGGCGCTGACAAACCTGTCCCCAACCATTTCAATTCCTCTAACCACAATGGAGCCGACGATGCATGTGTCACCGCATTAAAACCCTGCTTCTCAAATAGCTGTGTCAGACTTAGAATTGAATGCCAGCTAATCAACAATCTGGGATGCATCCACCCGACAGGAATTAATACTGTCGTGGACGCTACAGTATAACTGTGGCATCTTCCCCAATTGTTTACACTACCTATTACCGTGCTGTCCCCCCCCCCCCCCCCGCGATATCTAGACTTAATTGTCCCCACATTTCTATGTTTCCATAGCAGACTGTTCACATATTTTTGGCTACTCAAATCCTTTTTGGCAACCCATTTTCAATTCTGCGCCACAGCGTTTTCGCAGCTGGCCATAGTCACATTTTCTGCCCCACAGTGGAATTATCAGGTTGTGCACTATAAGTGATAGGTCGTGTGTTTGTGTTTGTCGTTGTTGTCGTCAGCTATCTGTGTTGTCATTGACAAAGATTCTTAGAATCGAAACGTCTGTGTGTCGTATTGTATAGCGTTCGTGTGTATTTTATCTTATTTTATTATTCATTTTTTTATATTTATTGAGTGCTTCTGATTTCGGATTTTTCACCTGTATTTCGCGACACGTGGATCTCCTTGTAAGGTATGTGCAACGTTTGTTAATGTTTAGTTCGTTTTTTCTCGCAGGAATTTAAAATACCTATTTGTTTCCATTTCAAAATAAATAGAGGACGACATAAACTCCAGGTACAAGAGAAGCTGAAGCAGAAATGAACACTATTGGAAGGACACAGGGCTGTATCAGATAGCTAAAGATAGGCGGGGAAGGGGAAGGGGGAGGGGGGAGGTTGGAGTGAGTAGTGTGTTGTGCGCCAGGGCTCTCCGTGCTACAATGTGTTGTCTTACATGGCTGAACAATTACACTGGCTGTCTTATCTGTCAGTGTATCAATGACTGGTACTGCCTCCTTGTTGCTCGTCATTTCATCATCTGGTACGTTTTATTCAGAATTCGTTAAATGCATTTCATATCATATGTTTTAATGGTTATGCTCTTCTTAATTCAAAGTATCCATGATTGGAATTCATAGGGGGGTACTGGTAAGAAGAATATGTTCAGCAGTTCTTTGGTGTTTTAATGTTTCCCTGTTTAATGTGCACTAATTGTAGACCCCATGTGGCGGCTGACATGTTACAGTGTACTGAGACTCCACGTGGCGGTTGACATGTTACTGTGTACTGGAGACTCCACGTGGCGGTTGACATGTTACAGTGTACTAGAGACTCCACGTGGCGGTTGACATGTTACAGTGTACTGGAGACTCCACGTGGCGGTTGACATGTTACTGTGTACTGGAGACTCCACGTGGCGGTTGACATGTTACAGTGTACTGGAGACTCCACGTGGCTGTTGACATGTTACTGTGTACTGGAGACTCCACGTGGCGGTTGACATGTTACAGTGTACTGGAGACTCCACGTGGTGGTTGACATGTTACAATGTACTGGAGACTCCACGTGGCGGTTGACATGTTACAGTGTACTGGAGACTCCACGTGGCGGTTGACATGTTACAGTGTACTGGAGACTCCATGTGGCGGTTGACATGTTACTGTGTACTGGAGACTCCACGTGGCTGTTGACATGTACAGTGTACTGGAGACTTCACGTGACGGCTGACATGTTACAGTGTACTGGAGACTCCACGTGGCGGCTGACATGTTACAGTGTACTGGAGACTCTACGTGGCGGTTGACATGTTACAGTCTACTGGAGACTCCACGTGGCGGTTGACATGTTACAGTGTACTGGAGACTCCACGTGGCGGCTGACATGTTACAGTGTACTGGAGACTCCACGTGGCGGTTGACATGTTACAGTGTACTGGAGACTCCACGTGGCGGTTGACATGTTACAGTGTACTGGTGACTCCACGTGGCGGTTGACATGTTACAGTCTACTGGAGACTCCACGTGGCGGTTGACATGTTACAGTGTACTGGAGACTCCACGTGGCGGCTGACATGTTACAGTATACTGGAGACTCCACGTGGCTGTTGACATGTTACAGTGTACTGGAGACTCCACGTGGCGGTTGACATGTTACAGTGTACTGGAGACTCCACGTGGCGGTTGACATGTTACTGTGTACTGGAGACTCCACGTGGCTGTTGACATGTTACAGTGTACTGGAGACTCCACGTGGCGGTTGACATGTTACAGTGTACTGGAGACTCCACTTGGCGGTTGACATGTTACAGTGTACTGGAGACTCCACGTGGCGGTTGACATGTTACAGT